>VZQC01003122.1:1259860-1378241 GCA_009823505.1 Rhizomys pruinosus | reverse complement strand
CTAAAAAATATTTTTTCTGAAAAAAGCAATAGTTCTACACAGGTAAAAAGTAAACACACTCTGTGTTTTTTAACAAGTCTTTTTTTTTAATGTCCAAATTGTGCTTAAGTATTCATTTCCAACTGTGCATGGTTAAGCATCCAACAACTGGTTCAGAAGTTTTAAAATATTGACAACAGCTTGCTACAGACCCTATTGTTTCAGAAAGCTTTGCAAGCCATCATTACCTTGTGAAGTTGAAGATAAAGATGGCTGGTTGGTTGATCAACAGTATGCCGACCTAAAGGACAGGCATGTTATTAATGAACAATCTGAAGGCAAATGATAGATAGGAAATCTCCAGTACTATTGCTGGTTAATATTAGGTTTCAATTACAATGCCATTTTTTTTGTTTTAAAAATGGAATCTGCCAAAGATGCCAAATATATAGTACATTTCATGATTAAATCAAGTTTCTGATATCAAAATGCAATAAGGATATATTAAAACTGCAGGAGTCAGTTATCTTGAGTCACTGTATTGCATTTTAAAATGTTCCCCAGATTGAAAAGGGCAATAAAGAAAAATCACTTCTATGATTAGTAAGTAAAAAGGAAATATGACCAGTTGAATATAGTTTAGCTCATTGTACAGGCCTGAAGTATGACGCTATTTGGCAATGTAAGGCATGAATCAAGTGGCACTTACCTACACTTACATTTTACGGAGGAGCAAGGCATTTTTAACTTAGTGACAGTGTCCAGAGATAGTCTGTATGTTCTGATATTCAAATGACACAATTATGATTCATTCAATGATTTTAAGATTTTTAAAGAGAGAATTACTTCTGATAAAATTACCAAAGGGTTTTTTTTTTTTTTAGGTATTTGAGAGGTATACCAAGGAGGAAACAACACAAATGGCTCAGGAGTTGACAAACTTCATTGCTGTGCCTAAAAAGGAAGTACATGGAAAACCTCTCAAAGATAATTCTATATTAATTAATATAGAATAATATAGCATAATTCTGAATGCCTTCCCACAGTAAGTAGAGTTCTCAAAATTAGAGAAGTAAATTCATGTGAGAAAAAGCAAATTTGATGGAGGAAGGAACAATGCCTCTATAAGAAGCAACGCTAAAATTAAAGCATCTTTTAAAATCAAATTTAAAATGAAAGGCTCATATAATGCATTGACATGCTCTCAAAGGATAGGACTTGCATAAATGTTTTGTAGCTACTATTTACTATGGAAGTCTTCATTAATGTTGCAACCCAGAAGTAACTTATTTCTACTTTCCTTTTAATTTCATTGAAAAAATTAGCTGGAAAAACATGATGTCATTATAAATTGGAGCATTTTGTATAATTATAGTGGTCATTTAAAAATGGGATTTATGGGCTGGAGAGATGGCCTAGCGGTTAAGAGCGCCGACCGCTCTTACAGAGGACCCGGGTTCGATCCCCAGCGCCCGCATGGCTGCCGAGAACCGTCTGAAACTCCAATTCCAGGAGAACTCCAGTTCCAGGGGAATCCGACACCCTCTTCTGACCTCCGCGGCATTGCACGACACGGGTGCACAAACTTGCATGCAGACAGTACATTCATACACATACGGAAATAAATAAAATTAATAAAAAAATTTTTTTAAATGGGATTTATATATGATGCTACTTCAAATGTAGCAAAGCAGCACAGTTATGTGAAGCTGCGTATGTTCTAAATACATTTAATGGAAATTAGGTAGTCATTAAGTTGGAAAGAGCACATATATATTTCCTCTAGCATCCCATATCCATTTCCTTTATTCAGTTTCAAATTATTTTTCTCCTTTTTTCTCTTTCTACATAATAGTTATTTTCCTAACCTGAATCAAGTGAACACTGGAGTATATTCCCTTCCCTTCTCTCTCAGAAAAATTCTCAACAATAAGATATCCTTTTTATTATTTGTGACTTTGTCAATTTTAAGACAGATAAATTATACCCAGTAAAGAGGTCAGGTTCTCTTGGTCTATGAAGGCTGCCCTGTAATTGACAAAAACTAGTGCCTCTGGAGTCAGAGGGAAGAGTTTGTCAATTTCAAGATCAAATCAAGCACTATTCCTTTGGGCACTGATAGAAGTTCTGAGGAAAATGGTGAGTCTACTGGAACTGAGATCTTGTAATCTTGTATAATAATAATCCATATGTACCCGATATCAGAACAATCACATTAACTCCATCCAGATGGTCTCTCTAGACCTTTGAAATAATCTCATTGAGTAAATGTGACATGGGGTAAAGTCCAGATTTTGACAGGCACATCATGTTCATTTAACAAAACAGTAGATTTGACTGTCAGTTTGCCTTCTAAATAGTTGTACTTACGGTCACAGAATAGTGCTGCTGTCAACTTAGGTTAGAGGAAAATTCTCTCAGTAGTCAGATGGTGACACAAAGACTCATAAGTGCTCAACCTATAAACAAGCCATCTATATCACCCCTTCCAAGGTTCAGGGAACATCATGGAAGAAGGGTGGAAAGAATGTTAGAGCCAGCAGGAGAAGAGAGGTTAGAGGCATGATGTGGTTATGGGTTAGGGTATGATGTGACCACTACACACTTGAACTCCTAGCAGCTGTGGTTATCTGCACAAGATCCCTTGGAGGTTGGGCCTATCAGCTGTGTCACGGAAGGAGGAAGGTCTTTCAGTGATCTCTTCCTCCTTAAGGATTTATATGCAGCTAATGGTTGATGGCAGAAGGAGAGGCATTTTCTACATTGGTGTAGCCATTTAAAACATGCTCATTTCCTGTAGCAAACTCTCCCCATTGTCTTATAAACAAATGATCCTAATGAACATCATTGATTTATATATACAAAAATAGACATGGATATTGAAGGCAGATAGTTGTGGTGAGGAAAGGGTTTAGCTAGAGTGAGAGATATACAAGTGAGAGTAATGGAGGGAAATATGATCTAAATTAAATTAAATTAATTCTGTTTCATGACAAAACTTCTACAAAAGAAAACAAAAAAATCTAAAGATTGAAGGATCACATTATTCTCAATCAAAACAAAATTAGCCATTCCGTACATGTTGTTTTGAATAAATCTTTACTCTTCAACTTAGCTTCAATCCCAGAAGTATGCTATTATAAACTCAAAGAAAACAATTTCTAATCCTTAAAAGTTAAGATTTTTCCATATTAAAGTATCACTGTATTTTGATGATTTTTTTTTTTTTGGTATCACAAGTTTCATTTATGTTATTTCGATGCTATGTGTATTATAAAGTTCAACTTAAAATAAAAAAAATTCTTTGGGAAAAAATTTAAGATTTATCCTAAATTAACTATTTTTCTTTTAAGTAGCGAATTACCCAGATTGGTCAATAAAAACACATTGATATTGGATGATAATTAAAATAAAATTGAGTACCTATTTGATACTGTCCCAAATTAAGCATATAGTATGATGTATCTCAAGGATATAAAAAGAGAAATAAATGGACATCATTATTTAAATGTAGGAAATGTATAACCTTAATCACTGGTCAGCCTTAATTAAAAAAATATGTAAAATATATGATTAACGAAAGCATCATTTTATATTTAGACTAATATTACAACAATAGAAGTCATGTTCGGTCTGGAATTCATGCCCCCAAATCATTTTTAGCCCATACTAGCTTTAAAAATATATATAGAGGGTTTTTGTATATGAGAATCCTAATTTGATCTACTAATATAAATACGGCACTAAATGACAGCTTAGGAAATAAGCATAATGAAAACTGATATTCCTAGTTAATTAAATTACATCCCTATTTGAAACAGTTTAAGAGGGAATAATTTATCCTATGTTTATTTTAAAGAAGCTTTAAACTATTAATGAGCTTTGTAAAAGACTCCTCATTCAATGAGCATTCGCCTGGGTTTATTTCCTGAACTGATAGGCCAGCCACCATATGGACATGAGAAATGAACAGATAAGAAGACATGAGCCACAGTTATTGAGAAAATAATGGCTTTCCAGGAAGGTGAAGAATTATAGTACTTAATGTTGGAAGTATAAGACTGGGGCTGGGGCAGGAAAGGTATACAGGTAAAACCAATAATTATTGATGCTTTCAACTGCTTCATTCTTATTCAACCATTTGATCCATTTATTATTTAACATAGGAACTTATAAAAATATAATATGAAATTATAACTTCCCGAGAAACTGTAATTATCACTATGACAACTATTATAAAATAACTTTCATTTTTCATGTTTACAGTCTTTTATTTTACTGTTTCATCATGACCAAGATTATTTACTTTCTCATCAGCATTTTTATAAAATCCTATATAATTCTTTGTTAACACTTCAGATGTCTATTAATATTCCATTCATTGAGCTGATATTATATCATCATAGAAAATATGGTACAGAACAAAAGCTCCCAAATCTCAGAGACCAAGGTTTACATTTAAGTCACTGCATTATTTCTTCCCTATTCTATTCTGTAAAATGGGGAGAATAGTAAATATTTTCAGGTTTCTAAGTCAGCAGAATCTGTCCATTTAAGAAGTACCTGCATCAGATATGAAACAAACGAGAATTAAGAAACACCTACTACTGCTACTGCTCACCATGTCCGCTGTGTTTAAGAGTTAGACTACAACAGTTTGAAGAATTGGGGGGGGGACACTATTTTACTCAGCTTCACTCAGTTTCATTTATGATTCATAATAATTCTTGAGTTCCTTAGTTTCTAGCCTCAAATTAAAAATTTATTGTATTAATAGTTTTAACAAAAGCAAAGATGATCTAAGAAACCATATGTAAAAGAAGGTAAGAGTAGCTGTACTTAAAAAGCACCCTTTAATGGGCTCTAGAATTAAATGACCACTTATTTTCAGGCTTTGTAATTATGGTATATGTATGGAGAGTATGTGCTCATATATTAGAGTAATAAAATTAAAGGGAAAATGTGAACTCCTAAACATATTTTGGAATTAGCATACAATTTATTTTCAAATAATTTTGGTATATATGTGACTTATATATAGGCATACTTTGGAGCAATACAAATAGGAGGGAACAACAATGACAAAAAGACTGGATCAAAAAAAAAAAAAAAGGAAAAAAAGTGGATCAAAGAATTGACTGAAACAGTTAACTTTTGCCCAAACAATAAATCTCTGCAGAGAAAAACTTTAAAAAGACTGAGAAAGAGATGCAAGACGTGTATGGCAGAATCCATGAACTGGGGTGGGGTGGGGGGCATGGAAAAGGTAGTGTGTCTAAATTGACTGAGAAATGATGTATGAAACACACAAAACACTAATAAAAACATTTTACTTTTTTTAAAAAGCACCCCTGATTATCTGGTTGAGAAGGGTTTCACAGGAAGTAAAACAATACTTCTCCATAAATGTCAAATACCATTCATCAACCCCCTCCCCAAGTTGAAAAAAAACATTAACAAATATCTGCAAACCTAACACAGGATTGTTTACTTCAGCAATTAAGCATTTCCCAAACCAATAGCCAATCCCCACATATTCATAAAGGGGAAAAAAGATAGGTGAAAGTCCTTTTGTACAACATTTTATTCCTTCCAAAATATTTTCAGGTTGCAAAATCAGTTTTGAGGGAAAGGCATGTATCCTATGTACCAGAATAACGCAATATACCTTTAAATATTTTATTTTGGAGTTGATTTCTATGAGAGAAGTTGTAAAATTTCATGAGGGTTAAAAGGTGGGGTAACATACACAGCCATGACCTCGTGCTGACATTTTGTTCTCTTCTGCTTTGACTAACTTGTTGTCTTACACAAATAAAATTGCATTTCTCTGTGTTTATTGAAAAGGAACAAGGCTATGACATCCTCTATTGGTGTATGAAAACTCTTTGTTGCCATGGAAATAGAAGAAAACAAAAGTTTATCAAGGATTTGTTGAAATGCAGGCACAAAGGAATATTTTATGGTTTACAGTTTTAAAATATACTTCTGATTCATGCACAGATCTCATTCACTATTATTAAAAAAAAAAAAAAAAGAAAACAGGAAAAAACATCCCTGTGATTTTCAGAGCCTGAGGTGTGAGGGATACAGTAGTCAAACTGAAAAGTTGGCTTGATGCTGTTGGGCAGCTGAGGACCAAGTCATGGTTCCCTTTGGGAATATTTTGAAGGGAAATCCACTACTCAACTGCTGTCTTCTCTCTATAAATATTTTCCATAGAATATGAAGTACCCTAGAGATGGGCTCCTGCTTCAGCATCATTTTTACAGTGTTTTTCAGGCCTCTGTACTCTGTAGAAAGCCAGGGATCCACCACCGGCAGAGGAGATCAGGTGAAGGAAAGATCATTTTTTTTTTTTCTCATCAAATCTGTCATGAAGGTAAAGCAAGCAGCTTTCAAGTAAAAGATTCATTTAACAACTGCCACTGATTGGCTGGAGAAGCTAAAGGGAAGATCTGGACCATCAAGCCCCTCACCTCTGCTCCAGAGAAGGTACATAGTGGAATAAGTTCTTGGCCTTTGCCACAGACAACAGCTTAGACTATTAAAATGAGTATATGCTAAGGTCCAGTCGGGATCTTGTAAAGGAAAAATGAGGCCATTACAGCTCTGGTCATTAAGTACAGACCTGAATTTCAAGAAAGCTTGGGAGGTCGAATCCCACGATNAACTCTCTCCCCCTCCCTCTGCCCTTACCACACACTCACCTCCCGCGCCCTGTTCCTTCGCCCTCGGCCCCACTCCTTCCTCCCCTCCCTTTCCTTTTTTCCTGTATTTCCCGTCTTTCTCTCATTTTCACCCTGATTTCCTCCTGCCCGCCCGCTTCGTTCCGCTTCTCCTCCGAATCGCCTATTTTCTCCCCTCCTCTCTCCGTTTTGTTTACCCCCTTCCGCCTGTCCCTCCTTCCTCTTCCTTCCTTGCCGCGCTCTTCTCTCCTCCTCGCCCCCCTCTTGGAGTCAGCGCCCCCCCGCTTCCCCCCTCCTCCCCCCCCGAGATTTCCCTGTCCGCGCCTGCCTTCTTTTCCCTGTTCTTTTCTTTCTTCTTCCCTCGTCGCTTCGGTCCCCTGGGTGCGCTAGTCACGCTCGCCGGTTGCTCCGTCGCACGCCCTCTGTCACATTTCCGCCGTCCCGCCTCCGCTCCGCACCCCGCGCCCTTCCGCCCCCCCTACTCACGGCGCCTGCTCCCCATGTCGCTATGTTTTCGGGCGTTGCCTCCCCCCTTGTGCAGCCTTGGGGGGGGCGCACTATTTGCACCTCCGCGTCAAGCTCAGTTTCACTTTATGACTGCCTAATCATTCTTGCGTTCGTCGGTTCGAGCCGCAAATAAGGATTGTCGTAATCGTTTTCACACCAGCCAGATGATCTACGCCCCGCGGGCACCGACAGGTCCGCGGAAGCCTGTCCTTCCACAGCACCCGTTCCGGGCTCTCGACAATTAATGCCCACGTCTTTTGCCGGCTGTTGGACAGTCAGATGGGTCTCTGTCTGGACGTACTGTGCTCCTAATCTGCGCGTCCTCACATTCCGGGACAAGGGGCACGCCAAACCGATTTGAATTAGCATCCATTCTTTCCCCTCATTTTGGGCTCGCGGTGCCCCCCCCCCATTCTCTCTTCGGCGGCCTCCTTTGGAGCCATCCCCTCGGCGGGCACAACAATGCCCCCCAGACGGGAATCCCCCAACCCCCCCCCCGGCCCACGTGGCTCCCAGCTTGCTGCCACGTTGCCCTTTTGCCCCACCATAATCTCGGCAGAGAAAAACTGTAACAAGACTGGAAAGAGCTGCAAGAAGAGGTATGGCAGAATTCATGAACTGGGGTGGGGTGGGGGGCCTGAAAAGGTAGTGTGTCCGAAATGTGACTGAGAATGATGTATGAACACACAAAACACAATAAAACCATTTTACTATTTTATTTTAAAAAGCACCCCGGATGAGCGGGTGGCGAGGGAGGGTCTTACAGGAATAAAACAGATACGGCCCATAAATGTCAAATACCATTCATCAACCCACTCCCCAAGTTGAAAAAAACTTAACAAATATCTGCAAACCGACACAGGATTGGTTTACTAATGAAGGGGGGGACGATGCAATTAAGCATTTCCCAAACCAATAGCCAATCCCCACATATTCATAAAGGGGAAAAAAGATAGGTGAAAGTCGGATTTGGACACATTTAGTCTAGCCAAAATCATTTTCAGGTTGCAAATCAGTTTTAGGGAAAGGCATGCTCCTATGTACCGAATAACGTGCAATATACCTTAAATATTTTATTTTTGGAGTTGATTTCTATGAGAGAAGTTGTAAAATTTCATGAGGGTTAAAAGGTGGGGTAACATACACAGCCATGACCTCGTGCTGACATTTTGTTCTCTTCTGCTTTGACTAACTTGTTGTCTTACACAAATAAAATTGCATGGCTCTGGTTATGTGAAATCAGGAACAAAGGCGTATGACACCGTCTAGGGTGGTGAGGAAAACTCGGTTTGTTGCCATGGAAATAGAGAAAAACAATGAGAAGATGTTTAAAGAGCACTGTGAAGAATGGATAAAGTGATTAGTGGATGTTACAGTGGTTTAAAATTAACTTCTGAGTCATGACAGACGTCCAGCACAGTGAATATAAAAAAAAAAAAAAAAAAAAAGAAAAAACAATCCATCCCGGGATTTTCAGAGCCTGAGGTGTGCGGGATACAGTAGTCAAACTGATAAAGTGGCGGGATGTGATGCGTTGGCGCTGAGGGACCAAGTCATGGTTCCCGTTGGGGAATGGATTGAAGCGGAAATCCACACTCAACTGCTGTCTTCCGTCTATAAAGATTTTCCCTAGATATGACAGTACCCTAGAGATGGGCTCCTGCTCAGCAGTCATTTTTACAGTGTTTTTTCAGGCCTCTGTACTCTGTAGAAAGCCGGGATCCACCACCGGCAGGGAGATCAGGTGAAGGAAAGATCATTTTTTTTTTCTCATCAAACCTGTCATGAAGGTAAAGCAAGCATCTTTCAAGTAAAAGATTGCATTAACAACTGCCCTTGATTGGCTGGAGAAGCTAAAGGGCAGATCTGGACCCATCAAGCCCCTCACCTCTGCTCCAGCAGAAGTACATCAGTGGATAAGTTCTTGGCCTTTGCCACAGACAAACAGCTTAGACTATTAAATGAGTATATGCTACGGTCCAGTCTGGGATCTTTTAAAGGAAAAATGAGGCCATTAAGCTCTGGTCATTAAGTAAGACCTGAATTCAAGAAAGACTTGGGAGGTCGAATCACCACGATGTTTTAAACACTTAAACAACCCCTACCTTTTTTTTTTTTTATTTTTTTTTGTTTTTTTGTCTTTTCGAGACAGGGTCTCCCTGTAGCCCCAGCTGTCCTGGAACTCACTCTGTAGACCAGGCTGGCCTTGAACTCACAAAGATCCGCCTGCCTCTGCCTTTTGTATCTGACTCAATAGGTCAAGTAAAGGCAGTCTGATACCAGTTAACATGGCAACAGTAGAAATGATATATAAGATTTGGAATTTTGTTTTAGAAGATGCCCAATCCTTTGACACATAGTTAACAGAAATGCTGCAAAATTATCTTTGTGAGAGAAGGTAAATAGTTTCATTTTGGTTTCCTTCTGGGCGCCATGTCATTCACAAGGTGTGTTTGTAATAGGTCCTACAGTTTCAACTGAGTTTGGATTCCAGTAAGTTATAATTTACCCAGTTAGTATTCTCTCAGACAAGGAATTCCATGAGAAAGGAAAATAAAACTCTCTGACTCATCCTGATGACCATGTTAACAGAACACACAAAGCCCGACTCATACATTGTATGTCCTAAAATGTAAGCTCCTTAAGGAATAGATGCCTTCCCAAGGATCTCTACTTTTCAGAGCCACAATAATAATAGTTTCCCACACTATCTATAGGTACTTCTTTGGCCATATTTCTGTGGGTTTCTCTTAATTTGGCTTAGAAATAATAAGATGAGCACCCTTTTTTTCCAAGGTTTCTCAGCTGGATAAACAACAACTTGCTCTTATTTTGATTAAGGAGAGCCATTACATGTTCTTCTTCAAGCTATTAGTCTGCCGGGGACACGATATAATTTATAAGCCCTATCAAAACTTTCCCTTTAATGAAATGAATAGGAAATTAATGCAGTCGGGCGGAAAGCTCTTTTAGCTAATAGTTTTTAGTACATTCTTCTTTGAAGTACTAGAGAGCAATTTTCATTTACTGGTTACTTGAGGAAAAATTCAGTCCTGCTATCACCTTGATTGGGTTTAGGTACAAGTATGGGTTATTTTCTCTCTTGGGTAAATTATGTGATATAAAAAGAGAAAATAAATGTTTCAGACTTTTAATTTCAATAGAGATTTAAAATACTACATATATATATATATACATTAGAGAAATTGGTAGAATAATACTATTTCTTATGTGTCAGTAAATATTTGTAGGATAACATATGTAAGTAATTTACATTGGAGTTAACACCATAGCAAAGGAACCCTGGAAGTGATGCAGTTCAGATTTTGCCTTGAAGTAGAGGTTAAAAAATAAATAATGCTTGGGGCTGGAGATGGCTCAGTGGCTAAAAGCACAGACTGTTCTTGCAGAGAACCTGGGTTCGATTCCTAGCACCCACATGGCAGCTGAGAACTGTCTTTAACTCCAGTTTTCATTGTTAATAAAAACCACAATAATGGTGACCAACATAAACAAATTGCTATTTAGGCCAAGTGTGAATATAGCTGAACTCTGAAAGCTAGATGCCAAATTAGAAAGGCTTTATTGTCAACAATAAGAACCAAACATTTGGTGCTGGAGAGAGATGCTCAGCATTGATGAGCACTGGCTGCTCTTCCAGAGTTTCCATTCCCAGAACCCACGTGTGGCTAACCACCTTCTGTAATTCCAGTTCTGGGGGATCTGACACCCTCTTCTGGCCTCCATGGCAATGCACAACACATTTGCACTTACATATATATAAGACAAAACAATCATATGCATAAAGGAAAAATAAATTTAAAAAAATAAAAATAACTAATTATCCTAGAAATACTATATTTGTATATAATTTTGCTAAATAAGAGTTGGAAGGAATCTGCTTTGTGAGCAGATTTAGCATTTCTATTTGTAGCTTTGTCACTAACTAGCTTAACAAATAATTGTCTAGAACAAAGACCATTCTCCACCTAACAAATAATATTATATTATCATGCTGATGAGTATGGAAATTTTGATCATTAGTTAAATTAATAAGTTCTTTAGCTCTTGTTAATATACATGTATAGATTAAATGCTAATGTAAAATAATTTTGAAATGAAATAGTCTCGAGAACAAGAAACTTGTAAAAATATACCACAGGGACATGGACAAGATCAAGGATCCTTTGTCTATTGTAAGTTGTCTTTCAAGATTCAGCTTCCAGCTTACTAGTCCCTTTGAAAATAGTCTCACAGTAATGAATACACACGTATACACACACACACACACACGCACACACACTCCTCAAAGCTGTTTCCTTCTCATATAGAAATTGCTTCTTTCATTTAAAAAAAACTTTATTATTTTATGTGTATAAGTGTATTGCCTACATGAGCTGAGGAATGATATGTCTACAAACTTATTTCCATAGTACACCCATGTCATGCAATGTGGAGATCAGAAAAAGACAACAGATTCTTGTGGAACTGGAGTTGCAGGATGGGTGTCAGTCACCATGTGGATGCTGAGAATTGAACCCAGGTACTCAGCAAGAGCAGTCAGTGTTCTTAACCACTGAGCCATTTCTCCAGCCCCTGAAAATGCTTATTTCTTAATTGAATGTAGGCACCGAAAAGAGAAAAAGGTTTACTTTGCTTCAACACTATGTTGACAAACCAGGTCACTTAGAGGTGTGATACTGTTTGTTCAGGGTGTGGCTCCATGAATTGAGGAATGCTGTCTTCAAACTCTTATCTCTATAGCATGTTTACACTCCTTCCTCACTAGCTTTGATGGAAGAAGCCAACATTTACATTCAATCTTTCAATGAAGGGCATATTATCTCTCCTAACTGTGTTGTGGACTATAATTATTTGGCATAGTCCTAATGATCTTTTAAAAACCAGGTAAGAAATGTTATTAAAACTGTAATGAAATTATTCTTACATAAACATTTTTAGTCATCCCTAATCACATTTTGGGCTAAAGTTTCATTTAATTGGAACAATCACCTGGTGATGCAGAATGCTGAATACAGCCTTCACAGCAGACCTCAAAATTCTCAGAATACGTGAGCCACAATTTTATCATTATTAGCTTTAGGAAGATCCAGTTTGAACTGGGTGCTAGTTCTTAGCTAGGATCCCTCAGGGCACCCTGCCCCAAGGAGTAGCAAACTCGGCCTAGGTGTGGATGCTGAGTTGGGCAACGGTGTGCAGTGGCACGGAGTTGGGAGGCCTATGATTGGCTCTGGGAACTGACATCATTTGGTTTATAAAAGCAGGCTGCAGCAAAGAATAAATCTGAATTTCCAAGTAACATCATCACAGAATTCCCGGCCATCATTTTTATTAATTACTGCGCACATTCAGGCCAAGGTAGGGCTGTATTTTGTTCGGGTGGCCAGTGGGTGGGAAAGAGGTCCCCATGCAGACCACCCATCTGGGTAGCTGGTGTTATGAGTGGACATAGGCTGAAGATAGACCAACAGCCATCAACCTGGAAATTCCTGTCCAGGGTTCAGCAGTCTCTGGGCAGGCGGGAAGTCATAGCCAGGAGTGGAACACGTGTCTCGTGGGTCCAGGTTAAGGGCCTGAGTTGGAAGTACCATCCAGGCCGGGCTACAGGAGGTAGCCGACTGGTCTCTGCACTGAGAGGCCAGCTCCCTACGGCAGCTGCTGGCAGGTGCTGTGGCCACGTGGTCCCTGTTCAGCACAAAAAGAAAGCTTTCTACAATTAACAACAACAAAAACAACACCCAGATATTTTCATCATATGAAACACTTGATAACAACAACCGCATAATTTCCTTTAAGCATGCATTTTGGTTCAAGTTATTTTCAATACTGTCGTGGTAGTAACTACTAATGGAATCCTTAATTTTTTCCCCCACATGGCATATCTGCATTTTTCCAAATGGTGTATTTTCTTGTTACCCCTATGAAACTCTGTCCTTATTTAAAGAATTGCTGTCCTTGCTTCATTTTTACTCACTAAATATATTTCATATCTTAGCTTCCTTTTCAGCAAAGATATTTTGCTTATTTGTCTCCCATGTCCTTCTAGTTTATAATTATTAAACTTAAATCAAAATTTTCTTTTGTAAAATATTTTGTGTATCACTTTTATTTTATGTGTATGTTTGTTTTGCCTGCATGTAGGTAGATACACCCATGCCATGTAATAACTGTGGAAGTCAAAAGAGAGTGTTGGATCCTCTAGAAATGGAGTTACAAGCATTGCTAGCTACCATGTGGATGTTGGGAATTGAACCCAAGTCCTTTGTAAGAGCAACCAATGATCTTAACCCTGTAGCCATCTCAACAGTTCATCAAATTTACTTTTTTTGTGATATTTATATGTTGACATTCATTTTGTCCTGATAATTTGTTTTCTATTCAGATCATTTGACAGAATTCTTCTAATGCAACAAATTCAGATGTTTTTCTAAAAATGCTTTGGCTGATATCAGGACACAGAACCTTTGATGACCACAGGAAATAGAAGCCAAACAAGTTAAAAAATTCAGCAACTTTTTTAAAAAAATCATACTTTATTGATTGATTGATTGTACACACACACACACACACACACACACACACACACACACACGCACGCGCAAATGCCCCACATAACTCTAGTGTGTAGTTCCGAGGATGACCCATTGGTGTCACCTGTTAAATGACAAGAAACTTTCTCAAGCATCACGACCCACTAAGACATCTCTCTGGCCTAAATTCAGCAACATTTTTTTTCAGAAGTTACTAAATCAATAGAGTAATAATATTTATGCCTTTAAATTATATTTCTACCCTATTACTTGAATAATACACAAGGGATCTAACTAACTCATTAGAAAATCATCAAATCCCAGTCCCTCTCAAATCCTCCAGATTCTTGATAACTTGTGGTCATTTCCACTCTTGCCTGCTACGATTAACTTATGTGCAATGGAAATTTCACAGTAGTTCTTAATCCAACAAAGAAAATTCAGTTTCAGGATCCTATGAGGATTGCTTGTCTTTCACCACTGTCCCTAATGGTCACCATATCAACCTAAGGAATTTCACATTTATGTCATCAATCAATCAGCACTGTCTCATATCACTAATAATTCTGAAGGAGTATTTCCTACTGCTTTGCAATGCATGATTTTTATCTTGACTCCATTTAAATTATACAACAAAACAAGATTTCTGTTCTTAAAGTCCCACTGCCTTTTCAGTGAAAGCATTCAATGGATGGAATAGAGTCAGAATGTCCTATTCCTCTGCTCCCTGGAAAGGGTTTTACATTTCTTTGTCTTTGAAACCTCAGGCTTTCCCTCTGCAAGACGAACTCTTCTCCAAAAAAGATTATCTACTACTCAGTCCTAATTATTGTAGAAAAGAAGTTAGCATTTCTTTAACTTCCTGTTTTCAAATTCCAGTTGGCCATGTGGGGTAACTATTAGTTCTTGATGCAAACCCATGCAAATACACATAAAATCATTTATATTTATCATACAAATCACACCTTTGTAACCTAACTTCTTAACAGGATTCCTGAAAAACAACTACCATGATTTATACCTATGTTAACAATATTGAATATTTAGGAAGTACTACACTATCAGTTTTGTCCAATATTTAAAGGGAAGTAGAAATTAAAAAAAAATTCAAGATTACAAATATGGTAACAAGAGTGAAATCTGGTTCCAAAGAAACGCTGACACATTACCAAAGAGAGTGAAAAATTAACCCCTTTGTAAAAATAAAATGAAGACTTTTTGAAAAAAAGTTTTTAGAGTTTATTTTGTATACACATGTGTGTACACATATGTATTTACATGTTAATCATAGCTGATATTTTTGCATTGTGATGCCAAATGTTTAGATTACATGTAAGTGTAGTCTGTTTAATAATGTTTATGGTTTTATTATAATTTTCACTTCTTATGTGATTATTTTAGTAAACAATTACTATATTTCATAATGATTTAAATAACATGGATCTAAATCCCATAGGCTAATTTGCTCACAAACTCTTGATACTCTTTATAATTGAAAAGACAATGCTTGATAGACTGGAATCAAAGAGAAAAAAACAGCAAATATTTTTAATTTCAGAATTGTGGTTCTTGTTTCAACTGATTATCAGAATTTTATTCTAATTATTCATTGTCGCAGGACCATTTCTCATTTGAGAACAGTAGCAACTTACTAACTTACAACCCTTAAAGTCTAACCACCCTGGTACAGGTCAATAAAGGTAGGCAAACAAGAGGCCAATTCAAAAGTTCCTCCCCAGTTTCCTTCCACAGCCAGGTCTTTATGAGCAAGCAGTCATGGAAAAGATCCTAAAAAAATAAACTGTGGAAACATTTCAGCAACTTAATTGGGATTTTGCAAGGCTCTCAAAGCCAGCATTGTTACAGCCCACTCTCATCAAAGGCGGGATTCAGCTTCAGGATGCTGCTATTCAAGTCCATTAGCCACATATCTCAGGAATTTGCTTCCTAATTATGCAGTATGCCTTATAAACACTTTTTTTTTCTTGTTCTGTCATTGGGTGACACAATATTTTAAGCATGGAAAGCAAATCGGTCTGATTATTATTTTGAAAAGTTCTTCCTCAACACTTGTCACATTTAGGTTGTAGCAGCACTTTGCATTTTCATTCTAGAAGCTTTAATGATCTCCTAATGAACTTATCATTTGCTACGGTGCAGGAAATTGTGGGTGAATATAGCCTTACATGTTAGAGTGAAACTGCTAGTCCTCTATTTTAAGTTCAGGAGATACTGAAATGGTAATTGTGAGCATTCTTATCAGAAGTGAACAATTAGTCAGAATTTTGATTTTTGTCTCTCTGAGGAAATTCAAGAGTAAGTACAAACAATCCAAGTCTGAGTGTGTTTTAACTGTGAAGAGAGGGTCTACAGTGCTTTCTTTCTTATGAGTTAACAAGGCAGATAAGATTCTACAAGTTTTATGAAAGTAGTGAAAATAATTTGGAAGCGAAATCACTAGGTAGGCACAGCATAATTAACACTGGGATTAGATGTTTAGAGCTACAAGCCGGGCGTGGTGGCACATGCCTTTAATCCTAGCACTTGGGAGGCAGAGGCAGGCATCTTGTGAGTTCAAGGCCAGCCTGGTCGACAGAGTGAGTTCCAGGACAGCTGGGACTACAGGAGACCTGTCTCGAAAAGACACAAAAAAAAAAAAAAAAAAAAAAAAAAAAAAAAAAAGATGTTTAGAGCTACAGTGATACAACAATATTTTTAATTAAAAATTATTATTGTGTGTATAACATGGATGTGGGGTGTAGATGCCATGTACATGTGTCTATATCACAGGGCAACTCTGTGGAGTTGGTCTGCTCCTTCCATGTGTATGCCTTTACCTACTTAGCTATCTCATAGGCCCAATGACAGTATTTTTACTTAGAAGTGTTTTTGCCAAGGGTGATGGCACACACACACACACCTTTAATCCTAGAATATAGGAGGCAGAAGCAAGTGGAGCTCTATGAGATTGAGGCCAGTCTTCTCTACATAGTGAATTCCAGGCCTGCTGGTGCTATAGGGAAACCCTGTCTCAAAGATTTTTTTTTAATATTCTTTTTTTTAAATTTTTTTTATTATTTATTTTTGTATGTGTATGAATGTACTGTCTGCATGTAGGTCTGTGTACCCGTGTCAGAAGAGGGATTCCCCTGGAACTGGAGTTCTCCTAGAATTGGAGTTACAGACGGTTCTCAGCTGCCATGTGGGTGCTGGGGATCGAACCCGGGTCCTCTGCAAGAGTGGTCGGCGCTCTTAACTGCTAGGCCATCCCTCCAGCCCCTGAATATTCTTTATATGTGGTTCAGGTGAGTATCTATAGTAAATAACATCTGACTGGTGCACAACAGTACAGAATATTTCAATCAAAATATTTCACCAAACCATGAACCTTCACTGATGGTTTTCAGCCCCTAGGTAACAGTGATGTTACACACAATCCTTAGCGTGCTATTTCTCTGCCACTTGCACATTTTAAAGTTGCTAATTTGAATGACATTTAATGCAATAACACATTAAAATTCCCAGCATAGTGAGTAAGGTTAATTGCTACAAAGGGACAGAGGACCTAGCAAAATGACTCTGAAGTTGGCCTAGGCAGATGGTAAATCTGGAAAAAAATCAAACAGTAATAACCTAAGCAGTTTGGAGTTGTTTAATAACTGTACAGTATTAGGAATATAAAATGCATTTTTCTGTATAAAGGAATGGAATGGTAATGTCCAAAATCTGGCCAATTTTCTTCAAGTTTCTGTTTTATTTTGAGGGTAAGTATATTAATAACCATAATTCAACGTAGGTGTGATATGAACTATGATAGGTGGTATGTGTATGCACATGTATACACACATACACACACACACACACACACACGCACACACATGTGCTTGGTGATTAGAAACTGTACCTTAAGCCTTCTGAAAATTACTGCCACTTTATTTTGAAGTTCAGAGTCAGCTCAGTCAATATTTGGGGACCTAATAAATATGTTGCCCTTTTTTAGTTTTCAAAGACTTTATCTCATCAAATTTGAGACATCCTTTTAAAAGACAGGTTAGAGAGTAATCACTTTAATTTCTAGTGAAGTAATTGACAGGTACAAAGGAACGTGATTGTCTATTTAAAATTACCAGGAAAAAAAGTGAGCTAATGAAGCACCATTAGATAATTAAGATAGATAAATGACAGCTAGTAACTCTGGAATGGCTTACTGTGTCCTTTGTAATGACAGATAAACAGTCCAGCTCCTTGAAATGACTCAACCACCACATGCTCTGCCTGATTCCCTTTCTGTTTGTCTAATTCAAGAATGTTGGGTATTATTTTAAATATATGCTTCTGTGTAGAATTGGCAACATTATTGCTTCCTTTGTCTAAAATCTCCCTTCTCTGACTTTTCTTCCCCATGCACTTCTAACACAGCAGACAGTTCCCCTGGTGCATTCTCCAGCTCCTGTTGTTTCTATTTCATCCTTGGCCTCAGAAGCCTTATACCCTCTCTTGATTTTGACCATCACACTGATGCTGAAGACACAACACAGCCCTTTCTTCCTCCCAATACACACTTGTGTATTTCTAGGATGCTGACCTCATTTCCAACTCGAGAACATTAAAATTCAGATGCATCATCTTCCCTCCAACTGTATCATCTACATGTGGCCCTCAGTTTGTCAATAGTATCATAATTGTTCCATCATCTTGTTCAAAATGCCACCATCAGCAATAATGAAAAGGGAACTCCAACTCCACTTCCTTGGATCAATGTGAAGCAGTCATTTAAGTCACAGTCCAGGCCTTAATGTTTCCTTCCTAGAATCTCTAAACTCAGCCTTTCTTCCCATTCCCAGCACATTAAAGATTTTAGGAATTTTGTCAGCTTGTTGTAGCTTGGACCTTTTTTTTCAGATAAGTTCCTGATCCATCTCTCTATAAACAATTCTCTTAATACAATTTAAAACCAAAGTTTGCTTTAGAATACATGCACTCCAGCTCCAACATTCACTAGGTTAAGCAGTCTTGGAACTAATTATTTGACATGTGCTGCCTATTCCGTTCCTGAAGCACCAGTTACTTGGACAAATTGGTGAGTTAATGCATGCAAAGTGCTGAGAAAATTTTCCAAGTTTAGTACTTCATAGACGACTGTCATTGTTTTTCTTGCCATCGGCACTTAATAAAATGCTTCGAATAGATCTCTGTACCAGATGACGAGTCCAAAATCCCTAACAAGATAACTGATGTTCTGTCCATTCTGATCTCATATGAACATCCCACATACAATGAACACTATTTTCTAACGTGTATTCTCTGCTCTCGGAAGAGTGAACAGAGAAAACAAAAACTACATTTGACATTATGGTTTCATTTTTGCTATGATTCATGATGGTCTTCTCATGTGTACTTTTTTCTTGCCTTTAAAATGATACTTATTTTGACTTATTTTAGTGACTGATTCAAGTTTTGTTTGTTCCCAAACAAATTAGACCAAATCAGCATTTCATGTCGCTAGCAGTCTCCAGAATAAGGATTCCTTAAACGTACTTGGGAATAGCTGTATATTATAACCTTTCTTGGAGATTAATTTACACATGACTATTTAATAGGCTATAGTATAGAATTTTTAAACATAATGTCCCAAATGTATTTGAAATTGAGTCATTTTATTTTCCTTTAAAAGCCATTCTAGGGCTGAACATGAATATCTCAGAGTTAACAGCGCAACTGAAAATATTTTTTTTTTTAGTTTTGAAACTGTTATAGAAACAATTTCTTATGTAATTCTAAATTTCAAAATAAATTCAAGCAAATATTAAAGAACTTAAGGTATAAAACAACTTTTTATCAGACAAGAAGTTTAACACATAATATAAATAGAATAAGAAGTTTAAATATTTATGGGATAGGGATATGGCTCAGTGTTACAGCACTTTTGTGACAAACACAGGGTTCTCAGATTCCCCAGCACTGAGAAAAGATTAAACACTTGATAAATTCAATTAAATTTATTTTTGACTAATGGAACTATATAATCTATAAATTTCATGACAAAAGTGAAAGATGCTTTAAAAGTCATATGCCTTTTTAAATATATATTTCAAAAAGCATGAGGTCCTATGGTTGGGCTATAGGGTGCACTGTAGATAGGGAAGAGAAGACTAAATATGATTAGGAAATTATTGTATTCAATCCACAAAAATACTCAATAAAAACACTTTTAAAAGCTGTTTTAAAGTGACTATATCAAAAGTTTTTTTCAGTATATTTTTCAACAGACTACTATATGTAATATTAGGAAGTTAAAGAAGTAGAATCCAGGGGCTAGAGAGATGGCTTAGCGGTTAAGAGCGCCTACTGCTCTTGCAGAGGACCCGGGCTCGATCCCCAGCACCCACATGGCAGCTGAGAACCGTCTGTAACTCCAATTCCAGGAGAACTCCAGTTCCAGGGGAATCCGACACCCTTTTCTGACCTCCCCGGCATTGCATGACACGAGTGCATAAACCTGCATGCAGACAGTACATTCATACACATAAAATAAATAAATTAAAAAAAATTTGAAAAAGAAGTAGAATCCAGTGCATATGTAAGTTTTACTTTAAATTTCCTCATTCACAAACTGACTTCTTACTGATAATCTATAAGTCTATGCTCTTCTTTTATGCTTCCACCTTCAGATCCTAATTTCTAGGTTATGTCTTACATCTAGAAAAAAATGCCTATATTTATTCTTATTATATTTGTTATAAACTAAATCAAAGAAGGAAAAGAACATGCTGACATAAAAAAAATAAGGAAAAGACTTGTTTTTAAAAAGCCAAAGACTGGACACCCATCACTCTGGGTGACAGATAATTTAAATGATGGAACCACTATTGCTTAAAATATTTAAAATGTGTGCATCCTGTTATCGATTCAATTAAAAAGTTGTCATGACAATATAGATTGAAGATTATTAGTATATAATTAGTGAGTTATGGAGAGAAAAGCAATTCCTAGAAATGTTTGCTTTTGTATGCTCATTGAGAGTCATTCCCATTAGATTATCAAGCTTGTGGAGCAGAGGGTCATTGGACTCAAAGGGATTATTTGTATGATAACCAAGCATGACTAACAGGAATAATATGAAATAAAAATGAGTGCTAGTCAGCCCCATGTGTCTAAATTGTCTATCTCTACACTAAAAGAGGGGCAGGCTCGGAGCTAGAGAGATGGCTCAGTGGTTAGGAGCACTGGCTGCTTTGGCTGAAGACCTGGGTTAGGTTCCCAGCACCCACATGGCAACTAGCAACTCTCTGTGACTCCAGTTCCAGAGCATCTGATGCCTTCTTCTGACCTCCTCAGGCATTGCACAACATAACTACACTTACAGACATGCAGAAATACAGTTGTACACATAAAATAAAATTAATAAAATTAGAATTATAGAAGAGCAGGCTTGCTTTTGGTATACACAGTTATAACTCTTGCAGACAAGTTGTTTCTTACCTGTCAATGACAACTCTTAGAAGACAAGAGCTAAAGTACAGTAATACTAAGCTTAAAATATCAGTGTCACGTAAAACATTTTGCTAAGGGGAAGAATTGTTTTACATATGGTTTCTCAAATTCTTCATAGATTTTACTACAGAAGTTTTAACAGGGACAGAGAATGTTTATTAGACATGGACTCATTCAAAAGGAAAGTCCCCTTGCTACACTTAGAGAAATACTGTAAATATTTTACTATTATCAAGTAAATAGTTACCTTTTAAAAGCCAGGATTGAAATTCATTAGACTAGACCACTAGAGGGCAAGCAAACTGAGCTTGGTTATAAATACGTGAGTGATTATAGCTCTGGATGCCAAAATTTCTAGTTAATGCTCTTCATTCCTTTATTCTTTCATTCAAAGTTCCTTCATCAGTTCCCACTGTCTGTCGCCCACTTTAAATACAGTATTAAAACTAAATATGCTTCCCGTTGGCCTCGGTTCTCTTTCTTACTTCACAGATACACAATTATTTTGTATACATTAAATATACACATATATTTGGAAAATTTTAAGATATTCTTTGAAATATTTTCTTCCTTAATAATTCACCTTCATTTTTGTTTGAGTAGCATGTGCTGTAGTAAAATAAGACATCCAGCGTTACTGGACAAGTTGTAGTAGCACATCTTGGACTTCTCTCATACTCTAAATTATGGAGCTGCTTTGTGCCTTAAACTATATTGGCAAAAAAAGAAATCCTATAGAATAGTATTTCCATAAAAGCTTATAACTTATCAGTATTCAACAGAACTGTCTAAAATATTCCTTAATAATCTCCGCAGTTTCTAGCTTCTTTTACTTGGTGGACCAATATCAATACATTAAGATGTAAGTGGCTAAGTTGTCAGAGACGATCAAACCCTTCATTAGATCCCATTAACCTTGTCCTGAGAAAGGGGTAGAATAATTTCACAACTTTTGTTCAATGAAAAGCACACAGATACTCCGGGATACTGACTCAAAGAGACAGAAAGAATAGCTGGGACACTCTTTCAGTGTTGGAGAATTTTGTGATTCATCCAAGAGAAACCCCCTACAACCTTTGATAGCTGCAAGAATGATAGAGGCAGGGGGGCCCTGTCAAAGTAGCAGGAGCCAAATCAAGCATCATGAACGGGAGGTTAGAACCCACAACCTTTACATTTTATTTATACGTTTGCATGGAAGTGGGAGGGGTTCTCCAAAGACAGATTATTTTAAATACTGGCTAATATAGTTCCAAATATTTTCTGACCATAACATTTTCATAGCATGTAGGCTATTTCAGATCTGTTCTGCCATCTTGTTAAGGAAAATGGAAGCTGTGTTTTCTTCAATTGCTGGAAATAAGGGTTATATCACTAGTACTCTAAGTTTTAAATATTTAACATAGTTAAATTACATACAGGAAAAATCGTCTACCAAAATATAAAAGCTGAGATGGTTTCACTACCAGGTGACAATCTATGATCTGTGAGGCTGATGGCTTTTTCCCTTAATATTTAAACCAATACTCTCACTCAGAAGATGATTGCGGAGCTTCGATTCAGGCTCCACAGATACAACAAAATTGGGTTTGCTGTCAGAAAAAATCAAGATGCTAGTGAGGAGCTTCTGTCAGATATGTCAAGAATTCCTTCAAGGAGTGGGGGAAAAAGTCGGGAAATCTATCATGCAATGAAAACAGAATTGCTTATCAGTGACCACGGCAGCAAGAAGGTGGACATTATCTTTTGAGAAGATAGGAGAGGGTAACATGGTGGGCCTTGTTTTGAAGGAGATAAAAAGTTGGTTGTTTTGTCAAGATCATAGCTTTTTTAGAGGAAGTTGAAAGAATAGGGAAGACAACTCATTAGGTGAGGGAGGAAGCAGCAGGCCAGGCACTGGCCACAAACAGGGTTAAAAGCCCTGACAATAGAAGGGGTTCTGGAGAAGGAAGGGGGCAGAACATCGAGGGCCTCCAGTGCTTACAGGATCTGTGGCTTTATTTGGGGATTGATCATTGAAAGGTTCATGCTTGAACTGGACAAGGAATTGGTAAAAAAACAATATGATAAACGTGAAAAAAGGGGAAACACTTTTGGATATCACACATATGAGGACACATACAAAGCTCTCTCTCTCTCTCTCTCTCTCTCTCTCTCTCTCTCTCTCTCTCTCTCTCCCTCTCTCCCTCTCTCCCTCTCTCCCTCTCTCCCTCTCTCCCTCCCTCCCTCCAGGATGGCAGAAAGAAAAGATTGAAGTCAGGCAGTTATTCTTATGCTTAGTGACATAGAAACTGGATGGGTTACTTTCAACCAAATAATGAGTTTCTCCTGCAGAGGGAGGGATTAATGTGCTTCTCTCAGAACAATGTATTGTGCATAAAAGTACAGTTCTGGAAAGAGTTCATGGGCAAAAAAAGAAGAAAATTTCACCTTTCATTTGTATAATCAAACTATCCACTACATTGAAACTGACATCTCTTTATACATAATAAAATCTCTTAAAATGATTAAAGATTCTTTCCCTGAACTTGTTTTTTTCTTCCCCTCAAGGAATCTGATCAGTTAAATTTTCAGCATTTTCATGCTAGATTCATACAAACAAACATGGTATTTGCTACTAATAAGCAAAAGCAAATTTTTGTTTGGCTTTTGACATTTTGATTAATTAGTAGAAAATGAAAATAAAAATAAAAATTTTTTTTTCTTGGTGGTGGAGGGATGGCTCAGTGGTTAAGAGCACTGGATGTTCTTGCAGAAGACTTGGGTTCAATTCCTAGCAGCCACATGGCAGCTGGCAAGCGTCTGTAACTCCACTTCCAGGGAATCTGACACCCCCTTGTTCTCCATGGGCATTGCACAACATGGGTGCATGCATACATGCAAGCAATACATGCGTACACGTAAAAGTAAAGCCAAATATAAGCAATTCGTAGAAGTGTTGAATTAATGTAGTCAATATTTTTGAGGAAATAACACTCCTTAATAAATCTACGTTATATAAACTATGTGTTGCATATGTTTTATGCCCCTAGGGAATATAAGGAAAAAAGGAAAACACATACACATACACACACATACCAGAACCCCTAGCAAAAGAGCTTATTCTGGAAACTTCCACAAGTGGCTTGACAAACCTAGTTCTCTTCATGGTGCTAAATATGTAAATTATCCTGAATGACCAAGGCTAAAAGCAAAATGACAGTTAGTGTGACCACCATTAACTACAGATCACATCCTTGCATGTAATGCAATTATATAGCAGGGAACAACTAATGTGGGTTGCCCTGGTGGGAGAGGGGAGCAAATATTGAATTTTTCTTTGTAATCTATTTATGTCTTGCAATGGGGACATTAGCTAGATGAAGGTTCAGCATGCCAGGCGCACACCAACACGGTGTGCTAAGTGGTGCCTCCATTCATGACGTGATAAGAAGGTAATGGTTAGGGAAACAAATGCATTAAAATCCTGCTGAGTCAGAGGGCAATTTTCCCTCATCAACTTCCCTTTCTGTTACAAGAGGCAATGATATAGAACAAAATGTTTCAGACATGTACAGCTCTGACAGCATTAGTAAGCACAAACACTACTTTCCTCTTTTCCTTATGAATAGAAAATAATGCTGAAAATTTTATAGTAACTCATGAATTTTTTCACAAAGTTCAAGCTGAACATATACTTATCAAGATATGTGAACAGAAGAGTAAAATGCAGATTTCTAGATTATTCTATTTCTATTACTAAATAGATTGAGATAAAGACAGAAAGATGATATAGATGATAGATAGATAGATAGATGATAGATGATGATGATGAAGATAGATAGATAGATAGATAGATAGATAGATAGATAGATAGATAGTTGGAACCAGTTTTAATGATGAAATAGACAAATGATGATGGATGTTTAAGAAAGGCTTCAGGGAAACTTGGCAAATCCCTTTCAAATATTCTTGGAGTTTGAAAATTCAAACATAAGCATGGTTTTCTTGGATGCACATGCATGATTAACAATCACGACAAGCCTCTAATATGTGTGTCTAATTAGTTTGGACAATTAATTTGCTTTGTGAGTATATAAATTTTAATTTTAAAACTCATAGCTTGTTTGCCTGACAATTTGAGCTTTACAACATATCACTTATATAGTTTTGGACTGTGTAAATACATGTTCTCCTCTGCTTTAGGCAGATGGTATACTTCACAATCAACATCAAATTTGTTAACTTGGGCCCAGATAAACTTCCTGTTTCTTTTAAAGCTGCTTTCTGATCATAATAATTTTATTCTTTCAAGTAATACTTTTCTCAGTTTCCCAAGGTCTCTTTCCCAGTGGTGTGTTCATGCAAGATAAGAGTTCAAGAATTATCAACTGCATATAGTAACCCAAGACCAAATCTTTTACCTATTAGCTTGATGTCTTAAAAAATGAACCAAGTGGGCTGGAGAGATAGCCTAGCAGTTAAGAGCACCGACTGCTCTTGCAGAGGACCCGGGTTCAATCCCCAGCACCCACATGGCGGCTAAGAAGCATCTGTAACTCCAATTCCAGGAGAACTCCAGTTCCAGGGGAATCTGAGACCCTCTTCTGACCTCCGTGGCATTGCACGACACGGGTGCACAAACCTACATGCAGACAGTACATTCATACACATACAAAGATAAATAAAAAAAAATTAAAAAAAAATGAACGAAGTATAAAATTTGCATTTTGGCCTAAATATCCTTATTTAATGTATCTAAATTCAGGTAATACTATTACAATAATACCACCATAAAACAAATCTAAGCCTTTAAAAATGTGAGTTATTTAGTATAAACTTCATAGTTCTGCTGAATTCTAGCACTGGATAAGGATGTCCTACACTGCTCATTCTTACGAGTCCTCTGGAAGCAAAATATTTTTCTGAGAAAACTTCCTTGACAACATTTACAAGTTAGCATATATGTCTATAATTTATTGTTTCCTTCTTTCAAGGGAATTACTGAATCACAATTTGCAATTCTCTATCTAAGTCTTCCGTGTTCATCTCATATTGTCTTATGTATCAAATTCTAGACACAAAAAAGGCACCCTGCAAGCAGCAGAGACCCAATGCTTAGTCAAAGAATACATATTTGAATGGTGATTTATTCCTTGGCATATCTCCATTTCCATATCATTTTGTCTTAAGTATGTCTAATTTATGTAGAAAGGGTAGATGTCTTTTATAGTACATGAGTCAATATCAACTGCTTTATTAAGTATGTAATGGAACACAGTAATGCCTGATTCAGAGATAGCTTCAAGAATGTGTTCATTTATAATGTATACCTCTCCTGGTAGTCATACCATTCCTTCTAAGTATGGTGAAGTAATAATAGAACATTCAATTTTCATATCTATAAGAAATCATCACAGAAATCTTTGTGTGGAATAGTTTACTATTTAGTGTCATACCCCAACTTAAACACCTGGTAAGAACTATTGATATAAATGATTCTGCATATCCATAGAGTTTAAACTAAGTTCTAATTACAGAACTCTTAAAATGTATTTAGTAGCCTTCCCTTTAAAGCAGCATATTTTTGAATAACACATTAGACTTTCCTCAGTAAGCTTGTTTTTGTTAGCTGTATGAAATTGATAACTGAAAGCATCTAAAATTTTCCTTTATAGTGGAGACAGAAGTGAATGTTAAGTATGAGCAATGCAGTTAAACAGCTATAATCACCTACGACACAGAGCCAAGAGTCAACAGATGTTACACACAGATCTAAGGGAAAATCCTCGTAATACATTTAACTGGACTTTTGTTTGAAATTGATCTATTTTCACACATATACACAAATGCACACACACAAACATCATTTGTAACAATTTTTACTTTTACAGAGTAGTTCTAACACTAGCTTGTAACTTCCACAAAGGTGTAAGTTGGCAGAATCAAGAGTGGGTAGGGATATTTCAGAAATTTGGGGGAAACATTACCAAATAGTGCCCAAACGATTTGACATGTGTGTATACATATATTAACTATCTGTACAAATTTTATTAAGTTGTACCTTAAATTGTGCCTATATATTCAAGTAAAATGTAACTATAATTGCACACACTTTTGAAGTAAATCTCCCATGAAGAATATCTTGTTTCTCTTCAATACTATGATAATAATGCTTACCCATGTTTTCAAAGTGAATCTCTTTAAAATGCAAGTTGGCTGTAGTCAACAATCTTATTTTGATAGAAATAAGTTATAATGAAAACTAGCACATATTTTACAATTGAAGCGGTTGAGAGAGCCGACCGCTCTTGCAGAAGACCCGGGTTCGATCCCCAGCACCCACATGGTGGCCGAGAACCGTCTGAAACTCCAATTCCAGGAGAACTCCAGTTCCAAGGGAATCCGACGCCCTCTTCTGACCTCCGCGGCATTGCACGACACGGGTGCACAGACTTGCATGCAGACAGTACATTCATACACATACAGAAATAAATAATAATAAAGAATTAAAAAAAAAAGAAAATAACTTGAATTGGTCCAATATATGGCTCCTCATGGAAATGTCTAAAACATAAATTCTGATTGGAGATTCTAAATGCTAAAGAAATGAAAATGTAATTGACTTAGATGGAATTTTCTGTAACTTGGACTTTCCTTGTTTTCCTAAGCAACTGATAAAGAAAGCAAGCATACATGACGCTCAGTCCAAGGGAAACTACTAAGTAAGAAGTTCAGCATGTATTTTCAGATGGTGAAAAACAAATGCCTTGCTTTTCAAGGTGTTCTGCTGGCACCCAGTGAGAGCTTGGGGATGAATGCATGATGCACCCAGCAGCCTTAGGTAGCTGCCTTCTTCAGGATGGGCATAAGAGCCTTTCAAATGCAGTGAGTTGGGAGGGGTGGGGGATGGATTTGCAAAATCTCCTGCTGCTTCTAAAGCCTTGGCTAACACTGCCCCTAAGTCCACTGCTCTTGCAATCAAAGTAGCATGCTCATCAGCCTGGATAATCGTCACATCAATGTCTGCATCTGGTGTTTATCATCTTAGAAAGCCAAGCAACAGAAGGCTCCATTTCAACCATGCATTTTAAAATCTCTTCTTGGAATGATACTTCCTGTGCGCCCTAGAGGACTGACGGTGAGTGCCACACAAGGAAGGCAGGATGAAAAGAGAAGCAAAGTCCCTGGGATTGAAGGGCATGAAAAGGTTTAGAAGAAGAAGGTGTTCCTTGCTTAGTCAGTCAATAGTTTTCTCTCCTGAAAGTTGAAGGATAACATCAGTAACTATCCTCCTACAAAACCTGATTACAGAGGTTAGATACCATAACATACGAACCTTGCTTTTTATTTTTTTTTTATTTTTTATTTTATTTTATTTATTTTTTTTTTATTATTTCTGTATGTGTATCAATGTACTGTCTGCATGCAGGTCTGTGCACCCGTGTCGTGCAATGCCGCGGAGGTCAGAAGAGGGTCTCGGACTCCCCTGGAGCTGGAGTTCTCCTGGAATTGGAGTTTCAGACGGCTCTCGGCCGCCATGTGGGTGCTGGGGATCGAACCCGGGTCCTCTGTAAGAGCGGTCGGCGCTCTTAACCGCTAGGCCATCTCTCCAGCCCCCGAACCTTGCTTTTTAAATTACAAAGTTTGAAACAAATTACCAAGATGATAATTATGATAAAAATATTAAGCTAGAATTCAAATTTAAGATCCTGTTACTCCTTAAATATAACTCAGAAAATCCCTACTTCCTCCAAATGATTCCTACTTCTTTGAAACATATATTATCTTCATATTTTTTTTGTTCCCTGTGGCTTAACCAGTGAACTTAGCAGTTCCAGTATCTGATGTTGAAGTTATACAGATCACTTATAAATATCTATGAGAGGGGCTGGAGAGATGGCTCAGCAGTTAAGAGTGCTGACTGCTCTTACAGAGGACCAGGGTTCGATTCCCAGCACTCTCATGGTGGCAAAGAACCGTTTTTTAACTCCAGTTCCAAGGGAATCCGACGCCCTCTTCTGACCTCCGCAGCATTGCATGACATGGGTGCACCAACCTACATGCAGACAATACACTCATACACATAAAAAATAATAAATAAATAAGACAATACAGTCATACACATAAAAAATAATAAATAAATATCTATGAGAGTCATGATGCTCAGAGCACACAGCTGAAAGGAAAAAAGAGTTGTGAGAGCTATTATTATTAACACAGATAACACCAAAGACTGGAACAACAGAAAGCTTGAAATTAAAAAAAAAAGAAAAATGATAATCAAATTAAGTACTCCTAAAAATATCATGATAAAGCAAGAATTCCAAGAACTAAACTAGTAATCCAATATTATTTCCAACCTTACACTGAAAAAGGAGAATGTTTTGTTTTTCCTAAAAAGTTAGACTTGAGGCACAGTATTTTAAAATTACACTGTTAAGAAGAGACATCTGGTCATTTTTGCATGATCACACTTCTGTTATGAAGTCAAAACCATTCTTCATGAGAATGCACCATGGATCATACACTCTGCATTTCAGTACTGTTTCCAAAGATACTGTAAATTATTTTAAGTAACACACTGAGTCCATAATTTAGAAGTTTTTCCCCCTAAAACAGAAAGATAATGTTTGCTCTAAAAAACAACAAGCCAGTAGACAAATCACATTTAAAAACTCTGCAAGTGACATGAGTGACATTAAAACATCTGGGAGACGTTAGAGGCTGCATTAACTCTAATCAGGGATCACATTATGGCAGAAGGCTTTTTTCTTAATGAGGAGGAAGGCCTGAGATAGCAAATGTGTTATGCAACATAAGCCTGCAGTCCTTGTCCAGGAACTGATAAAGCACCAGCACGAGGGCCAGGCCCAGGCAGATTTCCAGAGCTAAAGCAAGCCACCGCCTTTATGTTTGGCCAGTGTGTCAACGGTAACAGTCTCTGCAAAACAAGGCCCATTTTCTTACGCCAAATAAATCACAGGCTGCCCCACGCCCAGCATTTATGTTTAGGCAGAAGATGATCCTTATTCCCTTTTGTCCAGCAGCACTCCATTTATCCATGAGTAGAGAAGCCAAAGTAGAGGTCACTGAAGATAAAAGTCCATGTACAATCATATGATTTCAAGTGCAAAACTGTAACTTACTATGAAAAGCCAATTTGGTAATTATGCTGCTGTACCTCCAGCCAAACAAAGTACTTTAAAAATGACCTTAAATATGCATCCTCTTAGAGAAACCTACATGATCGTACTTAAAGCACACAGCACACAAATATTAAAGATCAGAGAACAAGACTTAGTTATCAATTTCAATATGAATGAAGAAATATCTTTCAGCTATGTAATCTTTAATAAGTATATTTTTATTTCATTTATAGCAAAACAATCAAACAAGGTCTACTTTATATGGGATTTGATTCAATGGATAACCAAATAAAATAGTAAGATTCCCTTGATAAGGCCGTTACTTTCCCAAGATTTAAATCTTCATTAATAAGTTTGTAGAACTTTTTAAAGAGATATAAATGAGACTCTAGTGAGAAGTATGCTGAGTGGGGTGCTACAGTACTAGAGAATTACCAGGATGGTTTTAAAGTAATATTTTCCCAAGTCTCTTTTGGAAGGGAGGGAAGGAGGGTAGGAGAGAGGGAGAGAGGGAGGGAGAAAGGGAGGGAGGGAGGGAAGGAGGGAAGAAAAACATGCCAGGGAGCAAGAGAATGAACACAAAATACTTGACCAAAGAAAAATGTTTATTATTTGGAAAAAATTTCACTTATGGCCATTTTTAAAATGTCATTTCGGGGCTGGAGAGATGGCCTAGCGGTTAAGAGCAGCAACTGCTCTTGCAGAGGACCCAGGTTCGATTCCCAGCACCCACATGGAGGCTAAGAACCATCTTTAACTCCAGTTCCCGGGGAATCCGACACCATCTTCTGACCTCCGTGGCATTGCATGATATGGGTGCACCAACCTACATGCAGACAGTACACTCATACACATAAAAAATAATAAATAGAAAAATAAAATAAAAATGTCATTTCATGGTTAAAGTGACACATGGAAAATGCTGCTTTAGGACACAATGACAACCCCCCCCCCCCAAATTAAAGGAAGTTTTATGAAAATTCTTGGTGGATTCTGCAAAACTGCAGTGGGTGAGGAAACAAAAATCACAATACTCAACAGTGAAGCCCCTCAGAGGTGGGAATGAATATCTAGCCAAGTTAGCAAGGCCAAAACCTCCTAGAGGAGTAAGAAGCCATCTGGAGGGGGAAAAGACACTTCTTCAGGCCACTCACCAGCCTCACCATCTCAGTGTAATTAAATGATTTCTTTCTTTTATGGATATAAATAGGCCAGATTATTTCATTATCTCAACCATTATTCCTTCTGCCCAATGTGCTAAAATATTCCTTTCCTTACTAATTCAAAAAACCACCATGAAAGAAAGTACAATCACACATATACCTCTAAAGCCCCCTTGTCCCTACCATCACAAAATAAAAAACAAAAACAAAATAGCCTTTCATCCTTCAAATGCTGATTTGGACATGTTGGCAGAAATTCCTTGAACTGAAGTAAAATCAGCTCACTTGTCTAACTTCTTTTCAGCCAACACTTTTCTATGCCAAGAAAAGAGACAAAATTAATTGTAGAGTGCTCATTAACTATGTTTGAATTGTTCTGAGTCCATTAGGGAACAAAAAACAGAGGCCGTGGATTTCCCATTTCTTCACATGTCTGACCTACTTACCTTCAAACCTAGATTGCAAACATAGCTGAAATTATTTTTGTCTTGCATAACTGCAAATGCCTGCATCTTCCATAGAGATTGTTTATAGAAAGGTCAGAGAACATGCTGACTTAATAATGAAGAAGTTCTACTCCCAGAAGACCCATTAACCCTGACATCAAAAATGCCTGAAGCCCTGGGAATTATCTGAAGCCATAGTATGGGAAGCGCTGAAATAGATTCCTGGATTTTAGGAGAAGCTGACATACATAGGAACCTTTGTATATCCTCCTAAAACAATGAGATTTAAAAAAAACCTTGAAGCTTCAAAGAGCTAAAAGGTGTTTTGTAAGGTCACAGAGAATGGCAAATATGTAGATTCCAATCTTGAGAGGGATTTCTAGGTCATTTTATGGACCACACACAGAATATGCAATATATTTACAGGTTTATGGAAGTTTTGTTCTATCACTTTTCCAAGTAATCCAATTAATTATATAAGTGGTGGCATTTATCCAAAATAAGATTTGAGATTAAAATTCAACATATGATAAAAAGTTTATGAGTTGGGCTCACTGTATTCAGCTTACATTATTTACTACTGAAGGGCAAAATGGTAAAAAAGATAAAAATATGCTAGAAGTTTAGGGCTAAACACTGATATGAATGCTTTCATCTAAAGAGATACTCATTACTACTTTAAATAAAGGATCAAAATGGAGCATAAACCTCAGATTTATGGAGTCACCAGAAACTATTTTCAGAAAAAAAGTATATTTTCTTTACTGGTACTCTCTGTACCTCTTGCTCCTATGTCACCATGCAAAGTGAGAATTCTACTATCTTAGCACTCCCATAGAAATACTGTCTTCATCAGTTTGGTAAATAATTTCTAGAGACCATGTGGCATAAACATCAGGCATTTGTTTTTCATGGTTCTAGAGAGTGAGAGACTGTTGGTTCTTGGTGATATCCTGTCTCCTATGTCTGTCCTCACATGCTCCTTCCATGTGCACTAGAAAAGAGAATTCTATTGTCTTTTCCAGTTTGTTTTGCTTTGCTTTCTTTTAAAAATATTTTATCTATTATTTTTATTTTATGTGTCTGAGTGTATTGCGTATGTATGTTAGTGCACTCGTGTGGTGCAATCCCCACCAAGGTCAGAAGAGGGTGTCTGATCCTCTGGATCTGAGTTAGGGATAGTTGTTAGCAGCCATGTGGGTTCTGAAAATCAAACCCAAGTCCTCTGCAAGAACAGCCAGTGTTATTAACCTCTGAGCCATTTCTCTAGGCCTTGTTTTGCTTTTGAAGACAGGTTCTTGCTATGAGGCCCAGGCTAGCCTGGAACTTATGATCTTCCTGCCTAGGCTTTCTGAATTTTAAGATTGTAGGCAAGTATTACTATCCCTGACCTTTACTGTTTTTTAATAAGTATATAAATTATGTGAAAGTTCTAATGCATGCATCCTAAACTCCTCTCCTTTGTCCAACCCTCCACCAACCATCACCTTGAGAACCAGCATTTCAATATATGAATCAGAGAATGATTTCATTCAGTTCCTAGTGAAAACACACAGCAAACCTATGAGACAGCTCCACAAATCTTCATAAATGTTTCAAACTACTTGTTAAAATAATGGACTCTACAAAGAAATAATCAGAATTTTTGTAGTTTATATCCATTTCATTACTCATAGAATGCAATGAAAACTGAAATGGCTAAAAATATGGAAAAGTAATCATAATTTTCTATTAAATGTTATAATTCAACTTGAGCTTGGCTTGGTGAATGAGAAAACTGACAGGTACAGACTGTATCATTTAATTTAATGAATGTCAAATTGAAAATAAATTCCAGAAATGTACACTTTCTTCCTAAGGAAAAAAAAAGTTTCTTCTAGTAATTTATCTCTGGGTTAATTTAATTTTATTTACTAAATCATGATCATTTTTCCAGGATTATCTACAATAATTTCCTGAATGAACAGATGCATGTTAAAAAGAGACATTATTATAAAATTATATAATGTATATCTTATATATTTGGATTCAATTAATTAAATTATATATAAAATATTTGTTTAAAAAAAGCTCTACCTGGGTGTGGTGGTGCACGCCTTCAATCCCAGCACTAACACTTGGAGGCCAAGGCCAGCCTGGTCTACATAGTGAGCTCCAGGCCAGCTGGGACTAAAGGGAGACTGTCTCAAAAAGACAAAAAAAAAAAAAAGCTCTCAATAGGTCCTGTATGTGTATGGCAACCCTAAAGATGACCAGGAGCTGGAATCATTTTTAATGTGTAATACTTATATTTCTTTCAAAAAAAAGTAGGACAAGCTAGATAAAATTCTTTGTTTAAAAGGTAGGAGGGGAAAGATATGTGCCATGACCTGGATCAGAGAGTCAAGGCAGAGACAGATCGATGAAAGGTTCAGTAAAATATTAGCCACTTAAGTCTCATGAAAAACTTAACATGATTATCAACTAAGAGTACTGTAGTTTTTACTCTATGGAGAAACACCTTGTATTTAAAGGTTCCATATTGAGAATCACCCTCCAAAATCACAAGGTATTGTGTTATCACTATTAAATGGCTTATAGCAGCCCTCCAACCCCCGTGCCCCATGTAATTACTGAAATCACCACAGTATTCCAATTTCCAATCCCCCCTTGTTCCCTATGTATATTAATAACTTTCAATGTGAAAAGCCCATATTTACATGTTCCAAAGACCCCAAAGTCTTCGGTGGATTATTTTACACAATATTGAGACACCAGGGTGAAGGATAACAAAGGACAGACCTCTTCCTTATAGACACACTCCGTTGCAAGTTGCAGAGACTTTCAGAAACTCTAAGAAGGGAATTAGTCCCCTGAAAGAAGAGATGAGCAGAGGTATCCTGTAAGAGACTCACCTAGAGAAATCCTCACTGAGGAAGTGGGGGATCAGAGCAGAGCAGGGGAGCGGCTACATAGCACTGCAACTCCACATGTCAAGCTGTACCCTCACTGACAGAGTTCTGGAGCGGGAAGCTGCAGGTTCTCACCTTGTAGAAGCCTTTCAGGCAGAGTTGCTCTTGACTTAGCAAAGGAAATTCTTAGTGTGTGTGTATGTCGGGGCGGGGGGGGGGTATGGCAGCTGTGAGCCTTTATCTGCCAACATCACAGCAGCTGGGGGATGCATGAACTGGGTTAGTAAAGGAGATCACGACCAGGAAGCAACAGCTTCCTCTGAAGCATCTCCTCCTTGTAGATTTCCTATCAGCTTCCTTCAGGCATAACTGATCATCTCTGCATGTAGCAGAAACAAATGGTATAGAGGATGAAAAACCGCGAGGAGAGATTCTGTACGGTGGCTCTGAAACTGTTTAGGGTTATAGCTTATGAAAAAAAAAAAACAAATGGTGGTACTGGAGAGCAAAAAATTAAAATATTAATGAAAGGTTTTCAAATTAAGTTTTCAAAAATTCTGTGAATTTCATTACAGAAACAATGATACAATTGTATTTGAAATGGGATGAAAAGATACCAATATAATTTTATATATAGTTAAAAATGACATAATGTAAAAATCACATATAAACTTAGTCATTAGATTCTAATTTCCAAATATATAATAAATCAAGTTGTAAAAAAAAACCCTCAAATGTTTCAATCATCTAATAAGTTTTTTTAAAGCTATAATTTCATCTCTATTAAAAGTTTTTTTTTTTCAGGTGAAAAATGAGAAGAAATATATGTCGACTCAAGAGCCAACTAAACAAGCAGTTAGAGTTTAGTTACACCAGAGACCTGATTTACATTATAGAAATTATTGCAGTCCCTCTTAAAGCTATTATTAGTGTACATGCTTTATTGATTGGCCAAGGAAAATATCAGATTTGAGACAGCTGCCTTAAGTCTTTGGAGTATAACAATGCTCCATGTTTGAAATGCTGAATCAAAGTGGACTTTGGACAGCTATATAGATTCATCAGTAGCTTTAATTCAAGAAATAGCTGAACCAAAATCATGAATGAAATATATTAGAATAAGATTAAAAATTGTGGGATCAGACATGGCCGGTCAAACTTGGCCCCAAATTTAGCTGTTTTAATTTGGTAAATTATTTCTAACTGGTAGAGTTTCAGCTTCTTCCTCTTCAATCCTTCTCTGGGTTGGAAGGATTAGAAACATAGTGTATAAATTGTACCTCACATGTTTTAAGCAATAGAGGCCATTATTATTGCTGCTGTTAAGGAGAAGGAGAGTCTGCAATCTGCCAGGCAGCTGGCAAATGTCCACTTGAATCCATGTTTCCTTTGGCCTGCCCTGCATAAGAAATTTCAAACAAAAACAGACCTGGCTTTTCTTGAATAATTAGAAGCGGCCACTCTGTTAGATCTCTACACCTACAGGGTAGACCTGGAAAGTTTTACGCTAAACAGGACATAAGTTATCTGGTTTGCTGTAGTTCCCAGTGGTATCTGTCATCCTACACTCAGCTCACTTACTCATGTAACTGCATTGGTCCCAGTAGAAATCAGAGTTTATGACTGCTCATTCTGCCAAGAGAGACTAAGACTTAGAGGCATGAAATATAAATCTGCATGGGGCAGTGGAAGACACAGTGCTGCCTGGTAGAAAGCAGCTGGAGCTGGGAGCCAGGGGCCATGAGCTGTCCCAGGTCTACATTAACACCTGGGTGAACTCTAGGCTCCAAGGGGGTCTGTTTCCTCATGTGTGAAATATATGTTCTGTGTAGGTCAAGTTTCTGAACACAAAGCAAGTGAGTTCCCATCTGGGTTTCAGTTTCTCATGTGTTCTTTTTAAAAAATGATGGCAAATTAGTGGGTCACTGAAGCCTGGCTGAATTAAAGAAACCCTTGCCTCCACAGGCTCTTGTCAAAAAATTAAACATTGCCCACTAATGATGAAATACAGTTGGAAGCTAGAATGTCAAAAGGAGTTTAACATATAGAAGAGCAGCAATTTTAAGAAGGCCCTCGACTGTGATGCTGTCTTTAACATCAGTTCTAACTAAGAGAACCAATTATTTCCCCAAGTTTATTCTTCTTCCCCAATTGCCTGTGAATGTTCAAGGACTAGAACAAATTAGATCTGCTTTCAAATTCTTGAGCTAAGCTTAAACTTTAGCCCCACAACTTTACAAAGCTACTTTATGCAGTTCTTGAACATGAGCATTGCAATAATTACTCTTTTTATTCAGTTCTTAGTCATCTTGCATTATATCCAACGAGAAGTCTTTAATCAAATGGCTTTTTTTTTTTGTAAATTTCACAAGACGAAAAAAGCATAAATGTTACTCATAATTGTCACTGAAAATCCCAAGGTAGTATTTTGTTTTTATAAATCCATATGCAATTCTTTTATCAAATATGCTGAGACTATTTCTAAAACCAAAGATATCACTAGTCATTGATATTTTAATGACAGGCTAAGTACTGAAAAAAATCATTGAGCAATTTTGTCACGTGAGGACATCACACAATGTACCTGTAAGAAGATGGCTCTGATTTTCCCAGGTGATGTCATCTTTGGGATCATCATAATTCACACACTCCATTGTGATTCAAATGTCATCATGAAATGGCTTCATGTAAAACTGTATAAGATATCCTGATGTCCAAGATACTTATTGTCAAATATTACATTTCAGTCTAAAAAGCCATTGTTTCAGTCATTCAGTTGAATTAAGATATGCTCTTAAAATAGAAATCAATTAAGACAAGTAAATCAACATCCCAAAGGTTATCATCGAGTTTTCTGTTTGGGATTCTGTTGGTGAGGAGAGTAATTCCTGTTCTCAAAGGCAAAAGTCACTTTGTAGCAGTTCCTAGAGGTAGAGGAAACAGATCAAAATCTAATCCAAGTTTGTATGTACATTTAACAATTTCTATACACTTTCAAAAAGTAATTGGCAATCAGAAGGCAACTGTTTGACTTTCTCCACTAAATTTATTATGAGACTAAAATCTGCTGGATGAAAGACTGAAGGTAACACTGTTGAAGGCCAGTGTGTGGTGGTTGCATAATCTTACTGGATTCTGTAAGGTCACTTCCACTATCAAGGAATGATTGTGGGTAGCTTCTCTTTTTATGTACAAAAAAAATGAGTCGGTGTAGTCAATAAACTATGCTGTCTCTACAACTGAGTCATGATGATGTATCTAGTCATTTGTGGATTGCACAGCAGTTGACTGGCATAAATGTTCAATAATAATGATGTAGATGAATAAAACGGTTTAAGGTGATTGGCCATACTGCCTAAAAATACACATGCATACACACTTTTGTAAGGGTATACAATAAGATTGAGTGTTCCAATGACATGATGTTTTAAAAGTGCTCAAAAGGCAGTTCAGAAATAGGTTAAAATAAAGTGTTAATGGTAATTAATACTAGAAAAATTTACTACTTTCAATATCTAAAAATTTATTTGTGACTCATCTTAAACTTATATCCACTACCTAAATAATTATCACAACATATCTCTAATAGTTTATAATGAACTATTTCAAGTAAAAAGAACTGAATATTAGTCTAAAATGGGGCTCTCATTTTCTAAAGCTGAAACAGTAGTCTGACAATGTTCTGCTGTGTGGTGCTTTAAACTTGAATGAGGAAAACACACACTATTACAAAATAACAACACTATTACAAAACAATAACAACAAACCCTAAAAAGTAATTATTATTTTCACTAATTCCTTTATAAATAAAAATATCCAAAAGTTCAAATTTAGTTTTTTTAAAACAAATATAGCACTAGCCAGGCATGGTAGCACATGCCTTTAATCCTCAACACTCAGGAGATATAGGCAGGCAGATATCTGTGAGTTCAAGGCCAGCCTGGTCTACACAGTGAGTTCCAGGCCAGCTGGAGCTACATGTCAAAAAGATGAAAAAAATATAGCACTAAAAAGTCAATAATATGAACCAAATGTCCAAAGTACTGGCACAGCATCCAAGCTTTTTAGGAAAAATGTCATCAAGTGATATAAAAACCTATTTTTATCCATATAAATTTATAATTTTTTGCAGAAATCATAAAGATTCCAAAACCAGTTTCTTTAAAAGGGGGAAGAAGGAGCTCAGGAGATGGTGGAACCATAGGAGACAGGTATACTTAAAGGAGTAATGGGGTAACTGGGGACACTAACTGGTGAGGGTGTGAGGGAGGGTTAGACAGACAGAGAGGGGAGAGAGAAGTAATTCCTAGCTAGTATAAAAAGATACCAAGAGAATTGTATTAGTAAAAGAAAAACCTGCTGAAAATTACACATACAATATCTCTATATGAATCCATGTGCATAGCTGAAGGCTACATAACAGGAAACAGTGCCAGACAGGAGAAAACTCCCTTTGAGTTGTTGTTCAAGGTAATACAAAAGACTCCCAAAATTACACAGGCTATTCTGAAAGCAATTGATTGTCTTTTAGAACTTGAAGTTAAGATCCTATTGCTGAAGACAGGATATACTTTGGATACAGGATTTGGTGCAATGGAGCTGGAACTAAAAGCTACCTCTCCTGAAGGCTCTCTCTCAAAGTGTCAGAGAGCTCACTACACATGCTGCCCAGGAAGAACGTCATTCATGGTCCAGTCCCAGCTTTAAGGCCCAATAACCACATCGATGACCAGCAAAGCAAACTATATTGGCTCAGGAGGCACTTTTATCTTGTGAGTAAACAGTATTTACCTATTTGAACTTAAAGCCCAGTCACTGGGTAAAAACTCATGTATGGTACTGTAAATATAGCTAAACACACATAGTGGGAGTGGTCCCAGAACTTAGAGAAAACCTCAAAGCTGTTACATCCCTAGACAAATGTAATTTCTTAATATGTGCAAAATATGGATTTACATACACAAGCATGCCAGTCACCACTCATCAAAGAAGCTTCTTTTGCAACAGATGGATATTATTATAGAGTTCCACAACTGGCCATACACAGAGACTGTGAATTACTCAAGTCTAAGAGGAACATCTGCAATGGACCTCTACATCTAAGGCTCATGGAACATAGTGGAACAAGGGGTAGAAAGAACACTAATCCATCTCTCGACTCTCATAATGAAGCTCCCTTTACTCTCCTGGGACTACATTCCATTTTGGAGTGCAGGAATGAGTCTCCAATCTAAACTTAGTTGTTTTATTGCATACTCTGTAGCTAAAGGTAAGTAAACTCAGTTTAAGTAATCAAATTTCAATTTCAAATATTTCATTAATTAATGACAATGAAAACATACATGTTACTATTAAATTTTTAATAAAGTCCCTATCATAAATAATTAAATGCAATGATATTAATAATATAGAAATCAAATCTTGTAAGTTATAAATTTGTAAAATAATAAAATGAAAGTATTTCATCTTGCATTTGACATTTTAACTTTATACTTAATAAATTATATTTACTGAGGAAAAATAAAATAATATTTATTGCCGGGCGTGGTGGCGCACGCCTTTAATCCCAACACTTGGGAGGCAGAGGCAGGTGGATCTCTGTGAGTTCAAGGCCAGCCTAGTCTACAGAGTGAGCTCCAGGATAGCTGGTACTAAAAGGGAGACCCTGTCTCAAAAATGCCACCCCCCAAAAAATAATAATATTTATTTACTTAATATATTTTCCTGAGACAAGGTTCATTATATACCTTGTGCTGATCTGGAGCTCCAATCTTCCTGTCCTTTCCTGTCCTGTCTATGCTAGCCAGTCTCTTATTTTACACACAAGGATATCCAACAGCCAATTAAAGCATTCTGATCCACTTTACCAAACTCAGTTACTACAGACAGACTTTCGATTATTGTGTAGTACACTTAAGGTTTTTTAATCCTGAAATAATTTTTTTTTAAATTTTATTTATTTCTGTATGTGTATCAATGTATTGTCTGCATGCAGGTTTGTGCACCCGTGTCGTGCAATGCCGCGGAGGTCAGAAGAGGGTGTCGGATTCCCCTGGAACTGGAGTTCTCCTGGAATTGGAGTTTCAGACGGTTCTCAGCCGCCATTTTGGTGCTAGGGATCGAACCCGGGTCCTCTGCAAGAGCGGTCGGCGCTCTTATCTGCTAGGCCATCTCTCCAGCCCCTGAAATAATTTTTTTTGAACTTTTTGAGACAGAGCCTCCCTTTAGTCCCAGCTGTCCTAAATAATTTTTAACTTCCTTATTTTTCTTCATAGACTTCAAGTTGATCTCAAATAGAGATCCCAACATCAATAGATATTTTGTATAAGTGCATTTAACATAGTAAGAAATTGAGAATTACTTCTATGATTTTTATTTTCATATATTTAAGGAAAAATTCACTGCTTACTTTTAGATATTTTTAATTAGTGTCCTGAGAAGAACAGGATTTAAAAATTATGCAGATTTCATTTGAAGAAGTGCAGATGATGACATTTGTTACTTTTGTGGGACCGTGGCAGAATCTCTTGCTGAACAACTCATGGAAGGAAAGGTTACTTATCTCAAGGTTTCAGGGGGATTTCAGTCCATCGAAGTGGAGAAAACATGGCCAAGTGACTCTCTCCCTACACAGGACCATACAGCAATGACTTCACATGGCTAAGAGCCAGGAGCAGAAAGAGCAGGAGTCAGAAATGAAAGGTGAGTCTCACCTACAAAGCTAACTCCTCATATCCTATTTCTCCCAGCCAACTCTCACCTTCTAAAGGCTCCATAGCAACAACCTTCAAAATTGAGTCATAATTGGGGATCACGTTATTGTCCCGTGAATCTGTGGAGAACCTTCCAGATTCAATGCAAACCTATTTCCTTATTCTTCTAAAACAGAGTCTTGGCACTGGAGAATGGCTCAGCAGTTAAGCACTCTTGTTATCAGAGGACCAGGGTCTGGTTTCCTTATCAGGTGACTTAAAACCACCTGTAACTCCAGCTCTGGGGGATGTGATACACTGTTCTGGCTTCTGTAAGCACCTGACTGCACTCACATTGTGCCCAAGCAAACAGGCACACAGGTAGACTCATAAATAAAAATAAATAAATTTTAATACACAAAGTATGCAGTTTCATTATGTGTCTTTTTCAGTTAAGCCCTTGAGACAGCTTTAATATGAAGCTACCTCAGCATGGCTGTCACTGTGCTGCAAAATCACTTTACACCCATCTCCCACATTCTTCCCACATTTTTGTTTTTAACATCTACTTTTCTAAAACTAGAAAATACCAGAGCCTCAGAATCATTCATTGGCATTCTATATACTGTTTACTCTAGCAATACTAGAAAAAGAAAGTTAGAAAGCATTCATTAGAGGAAGGATTTCAGTGAAGGAATTACAACAAAATATTATTACACTGACAAATTAAAATGAACATCTATTAACTGTCTATATTTTAAATCTTATTTGTAAAATATTGGACACAAATCCTCTTTATTTTAAATTCAAAATGAAGCTTCAGGGTTGATCCCTCTTGTACTTTCAATATCAAGTTCCCTGGAAAATTTTGATTATAGGAATTTGTATAACTGACTTTGAAGCAGTTCTACAAGTCTTCATGTTTAAATATCAGTCTTTGTACTCATGAAGGTTGGTATAGTAGTTCCTCTCTCCTCATATACCTTTAAAGAGATGGATAAATATCTGTTTGGCCATCCTTTACAGGAGCTGACATCATTTTATAAACACAGGAGCACCAAGGAGACCATTACTCAAAATCCAAACAAGTATTAAAAGATGAAAACCACATTTAAAAGGAGACAACAAACCTGAACCCTACAACACACTCAAATTCTGTTGCTGAGAATGTGGTCATGTCTGGGCTAAGTGCTTAGCTACAGAGTATGCAATAAAACAGCTAAGTTTGGATTGGAGACTCATTTTTGCACTCCAAAATGGAATGTAGTCCCAGGAGAGTAAAGGCAGAAAGGGACTCTAGAAATTGGAGAGCAGGTCTCTGTAACTCCTCACTTCAGCATAAACACAGAGCTGAAGAAAAAATGCTCTCATAATTGAAAGGGGAAGAAAATGGAAAGAGGTGTACGCAGGCTACAACAATGCACGATTCTCACACATTTCCAGTCGCCTCTCCAGGCTGAGTGAGAACAGTGCTTACTGAAAGCAGCAAATGTTAGCAAAATTAGCTTTTATCCCAGAAGAAAATTTTAGCAACAGACTACCTTGATCTCTGCTTTTATCCCTTCTGAAATACCTTTTATTATTTGCCGTATCAATCTACCATCTTATGATTTTATACACTTTTTTTGCAAAATTTAATCTCCCTTATAAGATTTTATCGATGATCAACATGTATGTTTTGCACCTGGTGAGAATAACTCAGTTGATAAAGCTCTGACCTTGCAAACAGGAGGCCCTGAGATCATCCGTAGGACCCACAGCATAAAAATCAGGTGGAGTAGCACATGCTTATAATCCCGGCACTAGAAAGCAGAGACAGGCAGATCCCAGGGCTTCACTATCCAGCCAGCCTGGCCTACATAATGAGTTCCAGGCCAGTGAAGATACCCTGTATCTTTTAGTTTGGGGGCGAAATAAAACATGGTAGATGGCTCCTGAGGAATGATACCTCAGGGTGTTCTCTGAGTTCTACATGCACATGCACACATATGCATGTACCCCTACACACACACACACACACACACACACACACACACACACACACACACACGAACACACACACAGAAACAGACATACAAAAGAAATTGTGTTTTATTCTACCTTATTTTTCCAGACAAAGCAATACTACTTCCTGAATTAAACCTTAGTTACACTAAAATTTTGCTCCATTAGAAAAGCTAAGGTGAAAAAAAACATAATTCATAAAAATACGTGGATCCAGCAGGACCTCTCCAGCTACAGGTCCTAGTCACACCTTTAGCCTTACGCACGGCTGACTGCAGCTATCCATCTAGTCTTCAGGTAGTTTCTAAGGTGCACTTTGCAGCCTATCTAAGCTATAGCTTTGATTCAGGCTTATTTTAATTATCTCAAGAACCTGAAGTAAAGGAACTTCAAATAAGTTAATGTATAAATTACACATCATAAAGATATTATTTTCCCTCACTTTGTATCTACCGATTTTCAGATAATTCTTGAATTTCTTCCATATTTGGGATTTGCTTTGAACAAAGTTGAAACCTTCAGCAATGAAACTCCGTATTTTTAGATTGAGTTATCTTAAGCATAACTTTTGTCAAGTGTGACTTAAGTTTATTTTAATTTCACCACAGAGATCTTTTTCCTTCTCATTCTTTTGAGGGCTGGTCTTTTCTGGTAATTTTCCAGAATAAATTTTCTCTTCCTTTTAAGTAGGGCAAGATCTTGACATATAACTACTGTGGGAGCTGAAGGCATTTCTCACAAATGCAGTGAAGGACTGAATTCTCCATTTGTTTTTATAATGATAAATAAAAAGTTCACATTTGGCAAGAAAACAAATATGGCTGCAAAGCATGTGCATTTGAGAATGAATGGAGTCAAACAGACTTATCTGCATGCCTTTCTCTACTAGAAGGTGGCGTGCTCCTCCCAAGTTTCCCACAGCACAAAACAACCAAAGTATATCCCTATTGGGTGAAGGGAGGAGGGAGGATTCCAAGGACAATTTTTAGCACAACAATAATTCTAAGAAAATGCAAACCAACAAGACAAAAATACCACTAAGTTCCTTATATTCTTTGGTATATGTCTCATGCCATGGATTCTATTTTGAAATAGTAATANATAGCTTTGCAAAGTGCAATTCTTTAAAGTAGCTACTATCAATGGACGTTTATTTTGTAGGTTTATTACTTGGCTTTTGTGTATACTTTATTATATGACTTTTTGCTCTTGTAGGTACCTATTATGATAATATTTTTTAAAGTCAAGATTGAAATATATTACCATAGAATGTGTATAGCAAAACTTTTTTTGCTATACATCAATTATTATGAAAACAAGAGTTAGTGTCTTTTGAAATGAAAATTACTCTGTGAAAAGGAAACTAATTCGCCATTCAATTTATTCATATGATGCTTATTAAAATAAAGATCAAAATTTTATATCACAAGCCTTTTAATAACAAAGTTTCATATTAAATCATCCCTTTTCCTTTTTTTATTTTTTTCATTTTTTTTTAATTTATTTCTGTATGTGTATGAATGTACTATCTGCATGCAAGTCTGTGCACCCTTGTCGTGCAATGCCGAGGAGGTCAGAAGAGGGCGTCGGATTCCCCTGGAACTGGAGTTCTCCTGGAATTGGAGCCTCAGACGGTTCTCGGCCGCCATGTGGGTGCTGGGGATCGATGCTGGGGATCGAACCCGGGTCCTCTGCAAGAGCGGTCGGCGCTCTTAACCGCTAGGCCATCTCTCCAGCCCCCAAATCATTCCTTTTCTAAAAGCAGCATCCAGCTTTGTTTTAGACTTCCTATCCTTGGAACATTTAGCTGTGTAAAAAAGAGGTTAATTTCCATTAAAGGAATTTATTACCTTTTTCTTTGTTTACAAAGAACTATTCTTTTAATACTGCTCTCAAGGCAGTTTTTACTTTAAATGTATTCTGGCCTAAATTGACAGTCTTGAAGTCTTTCCTGAAGTAACATTTGCCTCTTTAAGATCTCTCAGTCATTCCATTATAGGCACCTGCTGCTGATAATTACAGGTCTCTCTCCTTACCACTTCCTCTGCTCTATGCCAAGGCAAGCTTCAGACTGCTTGATTACAAACAACAACCAGTTAAAGATCCCTACATAACTCTCTTTGGTAATTATTCAGGGTAAGTTGGGGCTGTATTTACTAAAGACATAAGAAAATAAAGTTATTCCTTGTTACAATTTTCTCTTTGCTAGCAGTGAAGAATAATCCAGAATGTACTTGGGGCACCACATCCGTCTCATAAAAGCCATGGCACACAGGTGGCATTCAGTAAGTTAGATCTACTCCAAACCTCCCAGCGCCCTCACATTACACCCCAGCTTGTACTAGTTTCTATTACTTAAAATCCTCTGTGTATGGTATTCTCTCTTTCATCGCTTTTTAACTAGGTTGTAAAACATCTAAAATGACATTTAAATTTATTTTGACATTAATTCTTTATTGTTTAGAAACATTGCTATTTTATATTACATTCTTAAATTTTATGAATTAGTTACTCCAGACATTGTTTGGAAAGGGTCAACAGTAATTAAAGAACATGCATGAAAAAAAAAAAGTGCCAATGAGAATATATGATTCAATAATTCTTTATAATGACATAGTACCGCATACCATTTCTTAGTCTAAAAATCAAAATATACTGCCCCCAAATAGTAAGCCCTGAGCCTACTGAAAATCTTAGACAAAAATCAGTTACAGGGAAATGCCTAGGCATAATGCATATACATTGCTTTTTTAATGACCCTGGGACAATCCGTCCTCACAGAATAGCTACCCTTCCTCTAGCCCATCACACTTCCATTCTCACACCCAGCAAGAGTCTTGGTTGCTCATGGAAAAATACAGAATACACTATAGAACATTTTTGGTACAGCAATAATATCAATATAAAACAAAATTTCATCATCTAATTAGAAAGTCAATTTTTATTAATCAATATCCTACAAGTAAGCAGTTGAAAAAAGTCTGTTGCAATCCTGGAGAAGTGCTGAGTGGTAGAACTCCATATCTTCTATTTAAGCAAACTGACTACATCAGGCAGAGCATACCATATCTATTCACTTAATGCACATATTGCATTATGCCTGCTGAAGGCCCGCAGTGGCATTCATTTGTGTTATGCTTTTTGGTTATATATCTCTGGCTATCAATAAGACATTTTCAAAAAGAATGGTTTTTATGATTGTCATGTTTAAATATTATAATTAAACATTTTAAAGACTATAAAACAAAACAAAAAGATTATTAATGTTACAGCAAATCATAAAATATAACATTGAATATCTTCATAGCTGAGTTTTTTCCTTTGCCCATACTTTTCAAAATACAGTCATTAAATCAACGATAAATTTTCTTTGTATAAATACACAGTTAAAAGTTTTTTCAAGCACAACTATAATCTGTGCAAACTTTTTCATTTTATTTTTATATCTAACATAAGTCACACATGCTTGCTTGTGAGAAACTGTAGTGTTCAACTAGGCTGTTCTTGAAAATATTTAAAGTATTTAATTGACTGTACACAATTCCAATTTATACACAGGTGTTTTTTATAATGCACATGCTGATACAGTGAAGGGTTTGGGTGCATCATTTCTCTTTGCTTTGTTGTAAATGTACTCTGAGCTTATAAATGACTCTGGACTTGCAAATTTTAGTTGAATTAATTTTGCTTTTATCCTAAAATCTGTGAATATTGTGCCGTATTAAAACATAAATAAAGAAGGTTATTTATTTCTATTCATTTAGAAAGAGTTTAAACATTCATAGAAAGTAAAGAATTTGTTAACTATTTTTTAATCTTTAGCTTAAATTTTTACAAATATAGCAAATGCACTGTTTAAAAAGCAAAAATGGGTGTTTCACTACTAGTTTTGTTGGAATGCATTCTAGATTCAGAAATTTGCATAAAATTCAACTATACAAAGCAAATGTGTATACTATCCAAAGGATTTTAAGCACAATAAAAAGTCTCATAAGTCAGTACAAAATGTGGCTTTAAAAGTCTTCCAATTCCTAATAGGCACAGGGAATGACACTAGAACAGTAGTGGCACTTTTATCGTGGGTGTAATCAACAGCTATTTAATTGGACTAAAAGCCCACTCAATGGGAGGAAACTCATGTGTGGTAACTATAAACAGAGCCAAATACATACATCTGGAGAGGTCATAGATCTTGGACAAAACTCCAAGGCTGTCACAACCCTAGACAAATATATTTCTTACTATGTGCAAAATATGGACCCTTATATTTACAGACAAATATCCCAGTAACCACTCGTCAAAGAAGCTTTTTTTGCAACAGATGGCGATTATTATAAAGTTCCACAACTGGTCATACACAGAGATTGTCTGTGAATTGCCCAAGCCTAAGTGGCACATCTACAATGCAACCTCTACACCTAAGGCTCATGGAACACAGAATAAGGGTTTAAAAATAATTGCAATGAATATCTCAGTCTCATCAATGAAGCTCCCTCATGCAACAGAGGCCCAGGAACACAAAAGGTCACAAACGGTCAAAGTGTAGAGAATAAGAGTCTGCAGAGTATGGCTCCCTGGACAGGATTCCTATATTAAATTCCATCCACCCAAGAGTCTGTGACCATTGCAGAAGAGAGGGCTGAAATATTGTAACAGACAGGGAGGAGATGCATGACCATATGGAAATAGAGTCCTCCAGGGTCCTGGAGCAGTTGCTCATGTGAACCTATAGCAACGCTGTCAGCATGTTACAAGACCCATGCAAACTCAAGCAGACAAAAACCCAGCACAGAACTGTGGAAATGGGCAGCAGTCCCCAATCTTGGAGTATTACTGCCAGGTGATTACTGTGGGGTGAAGAAGAGCTGATCTTTTTAAGGAGAAGGACTCTGGAAAGGCTTAATAGACCCCAGTGGATGAACTTGCAATGAGGAACATTTGGGGATACTAGCTTGACAAGATGGGCCTTGACAGAGATGACAGAATGTATGATTTGGGGGAGGGGGTGGCAGTGCTAGCGGAGGAAGAGAGTATAAAGATGATTTGGGCGTTCTGTGTGAAATACACAAAAAGTCAATTAAAATTAAATAAAAATAAATTAAAGTCTTACAATTCCTTCAAAAATTTATCTTGGTGTCATGTTTTTTTGGTCCATATGATATTCTTCTTTTGTTAATTAATTAATTTTTTATGTGTATGAATGTACTGTCTGTATGCAAGTCTGTGCACCCACCCATGTCGTGCAATGCCGAGGAGGTCAGAAGAGGGTGTCGGATTCCCCTGGAACTGGAGCGACAGACGGTTCTCAGCTGCCATGTGGGTGCCAGGGATCGAACCTGGTCCTCTGCAAGAGCAGTCGCCACTCATAACCGCAAGGCCATCTCTCCAGGCCCATATAATATTTTTCTAATCTGATGGCATCCCAAATGAACATAATCCTCCCATTCTTGTGATATAATTATAATAATACTGAATGAAAATTGTTATACAGCTATTCAGAGAATACTTTCATGATAAGAATAAAATAGCAGCATCGATAACAATGACTAATGTGCATTAAGGACTTACTTGGTGCCAAGAACACTCCTCAGTTCTTCACTCTCCATAACCCATCCCTCCTTACATCAATACTACAATTCTTATCTCATACTCTCAAACCTGAAGTGAAACTAAGATTTAAACCTGTGTGCAATTGCCAGGTGGCATTTAGGCCAGTTTATTCATCTTAGGCAGGAGAATCAGGCAGAATGGCAGTCTCTAGTAGCTTTGGTGTAGGATTACCATATTACCATATGCACTGATATTCTTTTCAATAAATTGACATATTTTATGCATTTCCTCTACTAGGAAATTATTAGATCCAAGCTCACAGATAGAGGTGCACATATGCATATATATGCACTGAGGAACAGTTGTGGATACTAGCTTGACAAGATGGCCTTGATAGAGATGACAGAATGTATGATTTGGGGGAGGGGGCTAAAAGTATCCACTTATCTGTACATGATGACAGTAAATTAAAGAGTGGACATTAACTATATTAAAAATTTTCAAGCATCAACAGACAAATTCAAATGGGACTATGTTTACTCCAACTTTTAAAAATGTAGCTCATACCCCAAAAGAGGCAGAATTTTAAAAACTGTCTTGGAAAGTAATGCAATATTATGTAGCAGTGTATTATTTTCCTGAAAACTGTTCTAATTTAATAACTGTTCTATTTCAATGCATCTAGGATTATCTTGTTATATTTTCAACAGAATTTAATTTTATATATAAGTTTATGGATATGTACAAATTTATATATGGCCAAACACAATGGCATCTCAAAATAAAATTAAATTTTATGTACTATGAAAAGAAAAACATATGAAAAATAGTCCTTTTAAAAGTTGTTTTAGTTTAAAAAAAAAGCAGATTTAAAATTAAAAATCAAAGTCCACTAGTCGAACTGAGGCATAGTCCCATGTGTTATTAATATTTGAGTTATATACTAAAAACAAGATTATTCATCAAGACTCTCATAGAAAATGTTAGTAAATGGGATTTTGGTTAGTAATTTAATTGCATAAACTCTGTCCATGTAAGCTTCTGATTCATTCAAAATGAACATTTACAGGGGCCTGAAATGAATTAAAACAGTTAATGACACCAAAGAGTACTTCTTTATTGTATTAAGAATTGTTTGTATGAAAATCTATTAACATAAAAGGTAGAGCTTCGCTGTCCCATTGTGGCTAAAGAGTGAGCTTTTAAAAATTCTTTTCAAGAACTATAGGGTTATGTAAGGCTTTTATTTTTATCATGTAAAGAAATATGTACTTAATTTCAAAATACAATAAGTAAAAGATGTGACATTTCTGGTTATGGAACTGAATTTATAATTCTAAGGGCTAGAAAGTACAATGAGAAATCAAGTGAGCATTATGAAAATGCTCACAAAGCTTATGCACACAGGATTGGGGTCATGGGCTGAAGCGGGCTCCACCCTCCTGACTTGTACTAGGTTTCACTAATGGCCTGATAATAGGGGAGAGGGAGGTGGACATGGAGCATCTCCTAGCACTTTTAGTGGTGTTACCCTGACAGCTACTGATTAATTACTACCCATTCTCAACTCATACTCAGACGACTGAGCAGCACTGTTTGTCTGCACAATAGTTTCATAGTTACAAAACACTGGCTTAGAGAATATTTTCAGATGTCTCACAAACATTCTAGGATTATATTATAATTTTCAGTAAAACTTGTCTTTCAAATGATTTTAAATGTCTACTAGAGACTATTTCAAAGATGGATAATTACATATTTAAGAAACTTTTAGGAGGAGAGTATAATATAAACATTTCAGCCTTTAATTTTATTACGGACAGCACACATACGTCACACTGAGTTCAAAATATTAATCCAGTAATGAGTTAAAAATCTTAGCCCACATTTGTACCTGTGTCCTTATTAATGTCTTTATTTGTTCCCACTGCCTTCTCCAATTATACAGACACCAGTGTCTGCGGAGGGGCCTCCTGAAGTTTCAAAATCCATGGAAAATTTTAACACTGTAGCTAACAGCAAAATAAATTAATCCTTTCACTTTAAATGACTATCTCAGATTGCTTATCTCAGTGAATGTGCGCTCCTATGGGTGGAAACAACTCTTTCCCAATGTCAGCTTAAGCTGCTCCTGATGATTTCTCTCAAATGCTCCCTTTCAAAGGCATCACTGCCATGTATTATCTCCTTGTTATATAGACTGTTACTTTTGTTTCATCACACATCTCTGTCTGTTTAGTAGAGGCTCTGCTACACTATCAGATGACATTTGTTTTACTTATTGTGCATAGTTTTAGTAGAAAAAAATTATAGTACTGCTATTACTGCATTATATGAAAAAATGCCAGTGTACATTTAGCTGACACGGCATCAGCTGTTATTTAAACTGGGCTTAGCTAATGGACTTTTAATGTCAGTGGGGTTATGTGCAGTTACTGGCTATTAGCAGAAATGGCTCCTTTCTATAAAAATCACTTTTCCTCAAGTGTGTTGTTTGAACATTCTTTTCCCTAATTTAGTGACTGTCACTGAATGCAAAACAAACTCAAGGACTCTGGAGTCTGCTGTTATCTGTAAGACCCTCTTTTTAACCTTGCAATTCAGCATTAAACAGGCAAACTCTCCCATTAATATTTAGACTTGTAATCACAAAACTTTGTGAAGAAATATTTACTTTGCTAGTTTTCGCAGTATACTACCTACTTTGCCATGAAAGTCCTATGTTAACTCTGAAGATATATGTAAGATATATGTATCCTACATAGTTATTGGAATCCTAGAGTTTATTTGTATATTTGAAATCTTCTGATTCAAAATGACCAGGGACATTGAAAATATATGCATGCAAATAGCTACTATTAAGTGAAATTTTGACACATTTTCACATATTTTATTATTATATTAAATAAAATCAATGAAGCATATTATTTCTATATACTGTGCAGTCTATATATTCATTATAATAGCCTTTTGAACTAAACAGTTAACTGTTTTTGTCCATTTAAATGAAGCTTTCAATGAATACAGCAGGATAATACTGAACATGAAGCCACTAATATGGCATCTCAGGTAGTCCAAGAAAATCAAACACAGCTCTATTTGCTCTAGAAGCTAAACAAACTATTCCTGGATTCTGGTCAGGAAAGAACAGCATAGCTGACCTGGCCTTCAATCAGTCCATGGATGAGATCACTTCATGTCAGCTGCTTCCAGCACAATGCTGGCTCTCCTATGTTGGCCAATGAATGACAATCCACCATAAGATTCTATCTGTTTGTAACAGGCCAGTGAAAGTAGAAATCACTTGCAGGACAGTAGAAAATTTCTGTCAGATGAGACAGGTGCTGCTCTGCTGTACATAAAAAAAAATCACTTAGCCATTTGCCAAGGCAAATTTATGCAGAAAAGGAAGATTTTACCTTTTTATTAGGAAATTAGTGATTATATCTGAGTTGGTGTTCTACAATCCCCTTCATGAATATCCTTTATAAGTAAAAAACAAAAACGTTTGCTTGACAGATTCCACTTGTTTTTTTAGAGTAATTGCTAAGTCTGTTTGACAATCAACTCTCCCTTCTAAGTTGTTACATATATAGAGTGCACAGACATAATTTTTACTATATATATTCACAGGACATTATAAAGCTGTATTTGTTTACACCCTGCGATGCCTCATGAACTCAATATTTGGCTGAAAATTCCATTTCAGAAATAATTACATAGGCTTTCAATTCAATAACTTGAAGCCCGGCATGGTGGTTCATAACTTAAAATCCAGTATTTGGGAGGCAGAAGCAGGTAGATCTCCATCAGATCAAGGCCACCCTGGTTTACATAATGAGTTTCAGGCTAGTTGGAGCTAGAGGGTATCTCTCTCTCAAAAAACAAAGCAAAACAAAATAAACAAAATGACATATATAAACTAAACATGAGGGACATTCCTTTAATCTCAGCACTTGGGAGACAGAGGCAGGTGGATCTCTGTGATATTGAGGCAAGCTTGTTCTACATAATGAAGACCTGTCTCAAAGGATAGAACATGTCATAAGTTTATTTATTTATTTATTTTATTTTTTGGTCTTTTTGAGACAGGGTCTCCCTGTAGCTCCGGCTGTCCTGGAACTCACTATTGTAGACCAGGCTGGCCTTGAAGTCACAAAGATCTACCTGCCTCTGCCTCCCAAGTGCTAGGATTAAAGGCATGCGCCACCACACCCGGCCATTTATTTATTTTCATATGTGAATGAATGTACTGTCTGCATGTAGGTTTGTGTATCCGTGTCATGCAATGCCGCAGAGGTCAGAAGAGGGTGTCAGATTCCCCTGGAACTGGAGTTAAAGACGGTTCTCAGCCGTCATGTGGGTGCTGGGGATTGATCCCTGGTCCTCTGCAAGAGCAGTCAGTGCTCTTAACCGCTAGGCCATCTCTCCAGCCCCAAGTGTCTTTCTTTTGATTATTTATAATAAACTTAGTAATGATCCCCCTCATTTTGCCACTGAGAAAACATACTTACTGCTGAAACTTTTCACAGCAACTTTTAGTTTTTCTAACCATGTTATTGTATGTAAAACTGCAACTATTTTCACAGAGGCTGTTTTAATTTTCCATAGATATATACATGTGTATGTAGCATTAACATGAAAATAAAAATAGTTCATTCAATATGAATGAACATTCAGAGAGTCACAGTATTTTAAATGTGCTGTAGTTTTACGAAAATTAAGGTGTACTTAAACAAATTCTTCCTTAGGGACAACTGTCCCTAAGAACTGCCATTTAATTTTAACATAATGTTATCCAATTTCTTATGAGCAGGTGGGCTTTAAGAAACATTGATATTGTCGTTCATGGCAATGTTTAACAGAGCAACTCAGGAAGTAACCATGCATTGGACAAAGATCACTGAAGGATATCAGCATACTGCTGATTTAATTCTAGATTTCTCAGTCAAGCATGTCCTGCTCAAATAGGTACATGAAAAGTCCAAATTTAACAGTTTAACTTCTTAACACACACACACACACACACACACACACACACACACACACACAGTCCTTTAAAATACTTTCCAAATTCTTTTACTATGGTAGTTGACCTGAGAAAACAAAGACACTATTTACAAAAATTTCAAGCTGTAGGCCTGCTGAATATTATGATGAAATAGGGATCTTAGGACTCCATCTCAGATAGCACAAACAGGGAATCATTTTAAAATGCCTGTTTGTTCCACCACTCCTGAAGGCAGTTACAGAAATGCGCTCCTGTTTCCCAGGATGTCACCTATTTGTGAGGGCTGTGATAATCTGAGAGGGGAGTCACCTTCTTCAGTCCTACGATTGAATTCCTAACCCAAGTGAAATTTACAATTTCTCATCATGTCATAAACATCCAGAATGAAGAAAGGTGACTGCTGAAGAAAATGAAGGACAGCATAATTCCCATTTTATTTAGAAGGATTTCAACTTAGCTACTTGCTAAACTTGAGTACTTCCACTGGGTGGCCACCATGTGTATATATTTGGTAAACTCTATACTCAAAAGCGATACAACATATCACTTTCCTTTTCACCAAAAGCTAAATCTCAGTGTAAATACATATCATGTAGACACAATCTTCAAAGTGAAATTATTAGGATTTACTATCTTCCCAAACATAAAATTTTTGTTCTTGGTAGCTATTTGGGAGGGTTGTTTGGTTTGGATTAGAGATAAAACAGGCCTCAAAATTTAGATATGATAAAAGCACAGTACTATGGTCACTATCATTTTTTGCTTCTGTGAAAGAGAGGGCCAGTTTATTTAAGAGTAATCTTTGAACTAGTTCTTCAAGAAGTTTTCAGCTCTTGACTTTCCAAAAATATATGATCCGGAATATTCAATTTAAATACAAGTAACAAACTTGTAAATTCACAGAGAATATAATGGTCTGAAATTGGTTCCTTTAATCTTAATCCTACTTATGAATTTTCTTTGCTAATAATTAAAAGTTATATTAAATCCTGCATCCCAATACACTGTACTAAACTCCATTATCTAAGAGAATGTATCTTATAAATTTTTAACGATTAGTCTTCTTCACAAATGGTATACTTCTAAGCTTTTACAGCACCCTTTTTATAAGATTTTTGTTATATTTTTATATTATTATCCACATTAGTTTTCTTGAGCTGAAGGAAACAAAGGAAGCAAAAATCTACATTCATAGACATATTGGCTTAGTCAGTAAACTACAGCTACATTTTAATATGTAAGCACTAATTTGAGGCCTTTCTTTTAAATAAAAATAAAGAAGACAATAAATTATAGTTACATTCAAGTGGTCCATGATTAAATAATCAATTAAGTCATTGACTAAAAATGAGAAATGTCAGCATTCATCAATAAATTTGTTAAATGTGGTAGAGTTTCTGTTTAGTTTCCTTATCTAGATGAAAAGATATTATATGCTCATCTCCATGAGGCATTTTTACTGTTCTCATAATTGCTGAGAAATGAAACTAGCCACAGGATCCACATGACAAAATGATTAATGAAGGTAAAATTCCCTATCCTCAGAAAGGATAGGGAATTTTAAATAAATAAGGCTTTTAACTCTGGAGTTAAATTTGATTAATCAATATCATCTGTTAATAGGATTACGTTAGTCCTAGTATTTGCAATAAGAACTTTAATAGGCATGTCAATACCATGAGTTTCACCTTGCTCTCATTGTCTTCCATGGTAAAGATGCAGTTTGTTATTTAATTAAAGGAGAGTATTCCTCAAACATTGGGGTTTTCAGATATTATACTTTACTTTGCAACACAAAGCACTTTTCAGTCACTGTTCACTGGTAATAAGACCCATACTGATGTAAGAACAAATATCTGCTTAATTGGCACTTTGAAAGCTAAGTTATAACTTTCAGTTTAATGAATGTCACAGTAACTTCAGCACTCTGTGCAGAAGAATAGATATATTTAAGTGCTACTAAAATCTACTACATTGTTCAGTGCATTTGAAAATTTTAGTGCATAGCTCTACAGAAACAAATCTGTGGGGGGCAGCAATGCTCAGAATGAGAGGCCATATTTCAAATTCAACCCAAATCTTCTCAAAGAATTCAACTCAGTATCTTTGAATATTTTGTTTATAAAACATATTTGTAACATTACCTTTATATTTTCATGAAAGGGCTTTTTTTTCCCTGACCTATCCAAACAGGAAGAGATACACATACCTATTACTTCTGATTCTCTTAGTTCACAAAAGTATTTGTGCATGATTTTTATTAAAACCTCTATAAATGTTAAGAGAAACTTAATTGCAGCAATCGAAACTATAAATTACTAGATTTCCTTTTAAAGAAGCACAAGTAGGAAAACAGTTGTGTTTACTCAAGGAAAATTTACTTCAAACAAGCAGCATAAAAATATCACTGAGTTGCTGTTTAAAATATCATTGAACTGATTGAAACTTGGTATCTAAGGTCTTGGATTAATGAAGCCCTCCTTCCAAATACAAGAAAAACAATAAATTAAATAAGTAATGAAATAAAAAAGTCCATACACCGTAGGTTTAAAAAGCTGGGGAGAAAGATAAACAGAGACAGAGACAGAGAAAGAGATAGAAAAGTAGAGGGAAAGGAGATAAGAGACAGAAGATAAGAAATCTGGGGTAAGTAAAGAGACGCAGTCTACCAATAATTAAAAGATAGCTTTGCAGGAGAAATGACATGTCTTAAATACATAATATAAACAGAAACACTCCTGAAACTCCTTGCATTATCTTAAAAGTTAGTCAGAAAGCGACATGCAAAGAAATAGCAGTGATTCTTTATTGCATATGTTCATTAAATTATAAGCAATTATATCCAAAATGTAGTATATATGTATAATGTTGTCTAGATTATCTAGACTATTCTAAATTATGATTTCAAAAACGTCTATCACAAATATAATTTGAGTAAATGGAAATCTTGGTGTATTTGCTCTGCCTTCATGTGAAGCTATTTTTATAATTACTAGTGTCATTTTACCATGTATTCAATCATACTATTAAACTTCATACTATGTCCACTTTGTTTTGAAAAATACCATTGACATTCATATAAGGGGCTTATTCTCCACAAACTGTTTTCAAAAATTCTAGGATGTAACATTTTTCCCATGTACAATTCGTTATGTATTTATGAAAACTTGTCCCAAATATTTATGGCAAAGCCAAAGTCAAGGGTTGAAACTGTTGCCAGGATTTAACTGGCAGTTCCTTAACATAGGCAGGTTAAAACTGACATTAGGTCAATTTTCACAGCCAGAGAAGAAAGTAGAAAAGAAGCTAAAGAAGAATGTGAGATGAGATGTCCACAGGATTCCTGAAGAACCTGGTCCTCTCTAGAGTGCTCATAACCCACTCTGGAGCATTCTCTAGGTCAGCTCCACCCTCTTCTTTCTTGAAGGAAGTAGTGGTGGTTGCAGCTGTCCTCCTATACCTTCATGTATTTCACCTTTAATTTCTTCAATGTCTTACTTTTGCCAGTATTATACCAAGTTAGAATCCAGGGAATCATATTTACTTTCCGCAAACTACATACTAATATAGTTGCTTTACATTTCTTCAACCCTAGTGTGATCTTTTGTATATATTTCCTCATTTTACATGTGAGGAAACTGAGTAACACAGAGATTAAAGAACTTACTCATGGTCACATAACTAGAAGTTATTAGGGACAAAATTATGATATGCTGTGCTAAGTAATATAATGAGTATGCACTAATAACAGTTCTTCACTTGTACCTCCCCAAACCTAGACAAAATAGATATAAAAGCTAAGTCACAAGCCTGGGGAATATAGCTCAGTAATAGAGAAATTGTCTAGCACAGCAGGTTAAAGGACCTAGGTTAGGTTCCGCAGTGCCACTAGAAAGAGGAGGAGGGAAAAGAAAAAGGGGGAAAAATCTGACTCTAAGTAATACTTTTGAAATGTAAATATGACTTCAAAGAAAATTCCATTTCTAAGGTGAGCCTGGTGGTACACAGCTGTAATCTCAGTACTAGGGAGGCTCAGCCAAGTGGATCATGAGTTGGAGGCCAACATGAACTGTATAGAGAAACTCTGTTTTAACTCCCAAGGAAACTATAGAACTGCCCTCGCCGCCACCACTACCATTCATAACAGAACCCTGGCCTCCTTGGATCCAAGGACCACATTGTTACAGCCATTGTTATAGTTCACAAAGTGAAATATACTATAATGCTGTCTTCTTGAGGCTGATGCTGTTATTCAAGTCTAATTCTTCAACAGATAACACACAGTCTGGAACATAATATCAGTGCACAATAATTGTTTGTTTTGAACTTCACTTCTAATATTCAAATGAGCCCTAACATTTTCAGTGTGTAATAAATGGGAACAGATTTGCTTTTAAGTGCTACAGATGTAAAGGTCAGATAAAAGGATCTAGGCTGAATTTGCAAAGCAGGAGTCCATGCTCAACCTTTACCCCTAACACCTTCTGGAAGTGGTGGCAGCCATCAGTGCTAATGTTTCAAGAGAGTGACTCCCTCTGCTGCTCCAGCAAAGACATGACTTAAATCAGAAAGGGGCTCAGTGCAGTTAAGGTCTGATGGAGCACCGGCTCCCTGCTCATGCTAACTGGAGAATCTAACATACATTAGAGAAATTATTTAGGTCTCACCAATAATTCTCAATAAGCAATAAGGTTAGCCTAGAATAGCTCATGCCTTCTTTACAACCTCAGAGAAGTTGCTGAATGCAATGTCTTTTTATAATGTAATGATTCATATTTTCTTTTCTTGACAGAACCTTTGTTCTCAGGCTGGCTTTGAACTTGAGATCCTCATGCCTCGGTCTCACCAACTGCCAGGATTACAGGAGTATGCCACCACGTGATTCATACCATGAGTCATTCTTTTTGCAGGTGCTTGAAAAGTTTCCAGTGTGCTCTAAAGGCTATTATGCAGCCTCTAAGTTGCAGTGCACCTATTTATTTGCCTAACAAAGGCAAAGTTGCCTGTTTATTTTTTTCTTATTGTAAATTTAAAAGTGCATTAATAAATTTCCTTTCCAAATTGAGCAATATATGACAGACAAGTAATCAAATCCTCTTGTAAACCAAAACCAACTATCAAGTTATAACAACCCCAAAATGCATAAAATCATAACACTCTGAAGTGTGTTGCTTTTTGTCTCAAAACATTCCAAATGAATGTAGTAAGAAAATTATTTCAGTCTGATTAGTTTTCAGTGATTTTTCTGGTCTGAAGTTGGAAATGTTGGCACTCATAACAGTAGTTGGAGGGAGATAAGCAAGACATTATGGTATGTGGGCCATACTGATACAATCGGGGGCAATAACTCAAACACACACACACACACACACACACACACACACACACACCCCTTGCCTTCACTAGGAGAATCTTTCATTCTTGGAAGTCAGAAGCACTGAAAATTCCCTAGAGCTAGGTTTTCCCAGCAATCCTCAATGAAACAATTAGAACACAGCCAGCAGGGGAAAGTTGTTGCCTAAAGCGCAGAGAATGTCCCAAGGACCTGTTTAAAATGACTGCTGTCCGTCTTTAAACCGCATTCTGTTTTTTTCTATCTCAAACATTGTTTTTCTTTCTTTTCCTTTGGCTGTTTCCAAAGAGATACGTGTTTTCAAAAGCTTCTTATTCTTCCAGCCTTGTCCCAACAGATTAAAAACCTACTTCACATTGTAAAGCACTTAAATGAATGCTCCTATTTTAATTGCATATGTACTTCCATTCATAAAAATAGCCCACGGGGTCATTAAGGCATCAGAACAAGGAAATGGTACCTTGAGGGTATATGCAGGAGCAGCAGTACAAAGTGAAGAGAGAGGGGAAACAGAAGGGACTGGAAGTCTGCCTACCCGACCATTCTATAGTGAGCAATTCTGAGCAAAAGTGTTAATAGCTCTGAGTGAGGAATAAACAAGCCTGGCTAGTGAGTGGTAGCCAGGGGGCACAGTAACAGATAGCAGATTTTGGTAGTTTGCACTTCCTTTGATGCCTAAGAGAACACAGGAAGAACTGGCGCTCTGGAACATGGAGGAAAACAAAGATAAAAGTAGAGAGTCCTGCATTTCACAGAGCATGTGATTTAAACCAAAATGTTATTCTTCCAGAACCAATGTGAATGGAGAAAAACCACACCAAAATGCACACATCCAGCCAACAACCTCTTTTTCTTTCCCCACTTAAGATCAGAATCAATCCTCAATCTTCAGCTACCCTGATGGATACAAGAAATAATGCAAGATGCTGGGAGTATCCTGAGCTCTCCTTTTAATCTTTGCTCCCTTCTTTCAATATTAATCCACTTACAGTCTCCTGTTTGATTATCTTTATTGATCTTTTTCTACCCAGTCTTTTTAATTTGGCTGTTGTAAGCTCTCAGCGGGGATCCTATCTCCTTTTGGCATCTTTGGGGACTTTAACTTGTCCTCTTACTCTGCTCCCCACCCCTGATGGCTTTCCTTTGTGTACCCAATAATGCCTTTGCATTCCACCAGGAGCCAAAGCCAGTCCACCACTATTCATCAGGTTGCTCACTTAGCCTTCTAAAATCATCCTCTAAGCAATTTGGCTACCGTCTGAGAACTTCTTACCTATTTCAAGAAATCTGTAACAAGATCATAGGATTCCCAGTACAGATAGCATTGAAACATGGACAGAAAGATGAGCTCTGGAGGTGTACATGAGAAAACCAGAGCAGATCCTCAGGGACGGAAGGAAGGAAGGATTTATGAGCCTGGCCACTTAGCAGGGCAGCAGAGAAAATTTACTCCTGAAGAAGCTATTGCTAATTCACAAAGCAGTGCTAATCACTCACTCCCCATGAGGACCACACTTGCCTGGCCTCTGGGCTCCCCTCCACCTCCACAGCCCTCTCCCCACCTCAGCACCTCTAGATTCCAGAGAATGCAATCTGCAGTTGGGAAAGGACAGCACATGGACATGCTGGAAGAGCCAGGGGTACCGTCTGTCTGACCTTCCAAGCTTTCCATATTTGTAAAGTGGAACAGACCAAAAGTGTGTGTGTGTGTGTGTGTGTGTGTGTGTGTGTGTGTGTGTGTACGGAAGATCTCCAAGCGCTTCTGAATTGCTTCCCCTGTCTCCAGGCAAAGCTATGCTGCCTCTGGTTATCAGCATAAAACCAGGTGAACAGACCCAAGTGGGCACTGGGCTTGAACAGAGGGCTAGGTGCCAGGTTAAAGGACAGCCTCGATTCTGCACTCACCCTATGGACTCTAAACTGGGGGGTGCAAGCACCCCTTAAAACTCAGCAAGCAGAAAGGAGGCTCCACAATGACCCCTTACTCTCACTCTAGGTGCCTCCCATCTGCTGTTACACATTCCCAACTCCTGGCCGCTCTCCTTCCAATCTAGCTTTGCCCATGGCTCAGGACACTTCAAGGCTTACATGCGTTAAATTAAAATGTCAGAGTTATAAACTGGTTAGCCACCCCCGGGAGTTACAGTTTTGGTTTAAACAACTAGCGGGTTTTCCCGGTTTTAGATTTCTTCATCACCTGGTAGAAGGGGGCACACTGGGGCTTGCACGCGGGGGGGAGAAGGGGGGCTGTCTGTCCAAGGCGAACTGTGCACTCCATAGTGTCCTACAGTAACCGAGGGCCACTGAAGACTGTCGGTCCTCGGTCCTCAGTGATGATGGATACACTTCCCTAACCTAGATGCAAGATCCTGCGAACCCCAAAGCTCCCAGACCCTCTGAGCACCTCTCGCATCAGGGTTCATTTACCGCACCCCACACGACCAGTAGCGCCGAGAGAGTCTCCAAACCTCACTGTGTACGATATGCAACAACGTGCGCGAGTGGAACTGAAAGTGTAAAGACAGTCCAGGCTTCCACAGGCATGGACAGGGCTGGGCTTCCACACCCGGCGGGTGCCTGATCCAGCCTCACCCATCTCAGAGCTAAAATTGAAAATCTTGCTTCTTGACTAGTTGGGAAAGTGGAATTTAAAGTGGTTTCCAGTTGGGGGCAAGCAGGGAGGCTGAAGCAGCAGGGAAGACTGAAAAGAAGGAAAGGGGGGAAAGGAGAAGAAGCGAAGGGAGGTGCCGGTGTCCGGAGGACCCCTTACCTTGAGCGGCGGAACCGGTGCCGCTGGCGCTGAGAAGGGCCAGGGCAGGTAGCGCGAGCATCTGCAGCAAGTATCCCAGTCCCAGTCCGCAGCGGGCCGCTGTCGCCCGCAGACCTTTCCTCATCGTCGCCCGAGGTGTGCAGGAAGGGGAACGCCACCGAGAGACGCGCGAACGGCAGAGAGCCCGGCCGGGCAAGAGGCTGGATCCGGCCACCGCCAGGCAGTCCCGAGGAATAACGCCAGCCGAGCGCCACTCTCCACTTTCTCCAAGGGCAGGGGCCAAAAGGGGGAGGAGAGGAGCCGCCGAGGAGGAGTTTGAAGGTCCCTGTTCCTGGTGCCCGGCCGCTGGCGTCTCCCGCCAGGAGCGCTCTGCCCCCACTTGGGAAGTGCGGGAGGCGCAGCGCCGCCACCTCGGCCGCTCCCGGCAGCAACAGCAGCCGCAGCTCCACCGCCAGCCGAGCGGGGACTGTCGCGGGTCCCCTCGGCCGCAAAGGATGCACAGGCGCCGGGAGGGGGAGGTGGGAAAGTGGGAGGAGAGGCGAGCGCAGGCGACGCGCTCCAGGCTCCAATCTCTGCGCTCTCATGCAGGAGAGGGACGCCCTGGCTGCCGCCTGCCCAGTGGCCAGCGACCGTCGCCTCGTGGAGTGCGGCGCGCGGGGTCCTCGCGGGCTCTCGCCCAGGAGGCGTGGAGGGCGCGGCCCCTCTCTGCGTGGGGGGTAGCGGCGGCGGGAGCGCGCTCGCCCGCCTTATGTAAGCGGGATTGGAGCGAGATCCACGCCTCGCGTGGATGGTTGGGTCCGCTGGGCTTCACTCACTCACTCGAGAGACACCTGGGGGCAGTGGCGGCTGCGGCGAGGGGCAGCGCTCCGCCTCCCGCCAGACTCCAGCTCCCCAGCGCTGCGGGCGCGCCCGAGCCACTTGGCTGTGTCCAGTAAAGTCATCCCGCTGCCTGGCAGCTTCCCGGAGCAGGCGAAGGCTTGGCCAGACTTCCCTGGACTCCACTAGGTCTTGGATTTGGGGGACTTGGCGTTTGATGAAGCTGGAGACAGGCTCGAACTTATCCTCAGTGATGGGGAGGAAGGCAAGAAGCTTTGCCGAGCCCCACTACCCTCTTTGGGTTTCAGCGCCAGTCTGGCTGTTTTATGCTCTGGGAGACTGTGACCTATTTGCAATGGAACAGAAACTAAAAGATCAATGAAAACTCCTTCTTTAAGAGTGCTTTCTTTGCGAGCATCTTTGTGGCTCGGAGACCTACAGCTTAGTGAGGCAATACAGAGAAACTCTCGCAGGAAAATAGGTCGAACAAAATTGAGAGATACTCAAAATATTGTTGGAACCTATGACCTATTTTCCAAATCCCTAACAGCGGTGTGTGAGGACTAAAATTGCTATGATAAAGATATCCGAGGGTTGCTGATGTATGGATGAAAGAGGAGTATAAGAATGAGCGGGTAAAATAAGGAAAGCTAAACAAAAGGAAAGTGAATGGATGAATACGTCAGTTCCATTGGACAGTCAACATTGTGGGCTGCAGAAAAACCCGATTAGTATACAAATTAACAAATACTGTATCATGGGAAAGTTAAAGTCAAAGTGCTAAAGGATCATTGGAGAGAGAGAGAGAGAGAGAGAGAGAGAGAGAGAGAGAGAGAGAGAGAGAGAGAAATCTGAGATCTAGTTTGAACTGTGGTCATAATTCTGTTTCCACGAGCAGGTCAGGTAACCTTTGAATGACTTGTTTGCTTTATCTGAAATATTTTATTATTTCTTTATTATTTTATTAGCTTTTTTCTAATACTCCATGATTCCGCCAGCTCCATCTAAACCGCATGCTCATAATACATGCTTCTGATTTTGATGGACTTGAAAAGGTCAGCCTTGGGAAGGACATTAACAATAGCCATTTATTTCTATGGAGGTTCTGCTTCCCATGTTAAAATTTCTTCACATTTCCCACACGGACATATGATATTTAGTTATGAGGGCAGGTGCTTGGTACCAGATAGTTTGATCTATTTTCAGTGATTTACTACCTCTGTTTCCTAATCTGTAAAATGGGTATGATAGCAGGAATGATCTTTAGGGTTTTATGAGGACTCAATGAGTTAAGTATATTAAAAATGACTGACAAAGACATTGTTTACTTCTCTTCTGATCATATGTGGAGGATTCATGTCTTTCTAAACACTATATAGGCTAGCAGTGTTTAACAGTACTTTCTTTAGCTAGATATCTCTATTCTTCCAAATTGTAATTAATAGTCACACATATCTACTGAGCACTTGTAATGTGGTGGTTGTGAATTGACAATTTTAATTTTTATGTTACTAATTCGTTTGACTGTAACTAGCCATAAGCAGATACTGGCTACCATGTTGGATGGTGCAGCTAGGCTGCTAATAACCTGTCATTATCTTGAATGTTATGCCATCAGAAGAGGATATGATTAAACCTAATGTTTTTCTTTATCATTTTCCCCCAAAAGGATAAGAGCTTAAATCCTAGGAAAGAAATCTGTATGCAAAGTCATCGTCACATTAACAAACTCCGAAAGTTGTGAAGTTATTCATTTATTCCTTACAACTGTTTTGTCTGTCTTTCCAATCTAGAACAACTTATTTACCACAGCCACACTAATTTGTTCATCTGTTCAGCCAACACAGAACTAGATATAATTAGTAGTCAGGCAAGATTGGTTGGCTAATTGACAAGAAGGCTCACATGGGAAGAATCCTCAAAGTCTAGGACAGTTGCTTGAGGAAGGTTAAAATGATCAGGTCCCCTTATTCCGGGGCTTTGAGGTACTCAGCAGGAGATACTGCATGAAATAAATTCCTTAAAAGACTCAATAAGATATAAGGCAAATAAAACTAGTTCAATACTAAAATTCAGCCTAAAGAGGGCAGGAGAATGGCTTGAGAAATGATATGTGAGATAAAACAGAAACAGGAGAGGAGAGTGAGCATTTGAGCAGAGCACATGCTCTGTGAGCAGAGCAGTTTCAGCATGTAGGCGACGCTCACTATCTGTGACTGCAGATGCAACTTACCCGTGTATCAGCATTCTGCCTAGTGTTGCTGACTGTCCTGTTTTTGTCTTCATGAAAACAGTAGTGCAATGTTTCTGAGACTCCAGAGCATAGGCTTGCTAAATCACTCAGATCTAGGCTCAAATATCTCTGTCCATTGAGGGCTCTAACCAACTTACCTAAAATAGGAACAACCCATAACCCTCCATTGCATTCACTTGTATGGATTTTCCCACATACTGCTTATTTTACATATTGATCTGTGTGCTCACATGCTTATTATATATATATATATTATATATATGCTTATTATATATTATATATATTATATATATATAATATATATTATATATATGTGTGTGTGTGTATGGGCAAACATGACTGTGCATACATTTACATGTGTGTATACATACTTGACAATAGAATGCACACATCTCAAGAAGACTTTTATTTTTTCCATACATAGTCAGTAAATTCTTGGATATTGAGTAGAGGAATATGAGCCAATGTGTTTTAAAGCCAAGCCAAGTCCAGAATACCACCCCCATGCATTTTCAAAAGATATGTAGGCTTTTCTAGCTGTGGAATAAAAATCAGCTGTGAAAAAATTTTAACCCAAAATGTATTTGAATATGACCTTTCATTTTTGGAATACTGCAGGTGTTTAAGGAACCAACATGAAATTCAGCTCATTTTGGAAAGTAAAAAGCTTCATTGAAATCCATATACAAGGGCTTCCTATTTCTTGGCTCCTGTAAGTAGTGAATTAACTCTGGGATAATAAATCCCAGTGACAGGTGCTAATGGGAATTAAGCATGCAAATCCCCTGCATATCCCTCCAGAAATCTACACCAGGAAAAGTATGCTATTTAGCATGTGGGCTGTTTAGTAATAATGATATTTACTTTAAACTGCTATAAAAAGTTTCTACCGTAAAAGCTTAAATAAAAAGGAATTGAACATATATTTTCGTTACAGAAATATTTTCTCTCATTTTTATCTTTGTCCTTATGTTTGAGGCATCACATTTTTGTACTTTTTTGTATGTCTAAAAATAATTCTCCCTAAGAGAGATATTATTACCTGGCCACATAGAAGGAGGATTTTACCAAATAAACAGGATGGATGTGAGGAAAGCTCTTTCTGACTAGAAATGATGACTAGAGACCAGATAACCTGAGTGGTAGACCTCAGCTGGGGTGGGGGTGGGGCAGAAGATTCAGAGTCAGCTGATTCAATTCCTCTTTTCTGCTTCAACCCATAAAGAGATTAGTCTGTCATAACCCTGTATACTTTGTAGCTTTACGCTTTTTATTAATTATACTAAACAAGACACTTTATTGCAGGTGAAAACAACCTAATATAAGCCACATTTAAAGAAAAGTTAATTTAGGCCTTGATTGGCTAGGTAGATCCTTTCTACACTGTCCCCAGCCCCACCATGGACCTAGGTCCTATCCTGCCCTCCCCATTCCAGACTAGCCTGCCAAGTGTACCTCTTACAAACTCAGCAAAGAAGCTTATATTTGCAACAAATGGAGACTATTACAGAGTTTCATAACTGATCAAATGCAGAGAATAAGTATTTGTGATATTCCCAGCCCTAAAAGACACATCTATAATGCAACCCCTAACTCTAAGGCTCAGAAAACACAGTGGAACAGGGGGCAGAATATTAATGCCTAACTCAACTCTCACCAGTGAAACATTATTACAGCAGATGGCGACTAACAGAGAAAGCCACACTAGCCAAGATGTAGAGAATAAGAGACTACAGAGTGGGTGTACCTGGATAGGATCCCTATGTTAAACTTCTCCACTCAGGGCTCAGGGACAATATCAGAAGATCGGACAGAAAGATTGTAAGATCCAGGGGTAGTGGATGACTGCAAGGAAACAGAGTTTTCCAGGTGCCTGGGAAGTTCCTCATGTGAAATTAAAGCAATGGTGACAGCATGCACAAGACCCATGCAAACTTAAACCAGACAAAAACCCAACAGAGACCTGAGGAAATAAGCAGGAGGCCCCAACCTTAGTAGAGAAACTATTGGCAGGTGACCATGGCTGAGTGAGGGAGCATTGACCTTCTTTAAGAGTTTGATGGGTTGACCAGATTCCAGTAGATAGACTCACAGTGAAGGACAGTTGGGGGCATAAACTTGACCCAATAGTCCTTAATGTATAAGATAGAGTGCATGAAATCTGGTAGAGATTATATGGGAAGGTGCAGACAGGGGAGAGGGACTAAATATGATCAAGATATGTTGTATGAAATACACCAAAGTTCAATTAAAAATTTTTAAAAGATAATTTAATCTGGACATGTTGGCACATGCCTTTAGTCCCAGTGCTCTGAGGCAAAGATAGGCAGATCCTTGTGCATTCCAGGCCAGCCAAAGCAGCATCCTGAGACCCTTTTTTAAAAAAGAAAACAAGGTAATTTATTACTGTATGTAACGTAAAAGCCATGTTGGGGAGAGAATGTCTGTGTTCCTAGTGACTAATATTTATTGATCAATTGCTATGTGTTGGTGACATTTCAAAGATCTTTACATGTAATATCTCAATTTTCATCTTGAATATTGAATTAAAAGATTATTATTGTCTTGGTCCATTATTACAGTTACAAGAGAATACTGAAATCTTGTAATATATGAAAATATATTATTTCCCCACAGTTCTGGAGTCAGGTGGGAAATCCAAGACTGAAGGCCTGGAGCAAGCAGCACCTTCTCCCTATATCAGCCAGTGTTTAAAAGACAATGAACTGGTGAGCAAGAGGAGGCAGACCTCTTTTCATAGGGAATGCATTTCCACAAAAACAAACCCACCCCAGGGTAGTACCTTGAATACATTCATGGCTGTAGTACCCCTATGACTCACCTCCCAGAAGGTGTCTGTGTCCCAATACTACTCTACTAGGTAGGGATCATATTTCCAACACATGAACTTTGGGGAACGCTAGTAAACCTAGCAATTGTTTTTACACAGAATGAAACAGAGTGGTGAAACAACTTTGTCTAGACTAACACAGTTAAAATGTTGAGTGTCAGATTTCAGAAATTGTATTCTAGAACCAAGAACTTACATAGCCTTGGCAGGGCTTGATTTGCATTCTATACTCAGTATCTTGATTACAAATGGCTCTGCTTCAACTCCATGCCTGGACTTGTGATCAAAGTGTTAGGCTGACAAAGCATTAACTTCCAGAATATATAAACTACTCAAAAAACAAAGAAGAAAGAAAACAAATGATTCAAGATGGAGTAAAGAGCTGAAGGGAGACTTCATAAGTGAGGAATTAGAGATGGCTGAGAAACATCTTAAAAAGTGTTCATTGCTAGTAATTAAGGAAATGCAAATTAAAATCACTTTAAGATATCATCTTTAAGATATCATCTTAATCACTTTAAGATATCATCTCACTCCAATAAGACTGGCTAGGATAAAGAAAACAAATGATACCAAATGCTGGAGAGGTTGTGGGGAAAGGGGAACACTCATCCACTGCTGGTGGGAATGTAAACTCATACAACCTCTATGGAAAGCAGTGTGGAGAACCCTTAAAATACTCAAAATGAGCTTACCACCTGACCCAGTCATACCACTCCTGGGTATATACCCACAAGATTCATCCTACCACAGAGATACATGCACAGCCGTATTTATTGCAGCTCTCTTCACAATAGCAAAGAGCAGGAACCAACCCAAATGCCCCTCAACTGACGAGTGGATTCAGAAAATGTGGTACATCTATACAACAGAGTTCTATGCAGCAGTAAAGAAAGATGACATCATGAACTTTGCTGGTAAATGGATGGAACTAGAAGATATTATGTTAAGCGAAGTAATACAGTCCCAGAAAAACAAATGACAAATGGTATCTCTCATCTGTGGATGTTAGCACAAAGTACCTTGTTTTAAGGCAAACTGAGCAATGTTAATGTTATATTCCTTGCGATCTGAAAACAACTGTGCTCTTACATTGTGAATCCCTTAACATATTCTAGAATTAACCTATCATTTATTTTCATACTTTGGAATTTTGGTATATGGGTAGAGGTTATATATGCATACTTTAGAGTAATATAAAATAAAAAAATGAGAAAAAAACTAGTTTGTCATGACATTGTATCTAACAACAGTATTTATTTTATGGGAGTACTTCTTAGTATTTCTTATACAAGGCTGCTTGAGCTTTTTTCCAAGCCTTTTCTAAAATATTATACAGTAGTTAAAAGTATCAGGCTGGTGTAACTTAGCCTTTCTGGATCCTTAATGACCATGCTTAATGCCCATACCAATTTGGCTGAGGGTCTTAAGGGAAAACTTTGTTCCTTGACCTCAGATGTCAACTAAGTCCCAGGAGACTATGCATGGGGGCATCTCTGGAAATGTCCTGCCAATGTGACTCACCAGCAGGGAGGTCTTGGAGATCCACTAATGTGACTTCAGCCAGTGTCCAGTCTATAAAGAGGAAAGTCTGCTCATGCTTCAAAAAGGGAAGCCTGGTCTAGCAAGACCTGACTTTGTCCTCCAGTGGATGGAACTGGTAAATGAAAAGCCAAAAGGAGCCAGAGGCCCCCCCCCTAAAAAAAACAAACCTAAGTGACCCTTGAGGAACAGATCCTCAACTGACCTTGAGAAAACAAAAACCTTGGTTAATCTGGGCTAACTGTGTGGCCTTAAACAGCAAAAAGGAAAGTATAACCAGGTCTGAGGCCTGAGAAATTGTACTCAGGCATAAAACTTGGGATCTTGGTAAAAAGACAAAAAGAAACAAAAGATAAAGCACTGTCGTTTCACCTCTCTTCAATTCTTACTGGCAAGTGCAGTTACCCTGTGGCTGCCACTGCTTTTGTCCTCTTTCAATGACATGAGACACAGCTTTTCAACCTTCCAATATGGACTGAAGACTCATGTCTCACCAAGAATCCTCCAAACCTTCAGTGCCAGATGGGGACTGCTGAGACATCCAGCTTGTGGACTGAGCAACTACCGTGTTTCAGCCTCTTCAGAGTATAGACTGCCATTGTTGGACTACCCAGGCTGTATCACAGACACCAGTACAGGAAGAGCAAGACAGGATGTGGTGTTTACTGGACCTCATTTGATGACCATGGGAAGGGAAGGCCCCAGTGTGGAGCACAAGGGCAGGACTGATGGTTGTTTGAGCTTGCCAAGGAGGAGCCTTCAAACAATTCCCTAAGGAAAACATGACATCTTTCAGCCAAATAAAGGAAAAAAAACACTCTGGGCATGGTGGTGCATGCCTTTAATCCTAGTACTCGGGAGGCAGAAGCAGGAGGATCTTTGGGAGTTCAAGGCCAGCCTGGTCTACAGAGCAAGTTCCAGGACAGCTGGGCTACAGGGAGACCCTGTCTCAAAAAGTCAAAAAAAAAAAACCCAGTAATAATAATAAAAAGAAATCATAAGCTGAAGTGCTAAAACCTATGATGTCATAGTCTTTATATATATATATATATATATATATATATAAAACCTATGATGTCATAGTCTTTATATATATATATAAAACCTATGCAAATTCTAGCTATATTATATATATATATATATATATATATATATATATATATATATATACAAGGAAGGGGGAATGGGTCTAGATTTGATTGGGAAATTGCAGGGAAAAGGGAAGCCACCTGTGGCTTCTTCTGTGCTAAATTACCAGCTTGTCTGTTTACACTGAGACCTGGCCTAAGGCAGGATTTGCCTGTGACACCTTGGGATCAAAGGCATTGTCAGATACTCATGATGTTATGGAACTTGAGGCAGAAGGCTGAAACCAGGCCCTGAGATATAATGTCACTCTGGGTATAAAAACAGAATGCTGTGAATAAAAAGACACGTTGTCCTTCATACCATCAGACAGGGCCTACCAGCCGTTATTTGTATGTGTAATCTTAGCTCATGAAGCTTGTGTAGTAGTGACCAGTGGGTTGGACAGTGACCAATCAGGCCACCAACTTGGGAAGCTGGTGTTGACCAATGTTGGATGGTCAAGCAGACTACCAACTTGGGAAGCTGGTGTGGGGCTGGAAGGAGACCCATCAGGTGGCCAGCTGTGCTGTGTGGTGAGTGCCCCATCAGGAATTAGACTGTAGAGGGCCAATCAGGCAGCAGTCTGGAGAATCTGGAAGTGCCATTAAGGTGTTATTGCCTGGTGTAGTTGTTAGATGTGACAAGTGGGCAGTGGAAAGGTTGTCAGCCTTTGGCCCCAAGGTTTAGGACAGCTGCTGTCAGCTGTCTTGTGTCTTCCCTTTTCCCTATAATCTACGTGTGCTGGAGTGATACCACAGGAAATTTTGTATCAAATGCACAAAGCTTCAATAAAAATTGGCTTTGAAAACAAAAACAAAAACAAAACAAAGTGTTAGGCTAGTTGGGAGCTAGCTTCAAGTTTGCTGTGTCTTTACAATTGTCATTTTCATCATAAATAACAGCTCCCTTCTCAACTGACCAATTGAATCCAGGAAGCATGCCTTTGACCTATCCTAGCCCCCTGGCTTCTAACCAGGACAATCACCATGGCTTAAGGATTGTTATATATTGAACAGCATGGCTTGGGTAAATTGCTTATTTTTGGTTAACTAGAAAGTTGAGTTGAGATTAGGGACAAGGGGTTCCACAAAGGAAAAGCAATATGAAAAGGGAAAAATAAATGCCAACACAATAGAGGGAGTCCCACCAACATGGCAGAACCCCTTCTCTGTGATGTGTGGTAGAACCAGTCCTCAGGCTGAGTTTGAGCTACAACTCAGAGTTGTAGAAAATGAAAAATATTGCTTAGGAAGAGCAGAAAAAGCACTGGCCACTGTCGATGGCTTTGTCCTTTTACTGACAGGAAGAACTGAGTGTAGTTCTGCTCAGTTTACATTACTATCACGTTACATCTACTATCACATTACATCTACTATCACGTTACATCTACTACCACGTTACATCTACTACCACGTTACATCTACTATCACGTTACATCTACTACCATGTCACATCTACTACCACGTTATATCTGCTATCATGTTACATCCACTCTCACTTTACATCTACTATCATGTTACATCTACTACCATGTTACATTACTATAACACATCTACTATCACGTTACATCTGCTATCACGTTACATTACTATCACGTTACATCTACTACCACATTACATTACTATCATGTTACATCTACTACCATGTCACATCTACTACCATGTTACATCTACTACCACGTTACATCTACTACCATGTTAACATCTACTACCACATTACATCTACTACCACGTTACTTCTACTATTACTTTACATCTACTATCATGTTACATGTACTACCACATTACATCTACTACCACGTTACATTACTATCACATTACATCTACTATAACTTTACATCTACTATCACATTACATCTACTACCACGTTACATCTGCTACCACGTTATATCTGCTATCACGTTACATCTACTATCACTTTACATCTACTATCATGTTACATCTACCGCCATGTTACATTACTATAACACATCTACTATCATGTTACATCTGCTATCACGTTACATTACTATCATGTTACATCTACTACCACGTTACATCTACTACCACGTTACATCTACTATCACATTACATCTACTATCACGTTACTTCTACTATCACTTTACATCTACTATCATGTTACATGTACTACCACATTACATCTACTACCACGTTACATTACTATCATGTTACATCTACTATCACTTTACATCTACTATCACGTTACATCTACTACCATGTTACATCTGCTACCACGTTATATCTGCTGTCATGTTACATCTACTATCACTTTACATCTACTATCATGTTACATCTACTACCATGTTACATTACTATAACACATCTACTATCACGTTACATCTGCTATCACGTTACATTACTATCATGTTACATCTGCTATCACGTTACATTACTATCATGTTACATCTACTACCACGTTACATCTACTACCATGTTAACATCTACTACCACGTTACATCTACTACCACTGTACACCTACCACATTACATTTACTACCACATTACATCTACTATCACATTACATCTGCCATCACGTTACATCTATTATCACATTACATCTATCACATTACATCTACTATCACGCTACATCTACTATCACGTTACATCTACTATCACGTTACATCTACTATATTGAAGCTACATTCTAGAACTTCTAGAAAAAACACTCAGGGCCATAGTCAATTTGAACCAAGGGATTATAACTTAATAAATAATATGGAAGTAAAATAAAACAAGCCTAGATAAAGATAAAAGTGTTGGAATATAATAAGAATTTGAGAAAACAACAGTTAAGGAATTCTGGGAAAATGACACCTAGAAGTATGACAGAAACACTTGTATTGACAAAGCTCATGGCTTCAACAATGAAAATATTTATCTCTAACAACAAGAAATGTTGGAATGAGCAGTCCAAGGCTGGTCTGAGAGCTCAGTTCTGATGTTAGAAATGAATTGGCTCAGTGTCCCATATATGTGGCTTTTGTTCTCATGGATGCTGATGTCTTTTCTTTCTTTGGGCATAATGGCTGCTTTCTATGGAGGAAGAAGGACCAGTCTACAGGGTACAGCAGCTGAGATGAGTTCTTAACAGCTTTTCTGAAATCTCATAATCAAAACAGTTTCTATTCTCTTGACGGTCTCCCACTGGCCCCCTTAGGGTGTCGCAGGTGTTGAATTACAACATATTTGGAGACCTGAAGGCTGATAGAATACAGCTCCATTACTGGTTGAGTGAAAAGAACAGTTGTTTTTTATTATTTAATGAATAAATAAAGAAATGGAAGGGGTACATTTATTATGTCCACTAGAACATATTTAAGGAACTCTTGGAAAATGGGCTAGAGTTTCATGGAGTGTATAGTCAAACTATAGAAATAGCATTTATAAACAAGAAACAAAGATAGAAGGAAAAAAAGAATGAAAACCAGAAAACCTAGGAAGGAAGAAGGAAAATAGGAAGTATGGGTATGTGAAAGGAAGGAAGTATAAAGGGAATAACAGAGGGAGGAAGACATGACTCACTGATTAGGAGTACTTGCTACTCTGTAGAGAACCCCAGTTTGGTTCCTAGCACCAACATTAGGGGCTCACGATTGCCTGTGACCACAAGTCCAAGGGATCCAATGCCTTCTTCTGGCCTTTGAGGACAATTGCAGTCATGTTAAGTAGTAAAACAGACATGTAGACATATGCAATATACATAAATAAATATAAATCCTAATATATATATATATTTTTTTTTATTTTATTTATTTCCGTATGTGTATGAATGTACTGTCTGCATGTAGGTTTGTGCACCCATGTCGTGCAATGATGCGGAGGTCAGAAGAGGTCTCGGATTCCCCTGGAACTGGAGTTCTCCTGGAATTGGAGTTACAGACAGTTCTTAGCCACCATGTGGGTGCTGGGGATCGAACCCCGGTCCTCTGCAAGAGCAGTCAGTGCTCTTAACCGCTAGGCCATCTCTCCAGCCCCTACATCAATGTTTTTCAAAGGGAAAGAAGGAAGTGGCGAAAGCTGATGTGGTTTCTGCATTTGATCCGTGAAGTATAACTGGTAGAAGGAGAACCTTTTTACAAAAGCTCAACAGAATTAGAAGAAAAATGGAATGTGTAACAGAATATTTCTGGGGATAAATACTAAAATTATTCATTGCTAGAGCTTTTTAAATACAAAGTTCCACTTTAAATTTATCTACCCACATTGTACAGTAGTGCCCTTTCTAATTGTGCAGATGGAAGAAGTAAGAGCCTTCATGGAATTATGAGAATTTTTATCTACAGCAATTTGTTTGTTCAGAAATACCTGTGACTTCCTTCTACCTTAATGTCTGTGTTATGGGAAGCTAACAAAATGATAATATATATAAAGTTGTCATGAAAAGGAAATATAGATGCAATTTCTTTGTAATGTGTCTGTACATGACATTATTATAGTATACGCCTGTTATTTATTTTACTTAGCTTTCATCATCATCTGAGGAATAGTGATTAGAACTCTCCGCAGACTCTCCATTGCCTATGACATGTATTCAGTGACTAGACAGTTGCTCCTACTTACAGTCCTGTAGAACCTCTCCCATGTTCACCAGCTCCAAGACCATCACATTTTCAGTTTCCCAATGATCTCTCAATCATGTCTTAGCAGCTTTCTTGCCTTCACTTCCTCAGTCTTGGCCTTCAGGACCCCCAGAATGGCCTAGGTTGTAAGACCTATCATTTTATTCTATTAGAGATGTGTTAAATTATTTTTAATTGTCTAATATCTGCTTTGCCCAAAGAACTCCTATCCTTACAAAACCAATTCCTGAGTAAACACAGTGTGATCAATTGTATTTACTCAGTGTTTATTCCTTGCTTATTTAAAAAAAATATTATTTTCATGTGTATGAATGTACAGTCTGCATGTAGGTTTGTGCACTCATGTCGTGCAGTGCCGCGGAGGTCAGAAGAGGACATCGGATTCCCCTGGAAGTGGAGTTAAAGACGGTTCCTAGCCACCATGTGGGTGCCGGGAATCGAACCCAGGTCCTCTGCAAGAGCAGACAGTGCTCTTAACTGCTGAGCCATCTCTCCAGCCCCTATTCCTGGTTTTTTAATAGAATAACCAAACCACCTTCCTTTCCTTTGCCTCTGTAGTCTCATCCACTGGAATGTGGGTATAAAGATGTCCTAATCTCACTTTGTCCTGAGACTTGCTTCTTGCCAATGCATGTGGGCAGTTGCTTCAATATGATCTGGTATTCCTGGTCTACCTCCAGTTACCAAAGTACTACTGCCGTTATTCATGAGATAGTACATCCTTCAGTTAGCCACTAGATCATGTACATGACAGACATGTGGGAGGATATGAGGGCTAGAGCCTGAGGCCCACTACCTCCTGCATGGAACCTCAGGGCTGAGATTAGACCAGTTGGAGCCAATTGTATCTGATCCAGTGATTTATGGTCAAGAATTTAAATGCTTGTACTGCTCAGCTTCTGGATTCTGGGATATTGCTTTATGCAGTATACTGCAGCCAATATTTATTTTGCTCGGTGTGAGACACCATGAAACTCAGACCAAGTGCAATAATAAATCATATAATAATATTCTTCCCTGGAGAGCTAATAATCTAGTAAAAAAATAGGGCAGATGACAAGACTAGCAAGAATGACTGAGAAATCCAGTAAGAAAGTTGTGGACAGGACATCTTTACTAGAGGAGGTCAGGGGAAAGGCTCTCACTTCAGACTGAAGCTGTCTTCAGGGAGGGCTCATTAGACTTGGGCAAAAGGAGAAATAACAAAGGAAGGGTAAGATGACTGGAGCATAAATGTGTGAGAATATAGAAAATAATACTATATAGTAAGAATTAATGTCCTTGTTATCCTCATTTTAAGCAGAAGAAAATTAAAATTCAGAAGAGTTAACTAATTTGCCTATACTAAACAAGTGCCATGCTTGAAGTCAACCTTGAAGTCATCTCGGTACAACTGCACATTGTAAACTAGTTCATGGAAGTTCATGCAGAGCTTTGTGTTCAGCCTCACATGTTGTATATATTGGGAAGCTACCAAAGGTCTTTGCAGAATGAGGTGATGTCATAACCGTGTTTTAGAATTGTGCAGGATGAATCAAAGTCTGAAGAAAATTCACAGAGCATCCCTTTAGGAGTCTCTTCCAATAATCAAGATGAGAAACAGAGAGAGAGAGTGCCTGTCAGAAGTATTAAGTAAAAAATGAGTGAAAGGGATATATACAAGATATCCAAGTGGGGTGGGGACTGCTATTCCAGAATGTAGGACAAAAAGTATATTATTAAATATTCATAATGTAATAAGCTAGGTAACCCTGCAAAGCTACTCACACAGTAAATTACCTTCAACTTAATTAAAGCCATTAAAGAATTAAAAATAAGATTTAAGGGTTGAGAGGGACAGTTCGATTTCTCAGGACCACTAGCAGTGAGATTTGAAATGATATATTCCAGCCATATTGTAATGGTTCTTCAGCATATATAACCATGTTATTTTCTTTTCATTGTTCTTTTTTAAAATTTTTATTAATTTTCCTCTTATTTAAATGTCAGAATGGGTCACTAAGGTGGCTTCTGTTAACATCACTGTTTCACTAAAGAAAGTCTTCTAGGAACCATCCAGGGATCAAATTCCTCTACTGTGACCAGAGAATTATTTTTACCAGCTGTGAGTTTCTGCATTAACTACTGTTCATTGCACAAAGCAGTTCCTCTAAAGAAGTCTGATGCACAAATCAATGAGCACAGAGATACAAATTAAGATGACAGTTTGATACTATGTCCATTTAGCAGAATAGTAGTAATAAGTTCATCCCTGGGACTTGTGAGCTCCCCAATCGTGAGTTCTTGGCCAGATTTAAGCTGTAGCATGTTTTTCTTGTAGGAGAGCAGAACTTTGATCAAATCAGACAGCAGCTGGTTCCCCCAAGACATTCATGGAACTATTTTTTTTTTTTTTTTGAGACAGAATCTCCCTTTAGTCCCAGCTGGCCTGGAGCTCTCTATGTAGATCAGGCTGGCCTTGAACTCACAGACATCTGCCTGCCTCTGCCTCCCAAGGGCTGGGATTAAAGGTGTGCCCTTCATGCCAGGCACTAAAGATGGTTCTTAGTCATTATGTGGGTGCTGGTAATTGAACCCAGATCCTCTGCAAGAGCAGTCGTTGCTCTTAACTGTTGAGCCATCTCTCCAGCCCTTCACAGCACCATTGCACACATAGGCATATCTTGCCACACTGGTCATTATTTCATGTTCAAGGTCTCACAGCCAGAGAATACTATTGATTACATTTTTTCTCTTAGCAGTCTACATAGCACCTTCCAGTACTAAAGGCTAGTCAGTAGGGAAGAAGCTTCTTGGTCAGTATCAACTTGAATTCTCCATGTCCTGTCATCAATGTGTATCATATCTTCAACAATAGGACCTTACTATCAAGTTATGCTGGGCAACCAAAAGAAAGGGCCAGCACCTGTATTGTTTGGGGGTCTTGGAGACACCTCTGAACATAACTCGAATTGGAAGTATCCAAGACTGGGTACTGGGCTTTTTATTTGGTAAACTATGGGATGAGTATAAACTCCTGTGTAGGCTAAGTCCAATTAAACATTTATTTTTTTCCCTTTTTTATTGTTTTATGTGTATATTTTTGTACAAGATTATGTTACAAATCAAATCCAGATCCATGTCCCCCTTCCTACCCCCCCTACCCCACCAGAGCTCATGCATTCTGCCAAAAATGTTTTTCATCTTGTTCTCAGTCTTTCTCAAAATTCTCCATATAGAAGTTGACTGTTTCTAGCAGAAGTTCATTGTTTCAGTCAGTTCTTTGATGCAGTCTTTTCTGTTGTTTTTGTTGTTCTTGTTGTTGTTCTTTCCAATATGCGCCACTCCCAACTACTTGGACAAAGGCTCAAGGAACCCTGCACAAGAAATACTACTAGGTAATTGGCGTTAGCACCCACGGATGAGGGATAGCATTCGTTGTTTGTTTTTCTGGGACTGTATTACTTGACTTAACATAATATCTTCTAGTTCCATCCATTTACCTGCAAAGTTCATAATGTCATCCTTCTTTACTGCTGCATAGAACTCCATTGTGTAGATGTACCACATTTTCTCTATCTACTTGTCAGGTCAGTTGAGGGGCACTTGAGTTGGTTCCAACTCCTTGCTATTGTGAAGAGAGCTGTGCTTCAGGTTGTCTTGGGAAATCCCTGATCTCAAGGCCAAACATTTATATATATGTATATGTATGTGTGTGTGTGTGTGTGTGTGTGTGTGTGTGTGTGTGTGGTGTATCTTATCAAATGACAGGTTTCCATATGGCTTTGTCAAATGTCCTTATATCAATTAATCCTTGCCCAAACCCATCCTCTGCCTTACCCTTCCATTCCTCTTCCCACTAACCCCCTCCCCCCATTATTCCATCTTTAGATTTTCTTGATTTAATATTAAAGAAATATACAAGAAATGATGCTTTGGAATTCAGAACACACAATCTTGTTAATCACTTGCCATTAAAAGGAAAGCAATACTATAGTACATATATGCCCTACAAAACACAACATAATTAAGTCATATATAAAAGTATTCTTTTTTATAGTTTTAGCATAACTGAAGAGGTATTTAGAAAGAAACAGATTTCATGTAGGTTGCCAAGTTCATCTTATGGTGTCATCAACTCTATTACCAAGGAAGCTGTTCTCTATTTCCTTTGTACATGTGGGTGCAAGCCTGTATGCCTGCACATGTATACAACATGCTCTAGTGGTCAGAGGACATCCCCCATGTCAGTCTTCAGACTTCTCCCACCTCTTGGTTAAAATGGAATCTCTCACTAGCCTGGAACTTTGCCATGGAGGTCAGGCTGACTGGCTGCTAGCTTCCATGGGTCCTCTTGTCTTCAGTCGCCATTTTCCAGCATCAGATTATAAATGTGTTCCATGGCTGCTTTTTATGTGGCATCTGGGGATTTGAAACCAGGTTCTCATGATTCTGAGATGAGCACTTTACTGACTGAGGCATTTCTCTGGCTCTCATTCTATTAATTCATATTGGTTCCTGGAAATATATTTTACTTTCTTTAACATAAGTTTTCAGCAGTACTGTTGTTCTTACACCGACCTTATATTTTATGACATACATAAAATGGTATGCTTCATTTGTGATAGATAAACAGACTTCTATAAGTGGAATGATGAATGTGAGAAAGGAAATTATTTCTTATAACCGGAAAACAAATGAAAAATATAGAGAAAGAAATGAAGAAATTCAAGTGAGGATTTTCCAAAGTTTGTTTAAACACCCTCATATAAGACAAAAAAAAAAAAAAAAAAAAAAAGAGAGACAATGTTAAGCAATGAGAAAGCCCTGGTTCAGATGATCACCAACCTGCAGGTGGGCCCAGGGCATTGCTGGGAAGGAGCCAGCTGGCCAGCACACATCATGCTTTATGGGACAGTACCAGTCAGGTATCTCTAAGGAAGAGGCCTTACAGTTTGCATTCGTGTTTACATGGATTGCCTCTCAGGACAGTGAGAGTCGCAAGGAGTTAATAGTTTGGCCATATTTGAGTCATCAGCATTGCCTACTCCAGTGCTTAGCTCTTCAAAGACCTAGAGTATTTATGTAATAAGTAAATAAATTAATAAATTCAAAAAATGAATTTATATGTCTTTTAATCTAATCAATGTCGGGTTTTGTTGCATTTTGTGCTTTCAGTTCTGGTTTGGACCTGAAAATTTCTCGATTACCATTATTCACACAGGCTTGTGTTCTGTCACCAGTGAGGCCAAAGAGAGAGTTTCACCATGTATCCACTTTTATTTGTGTGTTGATACATTATTTTTTTCTTTTTTTTTTCTATGTGTATGAATGTATGGTCTGCATGTAGGTCTGTGCACCCGTGTTGTGCAATGCCACGGAAGTCAGAAGAGGGTCTCCGATTCCCCTGGAACTGGAGTTCTCCTGGAATTGGAGTTATGGACGGTTCTCAGCCACCATGTGGGTGCTGGGGATCGAACCCGGGTCCTCTGCAAGAGCAGTCAGCGCTCTTAACCGGTAGGCTATCTCTCCAGCCCCGAAACATTATTTTGTAAACTCTAAGTGGACCACTTATAATTAATAGTTTACTTTTCACTTTCTGTGACCCAGGACTACAAACCATATTGGTTATAAACTCCAAGAACTTTACTGTGTACATTTGTAATTAGAAGTCAACACGAAATAATATGAAGAAAATCTATTTGACTGCCTGAGAAAGCTTAAATCTTTCAAATACCAGAAAAAGCGAGTTATTGAGGAAATTATGGGAATGAGACATATGTAGGAACCTCTCCTCTCCTGTGTCAATGTACTGCCAAGTCTATCTCCCAGGATATTTTGGTGGGTTACTGTTTCTAGACACTTTGAAAAGTTCAAGTCTCATTGCTTTTGCTCATAATCTTTCCTTTACCTGCAATTTCTTTCATCATAAATAAGCCAATCAGTCCTCAGAATCTAGCTCAAATGCTGGCTCATTTTCTTCAGCCTACAACTGCAAGTGCTCAATCTTTCTTTGATGTTTATGCACTTTTCTAGTACTTCCCTTTGATTCCTCCATACATGTTTCCTTTCCTTCCAGTTATTTATATTGCATCCAGGATTTCAGTAAGGGCCTCGGATAACTCCTGTTCTTCAACAACAGCTAATGTATTGATCCACATTTAGTAAATGTATGGAAAATTTTGTGTTAACAGGTTTATAGTTTGTAAAATGTATAAAATGTGTTAACAGGCTTACAGTTTGACTTCACCTTGTCTGAACAGTCTTCCTACTCATCCTGAAGCACTCATCAACCTGAGGAAGAGGGACAAAGCCAGAAAATGATGCATACTTCTAGTAAGAGCAGATATGAACTATATAGAATTTATGTTTAATCTCTGTCTGAATTTCAAGATGAAGTTTCTATGTCTGTAGCTGAAGGGTAGCTTCCCTAAATATGGACAAGTTACTTCCCAATGGTATTGGAGTCATATATAACCTTCCTGATTTAGAGGTTTTGCTATGGAAAGGAGAAGCTCCAGTAATCCCACAGCTAATTGTCTCCACACATCCTAGTGAAAAGCAAAAAGAATGGAGCGAAGTGGCCAGGTTCCTCCTTTCACATAGCAGGGCCTCCCCTTAGGAAGGAGAGGCATACAGAAACTTCCAGTTAATTAAAGGAAATCCTATACATAAACAAGACCCATTAGTAGTGTTTCCTTACCACATGTTGATGTGTCTCAGCAGGAAAAAAGATGAAAAATAGAAGCTTTTCTGCACTTTGATTCACTGAAAAGAAGTTTGGATTAGAGAGGCATAAATAATGCTGTGAATGAAGATAGACACAGAGGGTAGCACCAGTGTGAAAACCATTATAACTTCCTTGATTCCAACTCTGGCAGATGCCAAGGTTATGGGTGAGACTCTGTTGTCTGTAGGACTGAGAAGACTTAAGTAGAGGATGATCTACAGAACATTGGTATTCTCACTGTTCTCAAGCAGTTCTGAGCATAAACTCTGAGGAAAACCTACCTAGGTTCTAATTCCTACTATGCCTCTGACTAACTCTGTGACCCTCTAAAACTTCAAATGCTGTTTTTTAAGTCCTTTTTTACTTGTCTGTGAGTTGACACAGTAATCCCTATATCATGGCAACATCTACTATAAAGTATTGCTGTTTGAGGCAAATTAATCCCATAAAGTATGAAGAACTATTCTTGGGATGAAGTAAACATGAATAAATATTACTACTTAAAATATTATACTTTAGCAAATTAAGCATGTATTCACAAAAGACATTTAAAAACCTCTCATAAATGTATGTGCTTGTTATGTAAATATATTTATAGCAATTTTATATTTTAATTGCCTTAATAATTTGAAGTGTCACATACACTCATAGAAATATTATTTCAAAGAAAGTGCTCTATGAATATTTAGTTAAAGACAACATATTCCTCAGTCAAAAAGTTGGCAAATGCATGCTAGAGTAAAATGATTCAATTATATGATGATAACATTTGATGTGAGCAGTATGTGTATTATGTTTGTACCTTATGTTCACAAATTCATGATAATGCTTTCAGCAAAGAATGCCTAGAAGACTGGTCATATGGAAAGTAGAACATATCTCTAAATCTTCATAGTGACTTTTAAAGGAGAGATCATGGCATGGGTTCACATAAAGGTAAGTGAAGGAGAATATGTATATAACAGAAATGCTTTCCATGTTCCTCATGACAAAGTGGATCTTATCCCACACAGTTGTATTAATCAAGGTTCTCTAAAGAAACATAACCAATAGAACGAATATCTATCTATCTATCTATCTATCTATCTATCTATCTATCTACCTACCTATCTATCTATCTACAGATTTATTGGATTTGCTCATTGGATGGAGTCCTAGAAGTCCAACAATAGCTGCACTGCACTGGAGAGGCTGAGAATCCAGGCAGTTGCTCAGTCCTCGAGGCTGGCTGTCTCAGTAGTCCCAATCTGGTTCTGAAGGCCTGATGGATTCCAAGAGATCTGCCTGTCTTCAGTGTACGTTGGGATCCAAAATGCTGATCACAGCAGCAAGACGAACTCATCAATGAAAGAGAAGGCAAGCAGCAAAAAGGGGCACGCTTCCTTCTGCCATGGCCTTTATACCGCTGCCATCGGAAGGTAACGCCCACATTTAGAGTGGGTCATCCAGCTGAGATAATCCACTCTGAAGATCTCTTTCTCATATTTGTTCATCCCAAATCCAGTCAAGTTGACACCCAGTATTAACAGGCTTAACCATCATAGCAGTTTTCTAATAGTCACAGCTGATTGGAGCAAAGACTGTTTTACTATATGCTTCAAAAGTTCCTAGTTGTGAAAATCTCCTAGAACCAAGCTGAATTTAGAGAAAACTACAGGAATGAAGCTTTCTGACCTATATGAGTGTTTAGAGCAATGATTTAAAAAATTTTTTAAATTTTTATTTATTTTTGTATGTGTATGAATGTACTGTCTGCACGTAGGTTTGTGCACCCGTGTCGTGCAATGCCGTGGAGGTCAGAAAAGGGTCTCAGATTCCCCTGGAACTAGAGTTCTCCTGGAATTGGAGTTACAGACAGTTCTCAGCTTCCATGTGTGTGCTGGGGATCGAACCCGGGTCCTCTGCAAGAGCAGTCGGTAGAGCAACAATTTTTATCTCATTAGTGCAAGGGGCTAATCAACTGAGTGCATAACTCAAAAAATATAATAGACACGGCCATTTTTGACACCTCAGCATTCATTTGAAAGATTAAGCCACTGAAGCGTGTTTCAGTGTCTCCCTACCCACTGCCATATATATGAAAGGCTTATATGCAGAATTCTGCCCTTTTGTAGATAAAAATGCCTATTTGTAGGTAAACAGATAGTATTCCTCAAGTTCAGAGACACATCTAAGGTAGAATCGCAGGGCAAAGAGGGCTTGGGCCAGAAGAGAACTGGTGCAGTTGGAAAAGGCTTCCTGGGAAAGGCTGATAGCCTTTCACCTTGCCCTCACTGTGCAATGCTGGTCTTTGCCTTAAAGATACATAAATGTCATGGATGTGGTGATTTGAGCTGCACAGTTAAAAAAAAAAAAACTCTTTCCTGATGAAAACTTTTATAGTGTGTTTCTTTTCATTTTGTATCATTTTTAAGTCTCAACATCTTAGCATTATCTAAAAATTGATTCATTTAAAAGTTTTTTATTATTTGAAATGACACATTCATTATATTAGGACACTAAATCACAGGTCCCACCTAGTCATTCAATAACTTATTTGGGTTGTTTTCATATATATATATATATATATATATATATATATATACACATTTGTGATAATAAGAATGAATCAAACATGTGTCATTATAATCTAAAATTAGGTATCAACTGCAGATTTATTAAAATGAATAGAACAAAAATTACCTTTGAAAATCCTTTGATAAATCACAAAGGAAAGTGTACACATTTTACACATATAAATTTAGCTAATATTTCTCATGCATGCTAAAATTTAAAATCCACTTGTTAAACCAGGAGAAGTCTATTTGCAGATGTGTGAGTATTCAAATCTACATGAATTACAGATAGTTCACTAATTCTCAGAAGATGCCAGGGAGCAACACCTTAAAATTACCTTGAATCCCTGGGGGAAACAAATAACCTTTACCACTCCAAAAGGGAGTTTGTTTCCTATATCTCTGTGGAAGCGTGATGCTTTTTATTCTTGAGAAAACAGGATAAAAATTGCATTTCTTTTGTTTAGACAGTATTTTAATCAGATGGATTTTGAAAAAAGAGAAGTTGTCAGAATTGGATTAACTATGTACATTACAAGAAAGACTGTGATTTACAGCCCTTTTGAGGCAGTAGGTGTGAGAGTTCTTCCAGCTCAACTTTAGCTCATGCATTTTCTAGAAGGAAATGTGAAGAACAGACCAGATTAAGAAATGTGGTAGCATCTATGGCAGCTTTGGGAACAAATCTTGAGAGAGTGCCTGACCATCAAGCCAAATGTCACAGGGATAACTGTACTTTGTGTTTTTATTATGAGACAATCTGCATTGCTATCCAAGTCCAATGTTAATGACTGATGAATAGTGTGTGTGTGTGTGTAAGGATAGCATATTAGCCAGTTCTTTCTTTTAAAAAATTTATTATTTTTATTTTAGGTGTATGCCTGTATTGCCTCCATGTATGTAAATGTACCCATGTCCAATGCTGCAGAGGTCAAGCCTGGCCAGCTCTTTCTTTTATGGTTTAGATTAATGTTCTCATCACTAACTTTTTAGCATTTCCAGGAAATTTTGGAGTAGATTACATACATGCCTATGTGTGTACATGACTATGCAAAAACACACACACATATCACACCACACTTACACATAATACAGAATCAACCTTTCATACCTGGGCTCTACATCTGTTCATTCAAACAGTTGCAGCTGGATAATATTTGAAAATATTTTTCATTCATCATCCCCTGACCACTTTCTATATAACAGCTATTTACATAGCACTTACATTTTACTGGTTATTTAAAATTATTTAGAGATGACTGAATGTGTATGGGAATGTGTGTGTAGGCTATATTATATGTGAACTTTAATTCATTTGATATAATCAACTTGAGTATCACAAGAATTCATGGGGAATCCTAGAACCATTCCCAGACTTTGGTTTACTTGTCTTCAGGTAGATAATTACAAGTTATGAATGAAGGGAATTGTTATGAAGAATCACTATGGACATGCATATAACATGACCTAACACAGTGCATGAATATATTAAAAACAAATTAAAGATGGTTTTCCCATGTATTCTATTTTATGTCACATTTTCCAGAATTTCCCATTTTAATTTATTCTTTTCCCTACCCAAAATTACTGTTGTTATTCTTTTTGTATCAATATATATATGTATATATATATATATATATTCATTTAGATATTTATTTAAGCTGGGTGTTGTGGAGCACACCTTTAATCCTAGCACTAGGGAGTACTTTGCAAGTTCAAGGCCAGCCTGGTCTACAGATTGAGGGTCCAGGACAGCTGGGGCTACAGGGAGACCCTGTCTCAAAACAACAACAACAACAAAATTTATTTATTATTTAAATATTTATTTAATCAGGATCCAGTGGCTGAAGAAACATTTTCCACATTTTTTTTTTTTTTTTTCTTTTCAAGACAGGGTCTCCCTGTAGCCCCAGCAGACCAGGCTGGCCTTGACTCACAAAGATCCTCCTGCCTCTGCTTCCCAAGTGCTAGGATTAAAGGAGTGTGCCACCATGCCCAGCCTACATTTTCCACATCTTTTAATGACATCTTTAATGATAGAGTATTTTCTGTCTGCCCTGGTTGTCCAAACTGCTCTGATGGCCGTTATACATCAGAAGCCTTGAAGAGTTCTGCATATATGAATAAACCCAGAGCTATAGGAGATCTCCTGTACATGGTGGGAGCCGCCAACTCTCCACAGAACCTGACCTTGCCTGTACCATCATTACTGCTGCTCTGTCCTTTTCTAGCTGTGGGCACAATGCATGATGTTCAGGGAATCACCAGTTCAAATGTATACAATGCATAAAGGCATACGTGATAGACTCGTTACATTATATACAAGTCCTTGCTTCTTTCTGTGAGAAGGACAAAGACCTATTCCTGTCTTCTATTTGGTGGCGCACTTGTTGGGGCTGTCTGTGCAGGGCTTTGAAGCAGGAGGCTATCTGCCAGCATCTTAGATCCTGTACCCTCTTGATTCTGTTGATCCCCTTTGTTCTAGTTTGTCTTCCATTGCTGTGACAAAACACTCTGACTGACACCAACTTGGGAAGGAAAGGATTTATTCAGCTTACATCTCCTGGGTCATAGTTCATCACTTAGAGAGCCCAAGGCAGGAACTCAGGGCAGGAACCTGGAAGCAGGAGCTGAAGCACAGGCCATGGAGGAATGCTGTTCACTGGCTTGCTCCCCTGGCTCATGCCCAGCCTGACCTCTTATACGGTACACAACAACCTGCCCAGGGTGGCACCACTCATTGTGCGCTGGGCCCTCCCACGCTACTTGACAATCAAGACAAATACTCCACAGATGTGGCCACAGGCCAATCCAATGGAGTCAATTCCCCAATTGAGGCTCCCTCAACCCAGGTGTGTCAAGTTGACACTAAAGCTATCCAGCACAATTGGCCCCTTGTCAACTTGACACACAAAACACATCGCTATTAAACCACCACCTTTCCAGTTCTTATCCCCAAAGTATGATGTTAACATTAGTCACAACCTAAGACAGTACAACCTTAAAAGTCCCATAGTCCTTAAAATGTCCAAACACTTAAAAGTTCACAGTCTATTAAAAGTCTCTTAACTGTGGGCTGCTGTAAAATCCAAAACAAGCACTGTCTTATTTCAAAGGGAAGAATCAGGCACTCTCAAACAAAACCTAAGTCCAGCAAGTAGCTCAAGGCTGGACACCTGGGATTCACTCACAATCTTCTGGGCTCCAAAGGGTTTCAGCAGTTCCCCCTCTCCGACTCTGCGGTCCGTGGCACACACAGCTTATCTTGCAGGCCCAGGCCAACTCCATTCCACACCTAAAGATATCCAGCACACCCTTCAAAGACAAAGACCAACATGCTAAGGTTTGGTCAGTCTCCATAAATGATGCTTTCAGTAAAAAGAAGAATGATGTTTGGGGGGCCTTTCTTAACACCTAGTCCTGAACCCACCAATCCCTGCTTTCAGCCCCTGTACACAGACAGCTAAGTTCTAATTCCTTTGGATGATTTCCCTCATGATCCCTTCCATATCTTCTAGAGATTTGACATTTTGCCTTTATTTGCATAGTTACCCATTTCCCTTTAGCATGTAAGGCAATATGACATAGCTTTGTAATATGCTAAGGAAGTATGAAATATAATACAAACAGGAGACAAATAGATTTTGAAATTGCTACTCTGATTTTCTGACACCTCATCTTATTTCATGTCCTTTTGAATCCTTAATGGTTTCATTTGATGTCATCTTTACTCTGGTCACATATGGAGACACCTGATCCACTCAGTCATTTGAAGCTTAAGTGCAGAAGATATGCCAATTTTTAATCCTCTACCTGCATGCAAATATCCACCTATGAAATCCGTCTTCCATAACCAATGGCCAAGTATGGACTATGGATTAAATACTACAGGACCTCCTTCAATCTTCTGTGGATTATCTTTTTTTTTAAATTTAATTTTATTTATTTATTTATGTGTGTGAGTGTATTGTCTGCATGGAGATTTGTGCACCCGTGTCGTGCAATGCCGCGGAGGTCAGAAGAGGGTGTCGGATTTCCCTGGAACTGGAGTTCTCCTGGAATTGGAGTTACAGACGGTTCTCAGCCGCCATGTGGGTGCTGAGGATCGAACCCGGGTCTTCTGTAAGAGCGGTCGGCGATGGATTATCTTGATAACAGAAAACTATATAAGTTCCTGATTTACTGGCTAACATACTTTTTGAACCACATGAGAAAAGAGACCTTGCTAATCCCACTTACTACAGAACTTTCTGTTAGATTCCCACTTGCCCAAATCAGCCAAGTTGTTTTTTGTAAGATAATCTCTGAAAACTCCAAGAAAAAAAAAATCAAATAAACAAGTAAATAAATACTCCTTCCCCCAGGCATGTTAATTTATATTCTGTGTGATTTGGAAAGTAGCTTCGATGGTTTTGAACTTTGCATCCTTGGTGCTAGCAGTTTATGCCAGAGTGGGTTTTTTCCAAAAAGCTACGGCCTCAGAAAAGTTCAAACTATATGAGACCTCTAAACTTATGACAATGTTATGTCTCAATGCATTTATTATATGTTGAAAATAATTTAAGTGAAAAATGTACTTCCTATACTTCACTTGCTGAGTGTTGTAGCTTAGCCTAGTCTACATTAAATGTGCTCATAACTCTTGCATTAGCCTTCCATGGGAAAAATTGTGTAACATAAAAGCTAAGTGCTGAGTGACTCATATAGTTTATTAACTAACATCCAGAAAATGAAAAATACAAAGGTTGAATGGGTCTTACGTAGCCTCTATTGCATATGTCTTGCTTTTATATCCTCATAAAGTTTTAAAAACTGTGCCAATCCAGTATACCATCTATAGCAGTATAAACAACCATTTAATTGAGACTTGCATGAACCATTTGGCCACATTCACTTCATTTGCATAGATCTTGTTTTTCGGATCACGTGGGCCTACTGCTATTTTTGGTCTTTCATTTCTTTTGCAGTTTCACTGGAAAATGCCATTTCTGATGTGGTATCCTTTTTTATTTTTTTTTTACTAGGAAGGATTCCTATATCAGATATGTAGGTAATGTTAGCTAGAGTTTTGACTTTCACTAATCTTCTAGTGTATATAAAATCCCAAGATGAATCTTGAGGTAGAAGACTAGAAATTCTTCTTCACATAACTCAAAGATTTAAAAAATGAAGAACTGTCTGAAGAAAGGGGAGAGCAAAGAATATAGGAAGGAGATTATTTCCTCCATGGAAGGGGGGCTTGTAAGAGCAGCCCAAGTCATTTAAAAGGATGATTTCATCAAAGATGTTTAAACTCCTCGGGTACTTTTCATTCACTATGACAAATTCATGGCTCTGAGTCCTGAAAAGGCCTTACGTGAGGGGTTTAAATAACTACATCTCCATTTCTTTCATATTTCTCTGATTTTTTTCTTGTATTGTGATACTGCTGCCCTACTTCCCAATATTTTCCAAATTATTATAGGTGCAACAAAGGCATAGATCTTTCTGCTGACTTCCTACTGCCTCATATGACTGATATATAATAGTAGTCATCTTGAATAACTAAATGAAAGCCATTTTAAAAGAATCTGGATAAGGGGCTGGAGAGATGGCCTAGTGGTTAAGAGTGCCGACCACTCTTGCAGAGGACCCGGGTTCAATCCCCAGCACCCACATGGCGGCTGAGAACTGTCTGTAACTCCAATTCCAGGAGAACTCCAATTCCAGAGGAATCCAAGACCCTCTTCTGACCTCCGCGGCATTGCATGACACGGGTGCACAGACCTACATACAGACAGTACATTCATACACATGAAAAAAAAAAGATAGATATTTAGAAAGCAGTTTGGTACTATGTCCATTTAGCAAAATAATAGTGCGTTCCTTCCTAGGGCCTATGACTTCACTAGTCATGAGTTTTGGGGCAGGTTTACAATACCAGGCAGGAATTCCTTCCATTGGAGCAGGCCTTAGTCCAATTAGAAAGCNAAAAAAAAAAAAAAAAAAAAAAAGAATCTGGATAAAAATCCTAATTCAATCTTTTATCTTGAATTATTAAATAATATAGAAAATAATTTGGGGTTTCCATTTAATATAAAATTATTAGGGTTAAAAATATTCATTTTATGAATCCAATTACATTTCAAAAAACATTTTAGAATGTAGTCTGAGTCTTGATAACAATTATATATTAAGGCCAACAAAATTGTATCATACTAATATTGTTCTGATAAAGATCATATTAAAATGTAAGAATAGCCTAAGTGTAACTGAGTGCTCCTACAATAAATACTTTAGCAGAATACATTTCTTAGAATACATATCAGTGATTTAAAAGCTCATATAAATGTAGTGTTACAGTCCACACATTAATCATCCATGCTTGAATGTCTGCTTAAGTGGGCAATGTTCAATATTTAAAATGCTATATTCCAGCAAATATATATTGTTGGTACAGTTCATGAAAGGAAAAGCTTCTAATATTATGATAATCATAGATGCAGCAATTCTGTTTCATTTAATAAAATTAATACATTGTTTTCTCATTCTACAGTGATTGTTTTCCAAAATTCAGAGGATAAGGCACTTCTTTAAAAAAAAAAAAGCCAGATGATAAAATGTGTTATATCAGCAATATCCATGTGAAGTCAAAGCAAATCCTAGGCAGGAAGAATATATATGCACATTATTTATAGATTTATATAACATATATGTGGTAATCAATATACATAGTAGGGATGATATGAAGCTGCAAAACTGTCAAATGTTAGAGTACTTTCTATTTAGTCAGTTCATGTCAACACATGGAAAAATTCTTGGTGAGATTATTTATAAGCTTTAATGTAAATTACTGTTCACTAGCAATAAACATTGAATCTATAAGGAAACTTCCTATGGAAGTAGCACCTTTTTGATAATTCTTGTCTACATTTTTTTCATTGAAATACCATTGATATAGGGTCAAATTTTTACCGAGGTAAGAGTAAACAAGATGTTAAAATGTGACCTGTATAAGCACAATAGCTAAGATCTGGGATATTACTAGAATGAATTCAATGAATTTGAATCTCTAGTGATGACAGAAATAGATCCTACTGACCTGAGATGAATGTCTATGTTGGGGACAGGAGTGGTGACATCCTGCCTTTAATGTACAAAGTACTTCACTGGACTGATAGATCTGGTTTGAGGCAAGATCTCCTCAAGATGGTCTGGCATAAATTAGCATGCTCTATTACTGCTCTGCTACTACTCCAAACATCTAAATGAAAATTTTGTGTCCTGGGAAGTGCAAAGAGATGCTCTTCCTCTTTGGCTTTGCCTCCTCAACACCCAGCAATGTATTAAATGAGCCTGAAGTGTGGACTGGACTAATGTGGACACAGAGTGCTGGAGATAGCTCATAATATCTCTTGAGATAGCCTAAGAATGGATTTTTTTGCCAACAGAATGCTGGACCACAGTAAAGAATTTTAAGTTTCTCTTGTAATATATATATATATATATACATATATATAATATATATATGTTATATATATACATATATATATAATATATATATGTTATATATATATGTTAAAAAAGAAATAAAAATGAATTTTAAGTTTCTGTATATACTAAAATACAATGTTGACAGTCCTGAAAAAGCAAGCCTGAGACACCAAGCCTGGTTTCTATCACCACTCACCCTTCCTTACTTCAGAGCATGGAGAGAGGTTACCTCCTTCCTTGCTACACAGCAGCCATCATTGAATTGTCTACACTCAGCACAAAATGACAATTACAAATGTAGGTGTCTGTACTGAGAAACTAAATAGTCTAATAACAATACAAAATCCATTTGCAAGTCAGATAGTTTCTAATCCTTTGCTTTCAGCAAAATTGAAGGATTATCTAATTGATTTGCTATTTGATGATAGATCAAATGGAATAGAATTGATGGTGAACCTTATCCTATTCTGGCAATAAATAATATTCATTTGTGGTATACAAATTAATTGAAGAAATAAAACTGCATCCATCTCATCAAGAAATGTATATTGAATAATATGTTGCTCTTTGTGTGTAATAATTTTACAAATATATAATGTATTCATGTTGTTTAGCACAAGGTTTTACAACTAATCATTGTAATTATATTTCAGCCAAGAAATTTTTAGCATATAAGAGCCTTGTAATCAAAGGATTAGTGAATGAACTTGCTCTGAGGGAATGTCTGGGTACATTAAGTTAACTTAATAGGCCTTAACATATATGACAAAATACCCGAAATCTGGTGGGGCAGATACTGGTGGCTCCAGATGCTAGAGGGGGGTGTAAAGATGATTAAGATTTTTTTATGAAATGCACAAAAATTCAATAAAAATATACATAAAAAGAAAAACAAAAGAAAGAAAGAAAACAAAAGAAAAGCAAGCAAAGGAAAGAGATATGGAGGGAATATAGAATAGGGTCACTGATTGTTGCTGCCTATAACTTGTAAAGGAGAATTTAACTCCTTGATGATGACATCATCTGTTCAAATATACATCTGAAAGTGGTACTATGTTATTTGAAATTACCTAATTAGAACATTGTAAATTTGGCTCAACAGTATATATTGTTCTATTTTTTTTATAAATAATTTTTTATTATTAAACTTTTTCCATAGGTCATACATCATTTCTCAATCAAATCTAGAATCGCTTCCCTTTCCATGCCCCCACCCCACCCGAGTCCCTGCACTCTGCCATACATGTCCTGTATCTTTTTCTGAGTCTTTCCAGGGTTTTTTTTTTTTTTAGTTCTGTTTTTGTTGTTCTCTCCAACTTATATTGCTACATTATATATACATAGTTATATATAAATATATACATACATACATACATATATCACTTGGATTGTAGGATTTTTTTTCCCCTAAAAACTGTCATGTTTTCCTTAAGGAAGTGCTCGAAAGTTCCTCCTTGGCAATCCCAAACAACTATCAATTCTGCACTTTTGTTCCACATTGGGGTCTTTCCCTCCCATGGTCCCCCAAATGAAATCCTGTAAGCATGTGTCCTGTCTCAATCCCCCTGCACTGGCCTCCATGATACATCCCAGGTAGGCCAATACTGGCAGTCTATATTCTGATGAGGCTGACATCCCCTTAGCTGTTTAGTCCACAAGCTGGGTATCTCAGTAGTCCCCATCTGGCATTGAAGGTTTGGAGGATTCTTGGAGAGTCATGAGTCCTCAGTCCATATTGGAAGGTTACAAAGCTGTGTCTCATGTGTCCAAAGCAGCGGCAGCCACAGAATTGATGCACTCACCAGTAAGAATTGAAGACAGGCCAAACAACAGTACTGTCTCTTTTTTCTTTTTGTCTCTTTACTAAGATCTCAAATTCTATGCCTGCAGTAGTTTCTCTAGTCTTACTGATTATTTATATCTGGTTGTATTTTCCTTTGGATGCTTAATGCCATGCAGTTAGCCCAGATTAACCAAGGTTTTTGTTTTCTCAAGGTCAGTTGAGGATTTTTTAATTGCAACAACAGTCAAGGAACAAACATATTAATGTGTTACCTGAAAGAATTAATTTACCTTAATGTAGAATAAATGATTAGGGCCTTCCCAGTGATATGGCTCATAAAATCTTTCCCTAAAGGACATCTATAGAGAAGGTAGTGTGTGGCCACAGATGTTCTACAATGAAAAGGTCATTATCTTGAAAGTTTAGAGTTGACTAGGATTTGTGAAATTTAAAATTCCATGGTAGGGCAGAGAAAGAAAGAGAGGATAGCAAAGGAAGGTGAAGTATCCTACAAGATTTCTATGGTTTGGGTTTCCTGGACCATCATAAGCTGTATGTTCATATAGCAAATTCCTTCTCAATAAATGTTATCCATTGTATCAATGATTATAATGAATATTGTATTGAATAGTCAATACAATGTATTGAATCAATACATTAAATATAATGGATATTCATTGTATTCACTGATACAATGAATATCCATTATATTCATTGATACAATGGATATTCATTGTATTCATTGATACAATGAACTAAGGTATGTTTTAAAAGTATAAAAAGTGACTAGATTTTTCTCAAAACCCATTTTACCATATCACTGTGAAGTATACTTGAATCAGTATAAAAAGAATTAACTATAAATTACAAGGTAAATTCAACTATAAATTACAAAGTATTTTGCATATATTAAATTCCATTGTTTTATTTAATATGAGTTGTCCATAATTCCAATTTACTCTATAATTTCCTTCTCTTTGGAAAATTGCGTTCTCCACATTTTGGTCATTGACGTTATGAATGGTTATCTTATAAAAATTTTTACGTCTTTTTGAGACAGAGTCTCCCTGTAGCCCCTGCTGGCCTATAACTCACTATGTAGACCAGCTGGCCTCGAACTCACAGAGATCCAACTGCCTCTGCCCCCAAGTGCTGGGATTACAGGCATGCGCCACCACACCTGGCCCGGTTCTTTAATTTTTAAAGAGTAATGTGCCACCATGCCTGGCATCTTATAATTTTTTTTAAGCACATATGTAACACCTAGTTTAGAAATATGCAAGGATGTTCAGACTTTTACATATTAGAGTAAATTCATTTTATTTACTTCTAAATATTTTATTGTGTTTGCATTATCTTCTTTCACTTTGGAGGTTGCTGGGCGAAAGAGGTGGGTGGACTAATATTTTGATTGTTCTATCACTTGAAAAGGCAAAAATGCATACATTACAACTTTAGTTAACATCTTAATGCAATGTAAGCCTAGTGCCCTTTGAAAGCATTTTAAAGTTTTGCAGAAGAAGCTAAATAACTGATTAGGAACATACCAGAAACTATGGCAGACTGGCTCCAAATTGGGATCTAGAGGGAATCTAAAAGGCTCCACTCTTTCTCATCTCCATTTTTACCCAGTTGGTGTAGAGATATACACTCCTTGAGCTGGGTCTGGTGGCACACGCGTTTAATCCTAGCACTTGGGAGGCAGAGGCAGGCTGATCTTTGTGAGTTCAAGTCCAGCCTGGTCTACAGAGTGAGTTCCAGGACAGCTGGGGCTAGAGGGAGACCCTGTCTGGAAAATATAAAAAAAAAAAAAAAAAAAAAAAGAGATATACACTCCTATGAAAACAACCAAGAGCTTTTGCTTGCTTAAGGGAAACAAAATGTTGAGACATTAGGAAATACATTTTTATATGTTGGATAGGATGCTGTACTTCAGTCCAGAATGCAGCATGTCTGCCATAATAAACTGTTATGAAAAAAACCCCAGAAATTTTTAGCATGTCTGCATATGTGGAATGGACAGTTAAGCTTGAGGAGTAAAGTAACAATGTTAATTTCTAACTGTTGAAGAGATTTTCCTGTATTTTTTAGCATGGATAATATGAATACAGAATTATTATTATATTCAAATTTCACTAACTATACTCTTAACTAATAGAAAACTTTTATTTTAAAATGTCAATAATTGCAACATGTTTAAAATTATATAATGTGCAAGAACCTGAGTTTATAAAAAAATTAAATGTCAACTAAAAATTCTGTGAAGGGTTTATAGCTTTTCAAAGCTTGTTTAAGTGGTAGCAAGGCAGAATCTTGAAGAGCTAGGTCTAGATTTAGTATATTTGCAGAATGGTTCTTTCCCGCAATAAGAGGAAGTTTATTTAACCAATAAAAGTTAGAACCTAGACATTCAGATTAGTGAACTTCAAGTGCTCCTCTGAACGAGTTCCTAGGTGACTATCAAAGTGGAATATTTTCCCTTGAATTTTATGAGCTGAGACTTACTTATTTTATCAACAAATAATTATTGTTCTAGCATGTGGACTTTTAACATGGAAAAGTCTTGCTGTGACTCTGAACCTGAACTTAATTACATTCAATGTATATGGAAAAGTTAATAACTGAAAAATGAATGAACATAATTGCCTAAACTTTCTCCAGTTCAAAAACACATGGACATGTGGAAATACATATACATTATATACAGTATATGTATTTTATTACTATTCTAAAATGAACTATATGAACATTGTTATTATTAAATTATACAGTAAAATACTTTGATTCTAACTAAATTTTCATTGTAGGTTTTTGTACGGCATGGAGCAGGCACTCACTAAAAATGTTGATTGAGCTAGGCATTGTGGCGCACGCCTTTAATCCTAGCACTTGGGAGGTAGAGGCCAGCCTGGTCTACAGAGTGAGTTCCAGGACAGCTGGGGCTACAGGGAGACCCTGTCTCAAAAAGACCAAAAAAAAAAAGTTGATTGAAAATAAATTGTAATTTTATGATTGTGTATTTTTCTGATGTTAGTTTACTTTTCTGTGTTTATCCATTTAATTCTTTTAAATATTCTTTCAAGTACTACTTTATTTCTTATTAGTAACTCCAGTAACACAAGATACAATACAATATATTTAAAAAATCTGAAATTTTCTTAACTTTCTCAAATTATTTTTATTGTACAAATATAATATCTATAACTATAATCATCATTTAATAATATATTATGGTTTATAATGGATTCAGATTCAGTTAGATTATGCAATTAGCAACCTACTCAATTACCCTATAGTAATTAGACTTCAGGGCATTAGCTATAATGGTTAAAACAAATTGTTTATATCTGGGTTGAAACTTGCAAGTAGATGAAGAAAAGCAGCTGCCCTTAATAATTGGATATGATTTTGTTTTATGTGTTTAAAATACATTTTTAGATCTTTACTGAGGAGTTGATTAGATGAGAGAAAATAACCATAGCACTGCGGTTTGTGTTATTATCCTAATTAAAATTGACAAGGTTCTTAATTTGAAATTGTTTTCCAGAAAACAGATGCGTGTTCCCTGGATGACTCATGTTTTATATAAAGAGACCTTGAGTTACAATGGCAACATTATCTATGCTTCTATGTGGAAACGAGCTTCGTTTAGTAAAACATATTCACAGTTAGAAGCTTTGAGATTTTTCCTGGAAATTAGATTCATATATACTGATTAGGGAAGCAGATTGTGGCAAGGATCACTTATGCAACTGATAGTCATACTTTAAAAAATGTTTTTATTGTCCCTTTGTGTGTTTTGTACAACATTTCTTAACCTTATTTAGACCTTTTCCCCCTTCTGTGACCCTTCCCTGCCAGAGCCTATGCATTGTGCCCTACATGTCTTGCATCTTTTTTTGAAGTTCTTGAGGTTCCCATAAGCTTGAGAATAGAAAGCCTGGCATATAACTCAGGGGAACCCAATTTAGGCATATGACTAGTCCCTAGATTTAGTTTGAAATTTTTGAAAAATGATGCATGGATGATAGATTGAAAGAAAAGAACCATGATACAAAATGTTGATTAAATCATATAGCAGCATGATATTGATTTTGTCTCATAGTTTCAAAAGGTACATACTTAGGTATGTAAACACACACACACACACAGATACAACATATCATGTACACCTATCTGCTGTGTCATAGTTCTCAAGTGCACATTAGGAGTACTGGCAAATTAGAGTCTCCCAAGGAAAATGTCCTAAAGAGTTTGAGAGTTCTAAAAACAGTCTTGCAATATAGAAGCTACTAAAATTATCAAGCCTTAAAAGAATAGATTGAGCAGAACCATCTTTAAATATCTGTACAACTTTGGAAAAAGTAAGCAAATTTCCTATATTGCTCTATAATTCAACTTTGATAGTGCAACTGAAATCAATACAAGTTTTGTCTTATATGAATTACTTTTAAAGCACAGTTTTTTTTTTTTTTTTTTTTTTGCAATGGGATAAATAATATAAAGCATTTGGCTTCTTAGCCCAAAATTAGTTCAGGCAACCATCATTTACCAACACTTCAAAACATTCCAGGATTGCTAAAACGTTAAAGTTTTTACAGTAATTTTTTAGTTTCTTAAGAAAACCCCTAAAATCCAATGTTTGGATATGGGTTATATAGCTTTCTTTACTTTTTTACTTTTGTGACAAGATAGCTTTAATTTTGAAGACACTTGAGTTTTTCAATCAAAAAGTATTTATGGAGCAGGTACTATGTGCTAGGTATTTTATTAAGCCCAGGCTAGAATGATCAACCAAATTAAATGTGATGTCAGCTTTATGGTGTTCAAAGACTAGTAGGGACAGGTGTCACTCCATAGTCATTTATTGGCACTCTCCAATAAACACTATGGAGAAGGGACAAATATTTTGAGGCCATATATTGAATCTATCAGCACTTTGATCTTCAATACTTTCCACATCAACTTTCACCTGAAGTACCACAGAATCTGCCAAGTGGGGATTTTGTTTTTACTCATGCTCTAAACCGTTCTTATTTGCCCAAGTGTAATTTTCCCCAAATGTGAATCAGACCGTTCTTCCCTATTAAAATCCTGCAATTCTTATTTCCTGAAAGCAAGAGACCACCATGAAAATGGATAGATTTTCATTGTACAATCCAGTTACACCTCAAAGACTTTTTCAAATGTCTTCCCCATTTCTGCATTCTAGTCTGTGTTCTAGTGACTCAGGGTTTTCAGTATTAGGTTGCTACTCATTACCTTTTGGAGAAGGACCTTTGCATATATTGTTTTCTTTTCCAGCTGAACTCTTTGAATAGCCCGTCATACAGGCTATTCCATTGAATGTAATTTCAATATTGCCTGATTTATTTTGACAGTGTTTCACTTTGTAGCTCAGGATGGCCTCAAGTGCTGGAACTGCAAGCATGAACCACCATGCCAAGCATGTATTTCCTTCTTGTATATTCAAAATGAGTTATTTGCTCACTTACCCAACAAATATTTAGTGAGTTCATATTAAGCATACTGCTCTAAGTGTTTTGATTATAACAAAGTAAGCCATCAGAAAGACTTGCCCTCCAATGAATAAATAGACTCTTACTGGTTTAAAGTTACACCATTATCTCTTGTGGTTAGATCAGATAAATTAATTCCATTGGTTTATACAAATTTGCTCTAAAAAAAGTTTGAAGCTAAAGTTTTAACAATTTGTGGGAATATGAGTTCAGATAGATGACTATAAAAATAATTGATAAAAACATACACACTGTACTTACAATTTACAGAAATATTGGTTTATTTATTGTCACAAAATTTAGATGCTGTTGTATTTGTTTGTACATTTTTATATATTTATGTATAGTGTAAATGTGTATATTTGATACCATCAATATACTATATATTATATATCCCACAAGAATATAAACTAATATTCCCCCTGAAATATTAATGGATTTGCTCAAAACCATCTTAATAGAATGTAAATTAGATTTATAAGTTCATGGGCGACAGTAATAAAATGTGTATCTCTCAGAGCAATTGGTCATCAATTAATTTCCCAGTTATTTATTTCAGAGAGTCAAATTCATCACATTCATTCAGTTTTGGCTTGGGAAGAAGCTTTTGTAAATTAGGAAGCCTTTTCACTGGCCTGAGGAATTTATAGTCCACCTAGAGAGACAACATAAATGAAATAGTACAAGGCAGTATAACCACAAAGTACCACAAAGTACAATAAAAAGTGAACGTAAAAGGAGAAAACAAAACTTTTCCTCATCCCAATTATTTTCAATTTACTTCCTTATTCAGCAAGACCAAAATAGTATAGTCATGAATTTATGTGTGACTTCAGATAAAACTAGCTAGACTGCAATTTCTGGTATGAAACAGCAGCTAGCTAAGGTTTTGTTTGACTTTAGAAATGAAGAAGCAACAACCTGGACCCTTCTAGAAGCTTCTGGAAGGAATAGGTAATGATTGCTTTCTCTTTTGATTAGAAATCATCATGCTGAAGGCAATACCCACATGTCATAGATCTTAGAAAAGAAATAATAGTTCAAGGGATGTTTCTCCTTTGACCCTGAGATGCCAGAAAGGTCAAAAGCTGCAGCTGTGTGCCTGAGAGGTGAGTGGAAGGAGCTGTGTTGAACAGGGTATTCCTGGAGGGACTGCATCTCAGCCTGGCAGTAGCAAGAGCAATGAATGGAGATAACCTCAAGAAATGAAAGGACCAATGGTCGATGGTCTGGATAAAACTAAAGCCAGTAAAATCTGGGAGTACAATTACAGGTGTTTGGTCTTTAGTGGCCTTAGAGATTTCAAATACCATTTTCCGGAATTGCTTCTGAGGCTTTCATTGATGCAGTGTTTTTTCCTTGGCTCACTTGATAGTTTAGAATTGGTTAGCAGTTTTACAACACTGTAAAATGGATAGAGAATACATATTTATTCTGAAATGCCCCTTAATCCAATAACATTTGTGCCAAAGGTCTGTATGGGTTTTAAAAGTCACCATTGATTTTCACTACGATGGCACAGCTTGTGTTTGTGCTCTAAAAATGCTTTGCTTGGTTCAAGACAAATCAAACATTTCTATTGGCCTACAGATTGTTTTCAGAGAACTCAGACCTATTAGCTGAAGAATTTAATGCTACTACAGGTTTGTTTATACCAGATATTTTGTATGTAGGGCACACAGTTTAAAAGGGTGCACTCTGCAATATTAAATAATATGACAAATGAATGCTGAGAACTGAATTTAAATTTGAAAAACTAACAAACTGACAATTGACAAATAGTCCAATTAACATTACAGGCATTTCAGCAAGTTGAAAAATTGGAAGCAAGCAAACAAAAATTTACTCGTATTAGAAATAAAATTTAGAAGTTTATGATATCATTTTTTCTCTTTGAGGAAAATAAACCAGAATTATTTTTCTCAGTCACTTATTTAAAATTATAAAATTTAAAAAATTTTTTGGTCTTCTTGAGACAGAGTCTCCCTGTAGCCCCAGCCATCCTGGAACTCACTATGTAGATCAGATTGGCCTTAAACTCACAAAGATCCACCTCTCTCCGAGTCCCAACTGCTGGGATTACAGGTATGTCCCACCACACCTGGCCTGGTTCTTTTTTTTTAAAGAGTAATGTGTGATTAAGTGTCTGATGATTTAAGAAGTTTTGTGTGAAGTGGATAAATACATATTTTCTTTCTACATTTCACGTGTATTTGGTGTGTCTGTGCATATACATGTTTTGCATGCATGTGGATGCTGTATGAACACATGTATGATGCATGTAGATCCCCAATGCTGATGTTGGGAATCATCCTCCCTTGCTCTTTCATCTTGTTAATTGAAGTGCTGTCTTTGATCAAACCCCAGAGCTTGTGGATACGGCTAGTCTTCCCAGTCAGCATGCTCTGGAAGAATCACCATCTCCTCTGGAACCATTTCCCCAGACTCCGATGTTGGAATTTACTCTTACTACTGAATGAACCACTTAAGTACCCAAGAGCAGGATGTCTGTTTCTTGATTATGGCTTCAGGCTTTGGAAACATGTACACATAAGGATACACCAAGACTGCTAGATTTTTGTCATTGTGACAAAGTACAAAGCTTATCAACCTAATGGATAAGTGATTTATTTTGGCTCACAATCTGAGAGGTTTTCATCCACAATCAGTTGATCCATTCAGTACTTTGGGATTAAGGCTAGAAGGAATGTTGAAGTCTACATACACCATGGCAGCTAGAAAGCAAGAGAAAGGAAGGGGTCAGGGACAAGACGTTTGTTTGATAGATTGTACTCTTAGTGATTCAATCCCTGTAATCAAGCCACACCTCCAACTTTCTGCCACCTCCCAATAATGCCATCCAATTGGGATCTCATAAATTATTAGATCAGAGCCTTCATATTCCAACATCTTCTCAATGATTCAATCCACTAACTGGGAGCCAGACATTCAACACATGAGCATTTTGGGAGACAACTTATATAAGAACTATAACAGATTATCAAGAAATTCATAAGGCCAACAAAATGGTTAAGTGGGTAAAGGCACTTTTTTCCAAGCCTGATGACTTGGGTTGATCTGTGGGACCTACATGATGAAGGGTGAGAACACAGGTTGTTCTCTGATCTCCACATGCATGCCAGACCACTTGCATCTACATACAATAGACAGACAGACAAACAAACAAACAAACAACAAACAAACAAAGAAATAGACTCATAATATAGAAATATTCTCAGTGGAGTGTTCGTGAGATCAAGTTCAGGATGAAGAAACTAATTTGGCCAAGATGAAGGGAATAGATTTGCAATATAACATTAATGAAAAATGTTCTAATTCTTTTAATTAACTTTCATCAGCTCTGTATGGGAAAGTAATAAAAAATAAATAAGCTCTAAATATGCAGTGAAGATTTGTGTACATCCTCAATCATAGAAACACAGAGAAATATAAAAATTATGGCATCACTATTTGAAATTCTTTGTTTCCAGAAATGTCCCCTCTGGAGGTCCATAGAAAATGTGGAAAGATCATGCTGATGCACCCAGGGCAAATCAACTGCATCCTCATATAATCCATGGTTTTAATCTTTTCATCACAATTTCTCAGCAAGGACTGGTTTCTCTTTTTCTTCATTTATTTCTTCATTCTTTTCTCATCTACTCTCTTTTCATTTCTTGTTCAATTGCACATAAATTGAAACTATCAAAATAGATTCAGGCACCTGCTTTGAGATTTGATTTGGTCCAAGGGACTTTTGAGGATGCTACTCCATTAACAGATAATAAGGATACATGCAAAGGGGTGTATGGAGGTTCTGAAACAAGAGGATCCTGACTCATAGCCCCTTTTCTCTGTAAGACACTGTTTTCTCCACAGCCTTTGTGTGCTATCACAATATTTTGACAGTACTCTCTCATGTATAGCAAATACTTTTCTTTGATTCTGTCCTTCATTTGATCTCCTGTATTAGGTTTATCTAAATCTGTAAGGGTTATCATAATACCATCAAAATTTCACATTACTGAGTCTTCAGAGAGGATTAAACTTTTCTTGTTGTTTGTCACATGTTTCAGAGCTACAGGGCACAATCAGTAAGTAGACTTGGGAGAATTTTCTTCCTGAAATTATTACCAAGGATGGCAGAAGTGTGCATTCACTCGTTGTCCCTGCCTGGCTCCCTGGAAATGCAGCACTTGAGGGCATGGTGACCTTAGAGTATGAGAGGATGGAGATCAATTCTCTGTCACATGGGTCTGTTGGGGATTACACCTGAGTAGGGAAGTGTCACATTCTCCCAAGGAACTCAAAGGTTACCATAGTTAAATGATATTGGGCTGTTGGGTGCCAGGAGTTTCAAAGCAGATTCATCTAAAAAATCAATATGGACACAAGACATTTATTGCATTATTCCATTATACATCCATACCTCAAACATTTAACATGTTGTCAAGAATAATACTTTGAGCTCTTAAACCTTAACCAAATGTAAAAGCAGAGAGGCACAGAAAATTAAATCTTCGCTGAACCAATACATCAAATTTATGATTTTTGTTCCTAGTTATTCCAATGAATCTATGAAAAGAAAGGGAGAAAATTAAGAAATGTGCCAAATAATAGAAGCATTTTTTGAAGAGGCACTGACAATACATCGATTAAATAAAATGTCCAGGTTGATTTAACAATAACAACAAAGAGGGAATAAAGGACGTCTAGAAGCTGGCTTTGGGGAATAAATTGATTCAAAGTAGTTTATTTTTTAAGGGAATGTATCGATTTAAAATAGTTCACTCTGCTTTTTGTGAAATAGGTTGCTGTATGGTGGCCTGCTTTGGGATGAGGTAATGAAGTGGCAGTAATGAAAGGGGTTTGATGGGTCACAGAGTGGCATGAGCTGTGCAAGTGGACTTCTGGTGACACTGTCTAATACAGGATTAGGGTGAGTGAGGGCCTGAGCCACATTAGTCTGTGAGAAGAAAGCCTAGACTAGATATTTTCTTGCTTTGTTTGCATTATCCACTAAATTCATGCTTAAATAATACCAACGATGCTGAGATAAATGACAAAATATTTTCTCATGTAGATGTTAGGATGCTTAAAGTGATTATATCTGCAAGAGTTCATTTTCTGACTTATTAATGATTTTATAGTAAAAGCATGGAATGGGCTAGGTCGAAAGAACAATTAAACATCTTTCTATGAAGACGGAGAAGAATAAAATGTTCCTCAATTTGTGTAAAACAGTCACTAGAATATAGTTAGCCAAATCTCAGTCAATCGGATTCTTACCTATACAGAAATTTTAGAAGGAAATCACAGGAAAATAAGTAGATATCGGAAAAGTGTTGTTCTCATTTTTTCAAAGTAATGCTCTATTTTATGATCGAAATAATGCAACCTACTTCTCTACAACCTTTTCTTGTATGTATTTAAATTAATGAAATAGATGTTTCAATTAAGTTTTTAGAATAGTGAAAACTATTAAAATATTATCACAAGAAAGTGAGAGAAACAATATATCTCTACAAGTATCCATGTGAAAATAGAGATTACAGCAGGATGAAAGGAGATAAGAATATTATATTAAAAATTGAATTATGTATTTTTAAGAAAAGCAGAATTTCTACAGTGTGTTAGAGAAAAAAAATCCTTATATGTTTTTTCAGTCAAACAGTATTAATATTTTGATAAGACCAAGATTTAATATGAAATCTTAGATGACCAGCAACTTGTATCAAATACTGAGCTTTTTTGAGCAGCATATTACTCTTCTAAAGGTAATTTCTTTTCTCAATTTAGAGATGCTCAGAACACTTATAAAAGTGAAGACGCACAGAGCAGATCACCTAAGTCTATGAGACTCGGCTCTCCATGCTGAAGGGCAGCTGAGTTATAGCCTTTCTAGTGATCGAAATAGAACACACTAAATTTGCCTCCACTTAATAGTTCTCTTGACTGTTGTTTAGACATAGAGGACTTTTCATGGTATACATGCACGAGTCCACTTGCCTTACTATATGAAGCTGGTCATGACAGTGGAAAGAGGCACCTGCTCCTTTATGGTTCTTTCCCATGAAAGGTCCTACGGTTCTTTCCCCAGTGTGTGGAGAAACAATTAAATGAAATGTGATTCTGCTAGGGAAAGATGATGAAATTATATGACTAAGAAATTTGATTTTTAGTAATTTACCATGTTAGTGATTCATAATGTTAGAATGAATTTAGTAAAGAAAAATGTCATTTGAGGATATGTAGAAGTTTATATTTGTTTAGGAGCTCAGGATTTCTTCTCTTGTGACTTTTAATTTGTTATTTGGGTTTCCTTTCTCGGGTATGACTCATTACTCTGAAAGCAAAGCTCTGTAATCTGTATTTCAGGAAGTAGGATAAGATCTATTGTTCTGAATTGTGAAGTGGGTTGCCTCTTGGATACAACAAGTATACTTACAGGAAGAAGAATATATAAATAATTAAGACAGACATACCAGACTACTATTCCTATTATAACTCTACAGGTCTGTAAGCACATAATGAGTCTTTAGGCTTCACTACATTTTGTATACTTGAAACCCTTCTAAATTATACAAATGCCTTTTGGAAAGCAGAAAAAATATCCTAGATATTTGATGGAGAGACAATTATGTCAAATTTTTTGCCTACTCAGACCCTCCATGCTGGACTATTTCTGGGCCTCCTGGGCTCTTATGTTTGTGTTTTTATGCAGCTGGAACAGCAGACCACCTTTAGGTCTCCCATGAAGTTCTTTTTGATGTGTGCCCAGAGCGTTCTAGACTTGAGCAGAGTGTTTTTAATGTGTTCATCTTTTTGGTTCCTGAAAACATTCTGAAGTTGATAAGATTCTCTTTTATAAGTGAGGAAGCTGAGCCTTAATGGATTAGGTTACTTGTCCAAGCTCAGACATCAGTAATTAAAAGAGTCAGAAATTGACCCCAAGTTAGTCAGATTTTCAAACTTATGCTTCTCTAAATATAAACATTTTAAAATTTAATTTCCCAGCCTCACCCAAGAGAAAATCATGTTACATCATGATAGTCTTCATGTAGGTAACCCCTTCACTCTAGAAGAGCCTCGTGAGTGTTGTGGGCAAACTCTCTAAGTGAGAGCATGGGATCTCAAATTTAAGTACTATTTGTGCTCATTATTTGAAGTCATCATGTTTCATCAATATGAAGTCACCTTCTGGATTACCATGGGGGGTAGGTGTCATATCCCATGTAACATTTTAAAATTTGATTATTATGTTATTGTGAGATACAGACTCCTTAAGAAGTTAAGAAAGATGAATGAATAGAGTGTATATAATCCCAGCACTAGGGAGGCAGAGGCAGGGGGATCTCTGTGAGTTCAAGGCCAGCCTACAGAGAGAGTTCCAGGACAGCTAGGGGTACAGGGAGACCTTGTCTCAAAAACACCAAAAAATAAGAAAATAAAGACTGAAACCAACTAGGTGATAAGAGAGATGCTTGGAAGCAGGTGCATTGCAATATGCTGAAGTAATGAATAGTATTTTCATCTAAGAGTACGTAAGTTAAAGGGCATCCTGAAGCTAAAACCATGTAAGAGGGCATTCAAGAAAAGCTGGAGGTTTAACGTGAAATGCAACTTTGGTTTATTCCTATGTATCCTTCAGATAAAATGATAGATGGTGTTTTCTTAGTGCTTCTTAGCTGGCAGGAACGATGCTGTTTCTAAGAACTGAACTATCAAAACAATGTTATTACTTATCTATAAGTAATAAAAGAAGGTAAGGAATGCAGCTCTTTCTGGCTAAGTTGCATATCTTGTGAGCAGGAAATCCCAGAATTCAAATCCATACAATTTGGTCCTGGAACCTAAGAGACTTCTTGGGGGCTACTTAGCACATGCACTGTGGACTACAGTTTAACAGGAAAGGTAGACACTGGTGCTAATTGTCACTTATCTGAGGGTCAAGTTCAAGGGCATCCAGTTTAATTCATAAGAGTAAAAGGACAAATTTGGGATATAATTCACAAACATTCATTAAGAATTTGGTTTGAGGCCAGGCGTGGGGGCGTGCCTTTAATCCTAGCACTCAGGAGGCAGAGACAGGTGGATCTCTGTGAGTTCAAGGCCAGCCTGGTCTACAGAGTGAGTTCCAGGACAGCCGGTTTGAGAAGAGTTGGGTTAAAGTAAGTTGTCTCAAAGCACTAAACCCTACCTCAGCACAATTAGGAACAATCACAGGAGCAGTCGTGCTGAACAGTGCAATGACAAGAGGAAACAACATAAATGCAGACTCATCACAGACGTCTAAGCAACAAAGACGTGATGAAATCTGGGGACGAATTTTAAAAGGAGGGAGAAGAGTTCATTTGGAAAGCACTTAAACTAAAGATGGAAATTTGGATAAAATAGAAGGCAAAAACAGAGGTCACAGAAAAAAAGCATCATCAGTTTCTACAGCAACAGGAAGGAAATGGCTCCATGCATAACATACATCTATCTCTAAACAACTTTTAATATTCCAGAGTAAGTATTCTGAAATTTTAATGATTTAGTCACTGACAAAATATAAATAATAAAAATGTTCAAAAGAATAAGACAGGTTTTTTTCTCTAAGGCTGTCATATCCCCAGATGAATGTAATTTCTTACTAAGTACAAAATATATAACCTTATATATACAGATAAGTATCCCCGTCACCACTCATCAAAGAAGCTTCTTTTGCACCATATATAGACTGGTATGACAACTGATCACGCAAAGCCACTGTCTATGAACCGCCAATGCCTAAGTAGTACATCTACCATGCAACCTCTATATCTAAACCTCACAAAACATAGTGCAAAGGGTAAAGAGGACACTAATGAATCTCTCAACCCTCATTAATGAAGCTCTGTCATGCAAAAGAGGGCCAGGAAACACAAAAGGTCACAAATGGCCAAAGTGTGTCGAGTCTGCAGAGTATGGGTCCTTGGATAGGACACCTATATTAAACTCACTCAGGGCTTAGGGAACATTGTGGAAGAGGGGGCAGACATATTGTTAGAGCCAGGAAGGAGGTGCTAACCACACACAAAAGAGTCCTACAAGCTCCTGGGAACCTGCACATATGAACCTATAACAATGGCGTCAGCGGCCAGGCGTGGTGGCGCACGCCTTTAATCCTAGCACTCGGGAGGCAGAGGCAGGCGGATCTTTGTGAGTTCAAGGTGTACAGAGTGAATTCCAGGACAGCTGGAGCTACAAGGGAAACCCTGTCTCGAAAAGACCAAAACAAACAAACAAACAAACAACAAAAAACCAATGGTGTCAGCATGCAAATGACCAATGCAACCTCAAGCAGACAAACCCCAGTGTAGAAGTGGGGAAATGGAGAGTGGGCTCCAATATTAGTCAAAATTATAGGCAGCTGGTATTACTGCTGGGTGAGAAAGAGCTGATCTTCTTAAAGGGAAGGACCCTAGATAGGCTGACTAAACCTCAGTTGATGAACTTTCAACTGAGGGACATGTGGGGACACTAACTTGACATAATAGGGCTTAACACAAATGACAGTATGTATGAACTCCATTGGGGCCTGTGGGAGGGGCCAGGGGGGAGGGGGTAAAAAGGTGATTAAGACTGATTGAGATACTCCATATGAAATATACAAAAATTTAATAAAAATCTTTACAAAAAGAATAAGAGAGGAGCTAGCTCAGATAACAGGGGAGATGGCTTAGATGGGGACATGCTTGCCACATATGCATTAGGACCTTTGTTCAATTCCTAGCACCACCTTCACAGTTTCTGAGCATAGTAGCAAGACCTTTAATGGACACAGGAGATCTACTGGAATTTTTTGGCCAGCCAGTCTGGCAGAGTAGACAGATTCAGAGAGAGATCTTGCCTGAAATAATGAGGTGAAGAGTGTTTGAAAATGACTCCCAATGTCTACCTGTGGCTGTCATGTGCCCCTTTACACACATACCGAGACACACACAAGCATGTTCACATATACAACAAGACAAAAAGAAGAAAAAGACATTGAGCTTATATCCAAGAAGCTCAGATTAGTATCCAGAATTTATATTGGCTGAATTTTATTTTGTTTCTAAACGGAGATCCAAGTCTGTATCTTGGTTGCAGAATTGCATTTCCCTTTTGGTGGTTGTCATTACACATATATGAATTCAAGAAACCTGATATTAAATAATGACAGCTGTAGTTAAATATGAAGTAATGAATAAAACATTGTAAATTATATATGTACACATATGTCAGAAAGCACACACATATAGATGCATGAGTATACACATAATGCTTTTAAGCGACAACATGCCCCGAATCAGAATAGTAAAGATTCGGAACATTTTTTTTTGCTCACTTTAGAATTAAAACTACCATGCTCTTATTTAACACTTAGTACATCTCTGCCTTGTACTGATTTCGTGCTCTTGCCTCCCAAGTGCCTGGATGACACGGTTGTGAGACCATGCCTGGCTATAGCTATGTTCTATTTATTATGTGTGTGTGTGTGTGTGTGTGTGTGTGTGTGTGTGTGTGTTAAGGATTATACTAAGACATTTGCTCTTGCATTACTTACTCTCACTTATTTGCTCTCACTTCCTATATGCAAAGGAGTGTCTGAAATCTCAGGTTAAACAGTAGGTTTGGATCATTCATTCTATTCAAATATTTGTAATGGATTTTTTTTTTCTTTTTGAGACAAGGTATACTTGTAGCATAAGCTGGCATGGACTTGCTATGGAGACCAGGTTAGCCTTGATTTCACAGAGATCCTCCTGTCTCTGAGTTCTGAGTGCTAGGATTAAAGATGTGTGCCATCATTCCTGGGTTTAAGCCTTAGTTCACGGCTGTAAATTAGTTCACAAAGATAGAAAACCACTTGCCCTTTCCTTGTACTTGTATGGCCTCACAAAACCTTGTAGAGTTCTTGTTAAAACTGAGGAAAGATAGTGTTAGGAAAGTAAAATGGAGACATAGGCCAAACAAAATTTGGGGATGTCTGACCTCTTTCAATATTGCTTGCTGTAATTCGTGAAACTACACAGACCAGTGCTGGTAGTCAGGGGAGGGCAGGAGAGAGAAATAAAAGTTCCTTAAGTGATGATCTTGTATTGACATTTACAAATTTCCTGCACAAAGCACTTAACTTTCCTTCTTAGGATTGTTGCAGTATGATTGGTTGATTGAGACTTCATAAGCATATGTTATCCCACTAAAGTTAACATTTTAATGTTAGTCACTGATCCCCAGTGTATGTTTAAATTATAGTGCTGTCCAGAGTTTTAGTTTCCTCTTACGTATGCCATAAAGGATGGTTTTTTGTGCATTAGTCAGTTTCTTATTGGCTTTGTGAGGATTAATGTGATTTAAAAATAGAATATAAGAGCAGAGTATTCCTGGGAATGGTGTGGTAAAATGGTTCTCTTCTTTTTCTTCTTCTTGGTTCCTTTGTGCTTAGTACTTGATCCCACTATGTGACCTTCAGCTATGCATCTGGAATGTGGCCCAGAAAAGTGCACCTCCTCATGACACTCCATGTGAACTTCACTGGGGACACGTTCCAGCTGACAGAAAAGAGAAAAATATCTAGACTTTTTCCACCCAAGCACAAAATGGTCTGAAGTGACAAGTGGGCCTGACTTTTCAAATGTGCATTATTCCATTGATGAGATAAGAGTTGGCTTTATGTAGTGATGCTTATTTCCCACGTTCTTTTAGCATCATCATAAGAGTACTCCTAGAGCCGGGCATGGTGGTGCACGCCTTTAATCCTAGCACTTGGGAGGCAGAGACAGGCGGATCTTTGTGAGTTCGAGGCCAGCCTGGTCTACAGAGTGAGTTCCAGGACAGCTGGGACTACTGGGAGACCCGGTCTCGAAAAGACCAAAAAAAAAAAAAAAAAAAAAAAAAAGAGTACTCCTTTGGCTTTTTCTCCCCCCCAGTAGTACCTTGTTAGCTTTTCCTTTGTCTGTTACTTGGTCTTCTCATTTTCTCTGGAATAACATAAGGGCTAGTAGTTTGGCTAAATAGTCACAAAATCAAGAAGATCCCTATGTATGTCTAAGCATTCCATGATGGCATTCCAGTCAAAGCTGGCCTGGAAGGAAACGTCATTTTATACAAAGTTCAGCTATTGTGTCTGCATGAGTGCTAGAGAAATCTGATCTTCTGGGCTTTCCCCAACTAAACCTGGTCCTATCTCTGGAGCTGAGAGGCACACAGAGGATAAGATTAAAACCACACTAAGAATTTCTAGAGGGAGAAAGTTCAGTGTTGAGATTATTATCTACAAAATTTTCATAAAATAATCTCCACCTAAGTTTTAAATGTCATGTAGTTCTACAAAAGTCAAACTGCCAATGTCTTAACTGCTCTATATTCACATTACAAAATCATAACCCAATCACAAAGAGCTCTAAAAGAAGATCTTTAATTATAATTCATTCATTCTCCTTCCCAACTTCCCTCTTCTCCCCTACACTTCCCTTTTGCCCTCCTCCTCCTCCTCCTCCTCCTCCTCCTCCTCCTCTTCTTCTTCTTCTTCTTCCTCCTCCCCTCCTCCTCTTCTTCTTTTAATATTCTCCATCATCTTCATCTTTGTCTTCTTTTTTTCTTCCCTCCTTTCTACCTTCAATTTCTTTGGCAGACACTCAAAGTGAACTGCAGTGGGGACAGACATTGACTATTTTAGTGCTTAGCTCAGAAGTTTGCCTCAGCTTGTGTCATCATCAGATAATAGACTGTACTCAAGAGTTGATATGGTTCTGAATCCTTTGTGCCATATATCTTTGTGGCCTTTTAAGGATATAACATCTTTTTTTTTTAATAACTTTGTATTTGGCACCTAGTAAAGGAAAATTGAAATATCATTTTTTTTTCAGATAACATAATATCTAGGGGAAGGGAAGAACTAGGAGTTCAACTCTCACATAATAATCCACTACAATATATGGTCAGCTAAAATATATTTGCCTTTTAATCTGCGGTTGCCAGATTGGATCATTTTTTCACTATTCCCTGCATTTGACACTAACACCCTTACATGAAATGAAAATTGTAATTACTTCCAAAGAGAAAAATATCCCCAACACAGATGATATTTTTTACTTATGTATTTAAAGAAATCTTTTTTCTTACTTTTCACAGAAGGGAACATATGCCTAATCATAAATAATATTCTTCCAGATAGAAAGAATTATACCTAAAACAGTCAAAGTAGATAACTAAGCATATAAGTTAATGATTTCGACTATTCAAAATTTGGCAATTTTACAGAAATTTTTACTCAAACAATCCTTTAGATTTATGATCTTTTATTCATACATGGAAGATGAAACTGTAGAATGTATGTCTTCTGCCCAAGTGGAAGGACAAAGTGAAGGGTGTATGTGTCCACACAAACAGGTTGAGCATTCCTAAGGTAGAGATAATGTTTTATAAATCACAAGCACAGAGGAGGGTCTGTTACCGGAGAAGGGGTTGGAGAAGGTGAGAGTGTTTGGCAGGGAGAGGACAGGAGGAGGGGGAGAAGGGAACTCAGGAGAGGGGAGATGGTGGGATACCTTCGTTGTGGGAAAGAAGGATGGCGATAATAAGAGCTCTTGGACTTGGAGGGAGGAAAGAGTTTGGATGAGGGAGAGAGAGGAGAAATGAATGAAGTTTGGGTGGAAATGGGAAGCTAGAGGGAATAATGTTGTCTCAGGAACCTGCTGAGAAATATACATATGGCATCTGAGCATTAATGAATGTGTATACCTGGGGGCTGCATGGCCAGGAGTAAGTGCCAGAGAGGAGAGACTTCCTTTGAGTGGTTGGTCAGACTAGTCCAAAAAAAACTCCCAAAATAACACAGGCTCTTCTCAGAGTCCTTGGTTATCTACCAGAACTCGAAGGTAAGCTCCTACTCCTGAAGACAGGACACACTGGGCACAGGACTTGGAGCAATGGAGCAGGAACTGACCTGGAAGCCTTCTCCCTGAGGACTAGCTCTCATAATTCTAGAGGATACTATGCAAGCTGCAAAGGGAGAAAACCAATCAATGATCGAACGCAACCCTAAAGCCTAATAACCATAATGATTGGCATAGCAAACTACCTCTATCTGGGGGCGGGGGGTGTCGGTAATCAAAAACTATCTAATTGGACTTAAAGCCCTCTCAATGAATCCTTATATTTACTGACAAGTGTACTGTACACCAAAGAAGCTTCTTTTTGCAACAGATGGAAGCTACTGGAGAGTTCCACAACTGATCACACACAGAGAAAACGTGTCTCAGAGATGCCCACTCCTAGGTGACAGATCTAGAGTGGAACCTTGTGGTGGTTTGGATGAGTGTCCCCCATAGGCTCTAGGTATTCAGATATTTGTCTCCAGTTGGTGGCGCTGTTTTAGGAGGTCTTGGGGTGTGTGGCCATGCTGGAGGAAATGTGTCACTGGGGTCAGGGTTTAGAGAGTTTAACAAGCCTCGTGGTCTACAGTTGTTTCCTCTCTGTTTCCTGTACTCTTTTTGAGATGTGACCCTCGGTTTGCTGCTCCAGATCCAGCTGCCATGCCTCCCGCCACAATGGACTCTAATTCCCTGGACCCGCCAATCGTAAGCTCAAATAAACTCTTCCTTTTACAAGTTCCTTGGTCATGGTGCTTTATCACAGCAACAGAAAACTGACTAATACAGTTATTGGTACCAGAGAGTGGGCTGTTGGCTGTGAAGAACCTGTCCATGTATGTATGTTTGGAGAAGTGTGGAAGACTTTGGAACTTTGGGCTGGAAAGGCTGTTGACTATTGTAAGCAGAACTTAAAGGGCCATTCTAGAGGAGGCCTGGAAGAAAGCATGGCTGCAAAAGATGTGGTTCCAGGGGAAAATAAAGACTTAGACAGCAACTGGTATATTTTGATAAAGAGTCTGGCAGCAGTTTGCCCGCAGCCAAATTGCTTGCCTGATGCTAAGTTGAAAAGCAATGGACTGATGTCTTTGGTGGAGGATATTTCAAGACAGCCTAATGTAGAAATGGTGGTGTGCCTTTTAATGGTGAATATTGTGCAGCTCTACAGTGAAGAAGAGCAAATGGGGCAGAAAGAAATGCAGAATGTACAGTTTGGATCTGATAACTGCACTAGGAAGATTAAAGGTGGGGCCAAGGCTTGTGAAGGAGAGTTTCTTTTTGATAAGGAGATTAAAGTGATTAAGGAAGGGCCTCGAGATTTACAAGCAAACAAAAGAATCAGTACCTTCAGGGCAAGACCACACCCAGCTAATCCTCCAGCAAGTCCAGGGCAGAGAAAAGTTGCAAATGTGGTTGAAATGGGCCAGGGTCCATCCCAAAATTGCAGCCAAACTCGGCAGTTTCATTCACGTGGTGCTGGCTTTAGAGGCATGAAGTTTGCAAGAGTGAAGGGGTCATCAGTTCTTCCTCCACGGTTTCAGAGAGCTGCCAAGGTCAGGCAGAGCACAGCAGGGGTGTCCCTGCATAAAGAAGGCCCTGATAGGCCATTGCATGAAGCTGTGAATGTGAAGTCTGGTTGGCAGCGGAGACCCCAAGAAGACTTTCGAGATGCCAGACCTGTGAGATATTTGCCAAGGAGAGCTGCATACAGGGAGTGGTACCAGCCTAAGAAAGAGATGTATGTTGCAAGCAAAGCTGGAAGAGCTGAGCCATCTAAGCCCTTTGGAAGTCAAGTCCCAGAAGTTGCACATGGAGCTACTGGACTTGGTGTTTGCCCTGCTGGTTTTCGGTCTTGTTTTGGTCCAGTATTTCCTCACTATGCCTCTATTCCTCCCTTTTGGAATGGGAATGTGTATTCAGTTCCACTGTACATTGGGAGTATGTAATTTGTCTTTTGATTTTACAGGAGCTTACAGTTTAGGAGATTGGCCTGAGTCTCAGAAGAGACTTTGGACTGTAGACTTTTGAATGGCATTGAAACTGGTAAAGACTATGAGGACTTTTAAGGTTGGACTAAATGCATTTTGCATTTTATATGGTCAGGAGCCTATGGGGGCCAGGGAGTGGAATGTGGTGGTTTGGATGAGTGTCCCCCATAGGCTCTAGGTATTCAGACGTTTGTCTTCAGTTGGTGGCACTGTTTTTGGAGGTCTTGGGGTGTGTGGCCGTGCTGGAGGAAATGTGTCACTGGGGGCAGGGCTTAGAGAGTTTAACAAGCCTCGTGGTCTACAGTTGTTTCCTCTCTGTTTCCTGTACTCTATGCGAGATGTGACCCTCGGTTTGCTGCTCCATATCCAGCCGCCACACCTCCCGCCACAATGGACTCTAATTCCCTGGAACCACCAATCGTAAGCTCAAATAAACTCTTCCTTTTATAATTTCCTTGGTCATGGTGCTTTATCACAGCAACAGAAAACTGACTAATACAAACCTCTACAGTGAAGGCTCATGGATTATAGCAAATGGAGTGGAGAGGATACTAGTTCTCTCCTCAACTCTTCCTTATACAACAGAGTGTGAGGCACACAGAAGGCCACAACTGGCTAAGTTTTTTTTTTTAACATTTTTATTATACATATATGTATATATTTGTACAAGATTATGTTACTAATCAAATCTAGACCCGTGTTCCCACTCTCCCCCTCACCCCACCAGAGCTCATGCATTCTGCCAAACATGCTTTTCATATCTTTCTCAGTCTTTCTCAAAATTCTCCATGTGGAAGTTGACTGTTTTGAGCAGAAGTTCACTGTTTCAGTCAGTTCTTTGATGCAGTCCTTTCTGTTGTTGTTGTTGTTTCCAGTATGCATCACTCCCAATGACTTGCACAAAAGCTCAGGGGGCCATACACAATAAATACTTACAACTAGGTAATTGGCACTAGCATCCACAGATGAGGGATACCATTCATCGTTTGTTTTTCTGGGATGAGTTACTTCACTCAACATGATATCTTCTAGCTCCAGCCATTTACCTGCAAAGCTCATGATCTCATCTTTCTTCATAGAATTCCATTGTGTAGATGTACTACATTTTCTCTAGCCACTAGTCAGTTGAGGGACATTTGGGTTGGTTCCAGCTCCTTGCTATTGTGAAGAGAGCTGAAATAAACACGGCTGCACATGGATCTCTGTGGTAGGATGAGTCTTGTGGGTACATGCCCAGGAGTGGAATGGCTGGGTCAGGTGGCAAGTTCATTCCAAGTCTTCCAAGGGTTCTCCACACTGATTTCCATAGTGGTTGTATGAGTTTACATTCCCACCAGCAGTGGATGAGTGTTCTCCTTTCCCCACAACCTCTCCAGCGCTTGGTATCATTTGTTTTCTTGATCCTAGCCAGTCTTACTGGAGTAAGTTGATATTTTAAAGTGGTTTTGATTTGCATTTCCTTAATGATTAATGATGATGAACACTTCTTTTTTTAATTTTTTAAATTTATTTTTGTATGTGTATGAATGTATTGTCTGCACGTAGGTTTGTGCATGACAATGCCTTGGAGGTCAGAAGACGGTCTCAGATTCCCCTGGAACTGGAGTTCTCCTGGAATTGGAGTTACAGATGGTTCTTGGCCACCATGTGGGTGCTGGGGATCAAACCCGGGTCATCTGCAAGAGCAGCTGGTGCTCTTAACTGCTAGGCTATCTCTCCAGCCCCATGATGAACACTTCTTAAGATGTTTCTCAGCCGTCTCTAATTCCTCTCTGGTAAATTCTCTGTTCAGGTCTTTGCTCCATCTATTGAGTGGGTCATTTGTTTTCTTTCTTCTTTGTGTTTTGATTAGTATACATATATTCTGGAAATCAATGCTTTGTCAGATGTTTCTGCTGTGAAGGTTTACTCCCAATCTGTGGGATTTCTCTTCAGTTCCTTGATTGTTTCTTTGGATGTACAGAAGCTTTTGAGTTTAATGTGGTCCCAATTGTTAATTGTCCACCTTAATTCTTGCGCAGCTGCTGTCTGATTTAGGGAGTCTTTTCCTACACTTATGACTTGTAGGCTGCTGCCAACTTTTTCTTCTATTGCCTTCAGAGTTTGGGGTTTCAAGTTTAGTTCTTTAATCCATCTGGAGTTGACTTTTGTACAGGGCGAGAGGTAGGGGTTTAATTTCATTCTTCTGCAAGTGGTGATCCAGTTTTGCCAACACCACTTGCTGAAGATGCTGTTTTTTCTCCATTGTGTCTTCTTGGCCCCCTTGTCAAATATGAGATGGCTAAAAATGTATGTGCTCAAGTTTGGTTCTTCAGTTTTGTTCCATTAGTCAACAGGTCTGTTTTTGTACCAGTACCAGGCTGTTTTAATGACTATAGCCCTGTAATATAGTTTGAAGTCTGGTATAGAGATCCCCCCCCTGTATTAGTCACTTTTCTGTTGCTGTGATAAAACACCATGACCAAAGGAACTTATAAAAGGAAGAGTTTATTTGAGCTTACAATTGACGGTTCCAGGGAATAAGAGTCCATTGTGGCAGGAAGTGTGGTGGCTGGGACTAGAGCAGCAAGCTGAGGGTCACATCTCTCAATGAGCACAGGAAGCAGAGAGCATGACTGGAGACCACAAGGCTTGTTAAACTCACTAAGCCTGCCCCCAGTAACATACTTCCTCTAGCATGGTCACACCTTCTAAGACCTCCAAGAAGAGTGCCACCAAGTGGAGACAAATGTCTGAATACTTAAAGCCTATGGGGGACACTCATTCAAACCACCACATTCCACTCCTTGGCCCCCATAGGCTCCTGACCATATAAAATGCAAAATGCATTTAGTCCAACCTTAAAAGTCCCCATAGTCTTTACCAGTTTCAATGCCATTCAAAAGTCTACAGTCCAAAGTCTCTTCTGAGACTCAGGCCAATCTCCTAAACTGTAAGCTCCTGTAAAATCAAAAGACAAATTACATACTCCCAATGTACAGTGGAACCGAATACACATTCCCATTCCAAAAGGGAGGAATAGAGGCATAGTGAGGAAATACTGGACCAAAACAAGACCGAAAACCAGCAGGGCAAAC
>VZQC01003122.1:1197563-1252983 GCA_009823505.1 Rhizomys pruinosus | reverse complement strand
TTTTTTTTTTTTTTTTTTTTTTTTTTGTCTTTTTGAGACAGGGTCTCCCTGTAACCCCAGCTGTCCTGGAATTCACTCCTTAGACCAGGGTGGCCTTGAACTCATAGAATTGGGATTAAAGGTGTGCACCATCACACCCAGCCCAGTTTTACTCTTAAACCTTAGGCTTTTGTTTTTAAAATAAAATTTTACTAACTACTACCAAAGTGATCAGTTATAGTAGTCAATGTCTATATAATTATGTTAGGTCTAGGTCTATGTATATTTCAGGTCTTTCTTTCTCCCTCTCTTTCCTTTCTTTCTTTCTTTCTTTCTTTCTTTCTTTCTTTCTTTCTTTCTTTCTTTCTTTCTTTCTTTCTTTCTTTCTTTCTTTCTTCTTGACAGGGTCTCCCTGCAGCCCCAGCTGGCCTGGAACTCACTCTGTAGACCAAGCTGGCCTTGAACTCACAGAGATCCACCTGCTTCTGTCTCCCAAGTACTAGGATTAAAGGCATGTGCCAGGATACCCAGCTTAAAGATAGTTTTTAGCCACCATGTGGGTGCTAGGAATTGAACCTGGGTTTTCTGCAAGAGCAGTTGGCACTCTTAACCACTCCAGCCCCTCAGATATGTTTTGTGATGTGAAATGTTTCTTAGCTATCATGTGCAACCATCATAAACACCATTCATATTGATTTTGTATTTATTGTATTTATTTTAAGTGTATGAGTTTTTTTTTCTGCTGTATGTAAGTGAACATGTGCAGTGCAATGCCTGCAGAGGTCAGAAGATGGCATTGAATTTGTACTTGGAGTTATGGACAGTTGTTAGCCATCATAGGTAGGTGTTAGGAATCAAACCTGAGTCCTCTGCCAGAACAGCCAGAGCTCTAAACTCTGAGCCGGCCCCATCCATCTATATTTAAAAATTCCTGTGTAGCCATTGTCCAGTGCATAAAGTAAATATTCAAAAAACATTACTTGACACTACTAGGAATTAGGCTTTATTACCTGAGGATATATTTCATGTGATCTGAAAGAAGAGATTTGACAAGATTAATTTGTCTTCTTTTTCTTAGCCATTTTCGATACCCATATCTTCCCTCTCTGCAGCAGCACCAGTCATAAGCTTTCCTGGTATTCCTACACAGGGACTTATTTCTGAGGTCATGAGAAAGGAAAATAGAAGAAGCATGGTTTGTAGTATCTTAGAGTGTAAACTCTGTTGGTGTTCTTTCCAAGATCCAAGTGCAGAGTTGTCTATATGTGTTTAAATAGAGTTCTATACAAGCATTTTGAGAAAGAGGAAAAGGGAAGGTGAGAGAGGGAAAATGGAATGGGGGAAGGAGGGAGGGAGAGAGGGAGAGAGATATTATAGGTCCATCAATGCAAGGTTAGAATTAGGGTCTGAAAATCCTGTAATCCTTCTGATGCTTTCAATCCTGGCATTTACATGAATTCTTTCTTTTCTTATAGAAGCATCAATCTCTTTTTCCCTAACTGCCCTTTTTGTTTTTGAGTTTTACTCTCTTTCTAACAGCTTTATTTCTTTGTACTCACATCACATGACCAGGGCTAGTATCCTTCAAGATTTTCCCTTTATTCTGCTCTTCCAGCTCTCTTCCTTTAACCAATTTTTCAAGGCAGCATGTAACACATTTGAAGTTTTCACAGTTCTAAAGCTGACCTTGCAATCCAGTCAATATGCATTTCCTAAGATTTATATCTTCCTTAAAAGCTTCCATTGCGGTGGATCAGTTTGCATCATGAGTCCCAGCTGTGCCCACCTCCTGTAGAGTTCTATTTCCCTTAGCACCGACCTTCAGTAGAAAAGATAATTTTAAGGGTTCACTAGGAGCCTCAATATTTTCACTCGGTAAAGAGTGAGAAGTTAACTCCCAAGGTTATGAAAAGCTGGCATTTAACTCGCACATCTTAAGAGCCAGGGAATCACCCGTTCTTAGCTTAAGCTTGTGTGTTGCTCAAGCAAATCAGTAGTGACATCTCCGGTTCCCTCACCCCAGATTGTGGAGCAATAGAAGCCAATAGTTTTCTATAGTTCTTGACTATCCAACTCAAAAAGTGGGCAAAACATAGTCTGAAAATTTCTGTAGAACTGATTCCTTTCTCCATGCATCATAGAAGTCCTATCAGATAATTATCTAACTACAAAAGCAGGGTATGGTTATAGGCCTTTATTTCTGTCATAGGTGAGGTCAAAGTTTAATCTTAATGTCTTACCTTGTGTCAGACTTCTCTGATTCTTCTCTTTTCTAGTTCCAAAATTATTTCATATCTGTGCATTCATTTTACACAAATTTATTTTAAAGGGTTTATTAAGATGTCTCTTTTTAATTTACACATTTTTTTCATTATATCATGAATTCTCAAATTATTACTTATTCTTTACAAATTATTTAATGTATCTGCATTTACTATTTTAGGCAGGTCAAAGAGAGCTAAATACATTAATAAATGACAAGATTATAATAGATCAAATATGTTAGGAAACAAAATATGAAATTACACAGATAAACTAAGCAAGCTTACATAAGTACTTTATAGGCATTTTACCAAAATATTTTTCTCTATAATGTAAGTCTGAATGAAAACCTAAAAGAAGTTTTATTGTGTTTATTAGTGTAATTGGCAAGAATATACCAGCATTCCATGTAGAAATAAATTATTCTTGAAATTCTGGTGTTTTGTTTTGTTTTGACAGAATTTCCCTAGTCCAAGTCTGCTTGGAAGACACTACGTGGACCAGGCTGGCCTCTATCTCACAGCTGCCTCTAACTCCTGAGTCTTAGGATTAAAGATGTGTACCACCATGCCCAGCTGTCAATCAATTTTAATATACCTATAAACTGGTCAGTGGAAATAAATATCAATGAGAATGCTTAAGCTGGCTGTATTGGGAAAAAATGGACTGCAATAACATGGGAAGATGTAGGCACGACTTCTGCCTCCACCAGGAATTGACAGCTGCATTCAATGACTTTAATCCAACTCAGTGGGGCATCTGCTTTGCTTTACTTCATGATTTGTAAAAATGTGTGTGTGTGTGTGTGTGTGTGTGCGTGCGTGCGTGCGTGCGTGCGTGTGTGTGTGTGTGTGTGTGTGTGTGTCTTGGCTGGGAAATGGCATCAAGGGTCATCCTCTACTGCTCTCTGCTTTGTGGCTTTCAGACAGGGTCTCTCACTGAACTGGAAGCTGGCCTCCTGGGCCATGCTGGTTGCCATCTACTCCCCCCAACCCTCCCCGCAGCCCAATGCTGAGGTTTCCGGCATCTGAATTCATATTCTGTTTTCTATGTGGGTTTGGGGATTCAAACTCAGATCCCGTGCTTTCAGAGCAAATGTGGGTACCCACAGAACCATCACCCAGCCCCTGTGGCTTTTCTTTAAACACACCTTATTTATTTAAATATAATTTGTATGTAATGAAATAAAACCATTCAAAATGTGGAGTTCTATAGTTTTCAGTAATCGTTAATGCTATTTATTTCAGGCCATTTCAGCGGTCTCCTTTCAAGCCTGTGTGGTTGGCAGTCATCCTTTCCCTCCCACAGCTCCTATCCATGAACTCAGGAATCTAATTTAATTTCACAGCATTTTTTTTCTATTTAATCTATCAGCCACTACAAGAGATGTACTCAAAGTTCCACATTTTGATGGTTAAATTACTTCACATTTCAAGGTATGCTACTGAGGATACATGTGTTAGAATGGCTAGATTCTTGGTAATTTGAAACTGGTATTTTCTTATGGTAATCAATATCTCTTGATGCTATTATTTTGCCTTAACATCACTTTTATTTGATATTAATCAAGTTATCAGATATTTTCATTTGCTGATTGGTGCTTTCCGGTATATTTTATTTTTATGTCTTACAATTTAATTTGTCTTTTATAAAGAGCATATTGGCTCAGGTTTATATGTGTGTGACTTAACACATATTCAACATCAATATTTTAGTGATCATTAATATTGGTTGCCAACACGATTTGAACAGCTGTCTCTGAGGCTATTTTTGGAGATGACTGAACTATAGGTAGGCAAAATGAGGAGAAAAGACCTGCTTTGAAGGTATCCTGAAAAATGCTGAAGGTCCAGGATGAAGCTTATGTGTGCTTTTTTTCTTTCTTTCTTTCTTTCTTTCTTTCTTTCTTTCTTTCTTTCTTTCTTTCTTTCTTTCTTTCTTTTTTTTTTTGTATTTTTTTGAAACACAAAAAATCTCAGATGGTCTGGAAATCTCAGATGGCCTGGAAATCTCTGTGTAGACCAGGCTTGCCTTGAACTCACAGAGATCCACCTGCCTCTGCCTCCAGAGTGCAGGGATTAAAAGCATGTACCACTATGCCCAGAATTAAGTTCCGTTCTTGGTCAGATACCTTTTTTTTGCTGTTGCCCCAACAAATATCACAATCTAGATTCTTCAGCTGTTGGGATGCAGTCTCAACAGTGATACTTCCACAGAACTTCCAGGTCCTTGCTGGAGATGTATGGCTGTCCTTGTTCTGAGACTTCCAGCTTCTTGAATTGAACAGCCATCCATAGCCTAACCTTTCCAGCCTGTAGCTGTCCACTGTGGGACTATCCAGCCTCTGATCATATAAGCCAATCTAATAAAATCCATCATAATTACATATACATTATATTGGTTTTATTCCCCTGGAGAACCTTGACTAATATACTATTATATCTTCTGCTATATTGGTTTAGGGGTTACAGTCAACATAATAAAAAAAACAGTTTCTTCTTTTTGGAGGTTGATATACTTGCTTATGTTGAGAATATTTTATATCTTAGCAAAGCAGGCATCTAATCAAGAGAAAGCCAATGGTATTAGGTTAGTTAATTCATTTCTCACTTTAATCTCATAATGGAAGTCCTGAATATAAATGCTACACACACTGCAAGCAACCCTATTTTCTCTACTCTCTTGTACAGCCTGAAGTAGTGAAATAAAGGACATTGCAGTTGTGTAATCGCCTTTGAGGCAAAATGTGAGTGATAAGGGCCCAACGAGTATATTATTTGTTAATTAATGATCAGTATACAGGCATTTATATTTGATAGAATTTTATGCTATTTCCTTCTGGACTTGAGAGCAAAGTTTATTTTGTATAAGAAAAGCAACACAAGAATTGTAGGAAGGAAACTGTAAACACTTCCTTGAATAGATTTAACTAAGAATAATTTTCCTAGGATGTTGAGTCCAAATTGCTTCATTAAAGACCAATAACCACCAGGCACTAAGTATTTGAGTGTCAAATAGAGCCTGGAGTCATCTTTGATGTCTTTTGTGATGGATAACTTAACATTCTGAATTTTCACATCCGTGAAGGGGTTTCTATAATGACAATTTAGTTGCTAATTTAAATTTTGCCAGAAAAGTGACTTTTCTCATTATTTTATTAGCTGAATGTATTGCATAATAACTCTCTCCCTATGTATAAATGCTTAGCTTGTGTTCCTCAATTCAATGTCACCTACTTTATGGCCTTTGCACCATTATCACTCTCACCATTTAGAGGAAGAAGAGGACCAGGACTGCCACCCTAGTCTACCTAGTTTCTTAAATACTGCAAAATACTTTCATAGTACAGTAAGTCCTGATTTTCAGACTGCTTCTGTGAGACCCTTAGTGTATCTCTTCAAATACCTTGACTTTCACATGTTAAATATAAGCTTTTCTGTTGCCAGGCATGGTGGTGCACGTCTTTAATCCTAGCACTTGGGAGGGAGAGGCAGGAGGATCTTTGTGAGTTCAAGGCCAGCCTGGTCTACAGAGCAAGTTCCAGGACAGCTGGGGCTACAGGGAGACCATGTCTTGAAAAAAGACCAATATATATATATTTCACCTTGTGATCTCATCTACATTCTTCTCTACTGATTCTTAAATGCCTTCTCCTGTACTTCAGGAAAGTTTTCCCTGATCCCCCACTAAATATGGCTTCCTTGCTGGTTTTTTTTGGTCTTTTCGAGACACGGTCTCCCTGTAGCCCCAGCTGTCCTGGAACTCATTCTGTAGACCAGGCTGGCCTTGAACTCACGAAGATCCGCCTGCCTCTGCCTCCCAAGTGCTAGGATTAAAGTAAAGGCATGCACCACCAATGCCCTTTTAACAAATTGATCTTACAATGTGGGAACCTAAACTTATCACCTTTACTTGCAAAATTCCTTCTGGGCTAGGATACAGTTATCACCATAGTTACTTGAGTATGATGCTTTTTACTTATTCTATTTTTAGATGAACACTTGTCCTTGTCCTTACAAATAACTACTTTCTTATTCTGAAGCCATCTTGGCTCATCTCGTTTCCTTCTGAGAGATCCTTATTAGGTCTGGACTGATCTTTCAACAGTTAACTCTAACCCAGGGTATACACAAGTTTTTCTAAAGCCCCTTTCTAATAGGTTCTAAATTTTTTTTATTAATTTTATTTATTTATGTATGTGTATGAATGTACTGTCTGCATGCAAGTTTGTGCACCCGTGTCGTGCAATGCCGCGGAGGTCAGAAGAGGGTGTCGAATTCCCCTGGAACTGGAGTTCTCCTGGAATTGGAGTTTCAGACGGTTCTCAGCCACCATGTGGGTGCTGGGGATCGAACCCGGGTCCTCTGCAAGAGCGTCGGCGCTCCTAACCGCTAGGCCATCTCTCCAGCCCCTCTAATAGGTTCTAAGAGGTTCACTTGTCTCTGACTCCCTATTGCTAGGATCAAAGGTGTGTACATTCTTCTCTACTGATTCTTAAATGCCTTCTCCTGTACTTGAGGAAACTTTTCCCTGATCCCCCACTAAATATGGCTTCCTTGCTGGTTTNTTTTTTTTTTTTTTTTTTTTGGTCTTATTTTCATTTTTTAAACAAACTTTGTTTTCATTCAAATTGTCACAGAGTTCTCCAATTCTGTTTCCCCATTTTTCCCTTTACTTGGCACCACCAAGATATAATGTCTGACATAATTATCTCCATTTTCATAGGAAATTAGGTGTGTTTTATGGAGTACACTGGAGTTTGCCTAATTTGTCTTGTGTGGACACATCTCATCTTTTTCATCAAACTCTTATGGAGAGGTAATATTAATGAGAGCTTTTGTGAAGGTGACATCATGCTTCCTGGGGAGCCAGATGGCACAATGTTATCTTCATTTATGATATGGATGCTAAAGCAAGTCTTACAAAAATTCATATTTCTTGGGGCTGGAGAGATGGCTCAGTGGTTAAGAGTACCGACTGCTCTTGCAGAGGACCCGGGTTCGATTCCCAGTACCCACATGGTGGCTAAGAACTGTCTTTAACTCCAGTTCCAGGGGAATCCGATGCCCTCTTCTGACCTCTGCTGTATTGCCCGACATGGGTGCACCAACCTACATGCAGACAGTACACTCATACACATAAAAAAAAATAAAAAAATACAAAAATTCACATTTCTTTTACTGTGTTATTGGATTTTTGGTTGTTGTTTTGTTTTGTCTTTGTAAGACATAATCATGCTGCTTAGCTCTCCTTGGCTTAGAGCTTGCTATGCATTCTAGATTAGCCTTGAAATCCTAATCCTTTTGCCTCTGATTCTTGAGTGCTGGGGTGACAGGTGCCTATCACCACTCTTGTATAGATGTTTTGAATTGCACTTTGCTTGTTTTGAGACAGGATCCCTCTGTGTTAACTATGCTGGCTTAGAACTTTTGAGCTCAGTTAATCCTCCTGTCTCTTCTGAACACAGTGGTGTATGACTATACTTATTACTGAATTATATTTTGACAAGATTATATTAAATTTTAATCTCAAGACCAAGCACCATGTATATTACAGAAGAATGAGTTCTTAGGTCTTTCTAGGGAATGGCATGCCAGTTTCTTATTGGACTATAGAGATTTGTAGCTATTGGAATGAACTGTGATTGACAATTTGCCATTTGACTTTGTTCTAACTTTCATGAGTGCTTCTAAGAAATGACTTCATGCCCTTCCATAGGATAGTTCTAAATTCAATGGGAAAGATATTCACAGTTCTTTAAATATCACTTTGGCATTTTATATTTTGTAGGAAAAAACTTTTATATTGCAGTTTATAGCAGAGTTTTGGGTTCTTAAATGCCAACTAGAGATGTACAAAAGAGACCTTTTCTGGAAAGAAGACCAAGTTTCAAATTTGACATTGAGAAAATTGAAGAACTTTTAGGAGTTGCTGTGGATAGTAAAGATGTTATCTAATGACAAAACGTAGGACTCTGCTTCCTTGACTCACTGCCTCATATGAGAGAATATACAGCACATTAGAATAACTAGATGGTAGGAGCTGTGCATGGCTTTCTTTATATAAAACTCCTCTGGCCAATTGCAGTGTTATTCAGCAGTAGGAATCAAACAGATGACTGTAGAAAGTGGCATTGTCAAAGTATCTTAAGAAACTGAAGAATGAATGTATAACATTGCATATATAAATATTTTAAAGTTAGCTTGGATACCATTTAGAAAATAAGAGGGTATGTTGTTATTCTAAAGAGCATACGTTTTGAAGGAAGAGAGTTTATTTTTCTCTATGTTATTGTTACATGAGTTGGGAACTGTCTATAACTGTCTATAACTGTATCCTACTCTCCCTCTGGAAGAGGGAGAGTAGGATACAGCTCCTACCAAGGAGGAAAGGGAAAAATGGAAATAGGGAATAGTTTAGTAGGGGGGGAGGAGAGAGGGCTATAAAAGGAGAGAGGGGGCAGATAAATAATGTTTAGGTGGTGTGAAATATCAGAAGGATACGTATTAGTACAAAAGCCTACTGAAAAATACATATTAGATATATGTGTGTACATGTGTATGCATGTGCATAGCTAATGTGTCAAGCAAGGGAACTTCTCTTTGAGCTGTTGGACAGCATAGTCTAAGACACTCACAAAATAATACAAGATATTTCCACAGCCCTTGATTACCTCCCAGAACTTAAAGGTAAGACCCTATTCCTGAAAACAGGACATATTTTGGACAAAATACTTGGAGTAATTGAGCTAGAACTGATCTGGAAGTTTCCTCCCTGAATACTAGCTCTCATAGTATCAGAAGAAACTATGCAAACTGCTGAAGGAGAAAAGCAGTCAATGATGTCATCTAGCTCTAAAGTCTACAAACCACAGAAATGACTGGACCAGAAAATAGTGTCTAGTAGTTCAGTAGTGATGCACTTTTATCTTGGAAGTAATCAATAGCTGTCTAATTGGACTTAAGACCCCTTCAATGGGAGGGAACTCACATGTGATACTGTAGATAAAGCCAAATACACATGTCTGGAGAGATCATAAATCCTAGAGAAAAACCTACTTTTGTCATATCCCTAGGCCAATATAATTCCCTACTGTATTTTAAATATGTATCTTTATATTTGCAGACAAGTGTACCTCTCACCACTCATCAAAGAAACTTTTTCTTTTTTTACAACAAAGAGTAATGCAGAGTTCCAGAACCAGTCAAATGCAGAGAATAGCATCTGCGGTGTGCCCAGCTCTAAATGACATATCTACAATGCAAATTCTATGAGTAAGGCTCAGAGAACATAGCAGATAGTGGCAGAAAGAATATTAATGCATCTCTCTACTCTCACCAGTGATGATTCCTCATGTAACAGATGGTCATTAATTCAGAAAGTGACAACTGGCCAAAGTACACCAGAAAGAGTCTGTAGAGTGTTTATTGCTGAATGGGTCACCTGTGTCAAACCTCTGCTACCCATGTCTCAGATATCATTGAGGAAGAGGAAACTGAAAGATTGTAAGAGTCAGAGGTGGTAGATGACCACAAAGAAACATTTGCTCACACAACTATGATAATATCCATATGAACACACAGCAATGGCGACAGTATGTATAGTTCCCATGAATCTCAAGCCAGATGAAATTCCAGCAGAGAAGTGGGAAATTATGTACGAAATCCCAACTTTAGCTGAAGGTCTATTGGTAAACGATAATTGCTGGTAAAGGGAGAGTTGGTTTTCTCTCAGGACATGATTCCAGGTAGGTTAACAAAGCACCTATTGTGGGATGAACCTACAATGAACCTGCATTTGGGGACACACATTTGACTCTTGTAGAGTCTCCATCTGTTGCAAAAAGAAGCTACTTTAATGAATGGCAACAGGTACACTAAGCAAACAATAAGTGATAATGTATATTTGAAATCTCATGAGAGAGAGCTATTTTGTGGGTTGCATTAGTCACTTTTCTGTTGCTGTGATAGAACCACCACAACCAAGAGAAATTATAAAAGGAAGATTTTATTTGAGCTTACTGTTGAAGGTTCCAGGGAATTAGAATCCATCATGATAGAGAGGCATGTTTGCAGGAGCTGGAGCAGAAAGCTGAGGTTTACATCTTCAAGCAGGCACAGGAAGCAGACAGAGTGACTGGAGCCTGGGAAGGCTTTTTGTACTCTCTAAACACATCCCCAGTGACATGCTTCCTCCAGCATGGACACGGCTTCTTTTTATGTTGGATGACAAAAGTGAAAGATGGCACTAACCACAGGGTCTCCACATTCCTTTTCTGGTCAGGAGCCCATGTTTGTAAAAGCACAGGAAGAAAGCCCATGTAAATCACCAGACAGAGCTAACACTTAGTTCTAGACTCCCAAGAGACCATCAGCTCTCAGTCCCACCCTCAGGGGCCTAATTGGTCAGATTCCAACATCTGATTAACACCTCACCAGCTCCCCTCCCTCTCCCTATAGAAGACCCCCAGCCACCCCGGATGTGTACTTTCCCTTGGTCTCTCACCCCACAAAGACTATTGGATTCGCCTGAGAGCATATCTTCCTGGAAATTCGGATGGATTCAGCCTTTCTCTAATCATGGGGAACCTTTTACTTCTAAGATCTCCCAAAACAGGACCACCAACTAGGGACCAAATGTCTGAATTCATGGAGCCTATGGGAGATATTCTCATTCAAACCACCACAGGGGTTAAGATAGAGGAGCTCTAAATGTGATAAAGATACACTGCATGAATTTTGAAAGAATCATTTAAAAAATAAAGAATGGCAATAATATTTGTAAGAAAATTTGGAGTGGGTTTTCTGAGCAAGAAGCTATTTCCTCCTTCCTCAATTTTTAATTCTTTCATTTATATAATAAAGCCCACAAGAAAGAATAATGACCCACTAATATTTCCACACATATATTCACAGTAAAAATGAATATATTAAATGTATCAGTCACTTATTGAGTGGGTTGTTAACTGTTTGGATTTTATTGCTTTGTTTTTGTGAGACATTCACTTTCCGTTTTAGCTCTCATTCATTCACTTAGAACTAGCTATGAAATCTAGACTAGCTTCAAATATATGATTCTTTTTTTTTTTTTTTTTTTTTTTTTTTTTTATTTTTGTGATTTTATTTATTTATTTTTTATTGATCTTTGTTCATTTCATACATCATTTTCCAATTTCGAGTCAGCATATATCCCCTTCCCTTCCCAACCCTACCCTGACCACCCAGATCATGCATTCACACGAAATTTTTCTGCATCTTTCTCTGCTTTTTTGTTTTGTTTGTTTTCATTTTTTTAACAATAGTGATTAATTTTGAGACAAGCACCCTTCATGTAAAACCAAATTTGCACGCGTTGTGCCCAAACCCACACCAGCTCATGGGTCCCACCATCCCGGTGGGGGGTGGGGGCGTTTGTATTTTGTTGTTCAATCAAGTTGACACAATGAGTGTCCAGTCTATATGATTGTAGTTTCACCATTAACCCAATCGCAAGCCCTTACATTCTACCATGCCTCCTCTTTCCACAGATTGTTCCTAGGCTTAGAAAGGGGGGCACGGTGGATGAGAAGCAAAACAGTCTACTTTCTCTGGAGCTGATGTCTTGGTCTCTAGTCAGTTCTGGCTGTTTTCTTTCATGGGCTGCCAGCTTCTCTCAGGCATCAACCTTTCGATCCTACTATGAAGCACATGCAATTAGATATATAGGTATTTAACAGTACGGATTGTTATGGTAGGTTACTTGGTATAGACACAGATGTTTGGATGGTATGTTAATTCATGAATTACATTTTCTTCTGTTAAGTATGGCAGGGTCTTCATGTGGTTTATAACATCTCCTAACCATTAGAGGATGTAGGCTTGTGGCATCAGCCATGGGTTATTCCTCCAAGGAGAGAGCTAATAGCCAATTAGATTTGGGATATACAGACATATGGCTGCCACTGCTGCACAGTATTTCCAGGCAGATGAGTTGTAGCTGGTGCTGACGGAGGAGTCTTGCTTGACTCAAGGAGACCTATATTTGCTTTATTGGTTTAGTGGCCTTTGGTAACAAATATATGATTCTTTTACCTTGTCTTCAGTGCTCTTGTCTATATGTCTTGAACTGGTTTTATAAAAACAAAAATTTATGTAATGTGTAGATATACATTGTGTGTTTTATGACTTAGGGTTACATTAGAAAATAACTAATATTCAATTGAAACAATTGAAGAGAATTAAGTGAGGGATTACTTATAAAAAATTATAGCCATATATCATTATTATCATAGACTATAAGTAGAAAATGGGAAAGAAAACAGACTGTCCTATAAAAGAAATCTGTAGGAAAGTTGCCTTTGGAAAAAAAAAAAAACTGCTACCACCCCATGTTGAGGAAGCAGGTATGAGCCCTCAAGTTCCATTGCTTCTAGTCTGGTCTCTTGCCCAAGCCTACATAGACCAAAGCTCACATACAAATTATAGCTACATAACTTAGTTCTCTGGTTTGTTGTCCATGCCTGCATTGACCAAACCTTAAAGGGAATCTCATTTACACAGTTCACAGAGTTTATCCTCATGGAACACAGGCCAGAATGTAGAATGTCAAAGGGTTGATATGAGGAGGTGAGCTGAGGCAGCCAGAGTGCCGTGTGAATGCTGATTAGGAGCCCATTAGAATTAGGTATTTGTTGGGAATATAATCATTCTTTTATGCATTGTCTTTCATCATTACTTTCTGATCACTCAAAAACACACTTAACATTAAAGGAGAAAAAGGAAGAAAAATAGCTGGGCTTTAGTCAAGTTTAGGCATTGATAAAGTCTACATTTTACAAAATAATAGTCTATAATCTGTATATTTGTTTTGTTCATAGGGTTATTACACTTTATTTCATATAGGTTACTCCTTTTAAGCATATTGCCAGCTGTGCACCTTTACCTTTACTTGCAGCAGTTCTAATGATTTGTTCATTTTGGTATCATATCAGTCTGCTTTTATTTGCATTTAATTTTTGTGATTTTCACACAATATTTTGTGATTTTCACAATGGATCCTAGTTAACCTGCCAAGAATCTCATTCTTAAAAGAGGCAGTCTCAGTCCCTCCCCCGGCAGCAATCTGTTGCCACAATTTCTGTGGGTGGGGTTAGGGATTCTTACCTACTTCTTCATGTCTATGCTGGGATTTTTTTCTGGTTTGAACCTACATGGGACTTTTACATGCTGTCACTATTGCTGTGAGTTCATATGAGTAACTGACCAGCCATCTGGAAAATTCCATTCCTTAAGGTCATCCACCACCCGTGGCTCTTGCAATCTTTCTCTCTCTTCTTTTGCAATGATCCCTGAGCTTAGGAGGCAGAAGTTTGGTATGTGTCTCATTGATGGATAAGTATTCTTCAGCCTCCTCTTCTCAGCATGCTATAATCTGAGAAGGATAAGCCCAAGAAGTTTAAACGTTGCAACAAATATTCACATACTCAGCATTGCTCAAGATTTTTTTCAAATTATTATTGTAATATAGTCAGTCATATTGACATAACACAAACAAGTCATGTGAATAGTTTTGATATTTCATGTAGAGCTGGTTTCTATGGTGTTTGGGGGAATTTAAATGTCAGCAGGTATGGAAACATATATTCTGACATGGTCTACTGACTGCCATTGAAATCATGATAATTAAAGTTTTATCTGAGTATACTGTTGACTGTTCCATCATTTAAAAAATATTGAATGATATAATTTTAGCTTTAATTTGTTTCTCAAGTTATTCTTTGATGTTTCCTCCAAATAGTATAAGGCTTGAGATAAAACCACAAAACCACACAAGACAAAATATCCTGCTTACACTGTTGTCGATACTTTGACTTTTCTGATAAAGCAGTCTCAGAAAGAACTCAGGAACATTTTGGTGAATATTGTATTCTAGAATAAAGATGTATAATGAATTAGCAATTTCATGGGTTTTAAAATATTTTATTTTTAAATATGTGTATATAGGGGGGATATGTACATGTGAGTGTAAGTACCTTTGGAGGCCAAAGACACGAGATACCCCAGATCTGGAGTTCTAGGCAGGTGTAAGCAACAAATATGGTTCCTGGGAATCAAACGTGGGTCCACTGCAAGAACAGTGTGTGCCCTTAACCACTGAGCCATCTCTGGAGCCCACAATTTTCTTTTATAGTTGGGTTGTAAAGAAAGAAATTTGGTGTTATTTGTGTTTATTACATACATATAAAAAGTAAATGAGAGTCACTGATTAGGTGGAATTGACATGTTTGAAAGGTTATACTAGGTTAAGTTGGTTTCTGAAAAAAGAAAATATTAGAAAGACAAAGGAATTTATTTTCCAACTGTTAGCAGGTAAATTGGCATGTCTGATATGGGGTTCTCCCAGTTGGTCTCTCTTGATTGTAAGGTATTCATTCTCATTCAACTAGCACTTCAGTGATATCCTTAAAATTCCCAGAATCTGTGTGGAGCTCCAAAAGGGCTAATGCAATCACTGCATTATATTAGAAACCCATTTCTGTATAGCAAAGTACTATCATCCTTAAGTTTCTATGGGTCAGAAATCAGGACTCATCTGAGGCGCTCCAGGGCAACTCACATGGCTTCAGTCTAGTAGGCCTTGGTTGTGGTCTTTTAAGCGCTCTTCTGGAGAAGGACTTAGTTATGATTCTTGGTAGGAATCAGCTCCTTGCCAGGATGTGCACTGAGCTATCCCTTGGCTTCTTGTCCTGTAGGCCTCTCTATTTTGTAGTTGACTGTAAGGCAGCTAGCTTCCTGCCCAGAGGTTAATACAAAACAAGTACAGAAGAAGCAATGATCCTAAACTTCACCTTAGAGCTTCTGGCCTATTACTTTTTTTAACATTCTGTTCATTAGAACTGACTGATTGCCAGGCGTGGTGGCACCTTTGATCCCAGCACTAGGGAGGGGAGGCAGAGGCAGGCGGATGCCTGTGAGTTCAAGGCCAGCCTGGTCTACATAGTAAGCTCTAGCCCAGCTGGGACTAAAAGGGAGACCCTGTCTCAAAAAGACCAAAAAGAAAAAACTGACTGATTTAATCTAGTCTCTCTCAATATGTGGCATAGGTACCTGGAGGAGACATTGAAGAACTCTTAGAGGAAGCCTGACATATGCATGTGTCCTTCCAGTATGTTATAATCTTTTGTAAGTCCACAGGTCCAATCAGAGATGTGTTGAGGTTGCTTCCAGTTTTGCTTTTCCTTCTCTGTTCTTGGTCTGCATGTGTGTGCCATATTGGGATGTGTACAGTTTGTGCTTTTTAGAAATATTTTTGTACATATATTTATTAAATTTGCATCTACAATTTTTATTTTATTTTAATTTATTTCGTTGAAGGCTGGCTGATATAAATCTGGGTTACTAGAACAGAGATGTTGGAAGCAGAGGGCAGTGGGAGGTACATGAAATGCCAAGAGACTTTTTGCTTCATGATTTTTTTTTTTTTTTTTTTTTTAGATTGGATATGTTAAATTAGTTTTTAAGAGAAAGGATCAGTTCGCCATTAAAAAAATTTTTTTTTTTTTTTTTTTTTGTCTGAAAGATGAAAGGTCTACACTTTGTCTGGACAGGTCTTTTTTATTCTTATTTATTTAGTTTGTAAATGGGTCGCCCGCCGACCCTTTCTGCCGCCTTCATTCTCGTGGCAGGTCAAAGCAATGGTGCCTTCTCACTTAGCGATGCCATCTTTTCCCTGGGAGAGGCTGTGCAGCGCATATCTGTGCAGAGGAAATTCAGTGAGAGCAGTGAATGGACCGACGGCTCTGCTTTTCCCTCTGGCTTTCTTTCATCTGTGGCTTTTATGTTCTCATGTTAACTGTCTCCTCTACTTGTAATCTTGCATTTTCAAACAAGGGAGTCAGAAGACATCTACTAGACCTTAATCCCATTATGTATGGCAGTAAATTCTCATTTATAGTTTGGCTCTTTTTTTTTTTTGGTCTTTTTGAGACAGGGTCTCCCTGTAGCTCTGACTGTCCTGGAACTCACTCTGTAGACCAGGCTGGCCTTGAACTCACAGAGATCCTCCTGCCTCTGCCTCCCAAGTGCTAGAATTAAAGGCGTGTGCCACCATGCCAGGCAAGATATATTTTTCTTTAAAAATTTTTTTTTTATGTGTATGAATGTACTGTCTGCATGTAGGTTTGTGCACCCGTGTCGTGCAATGTAGTGGAGGTCAGAAGAAGGCATCAGATTCCCCTGGAACTGGAGTCAAAGACTGTTCTCAGCCCCCATGTGGGTGCTGGGAATCAAACCCGGGTCCTCTGTAAGAGCAGTCGGCACTCTTAACCGCTAAGCCATCTCTCCAGCCCTCATTTATAGTTTTGAATGTAAATAATACCTAATGATATTTCCATGTGAAAATTTCCATTTTATAATGCATTGACTTTTGGAGGATAGAACTGGGATTTGGTTGAAGGTAAAGTCAAGTGAATTAGAAGTTTGGGTCCAACTGCCTATTTTATACAGATTTTTTATAAAGCACTTCATTTTTCCTCCCTTGCTAACAAAATTTGATGTGATTACAGAGGCTTAATAACATCTTGAAATTTTCTCCTGTCAAAAACAATTATCCATCAGTTCCTCCTTGTCCAGACTTTTATTTGTCCTTCCCAAAGAACTGTGGTAGATTAGTGAGAACTAATGCTACCCTGATCGTAGTAGATTGCATTTCTGAAAATAACATTATGCCTAGAACTTTCCTGTCATGGATGCAGAGCTAATCTAATTGCATGTGCTCTATTGCTTTTTCTGGAAACTTTCTGAGAGTTAGGGTGTATCATAGCAAACCATCTCCGCTTCTCTGGAAGGAGCTATTTATACGATTGTGGCTATGTACATAAATCATGGTTTATACAATTTATACTGACTCTTCCAAATCTTTCAGCTTGCAATTCAGTTTTGTGCTTGCATCTAGTTCATTAAATAAAGTAACCAGGCTATCTATTCACTCTTATGTCTCACTTGTCTGCAAGATGACTTTGGATTCATATTCTTCATAACATCTCACAAATTAGCACCAAATAAACTGCAGAGAGGTTTTTTTTTTGGGGGGGGTTTCTTGTAAATTTTTTTTGGCAGTACTAGGGATTGAAATGATGGCCTCATAGCCAAGTGCTCTGCCCTTAAACAGCAGCCCCATCTTATTTTTTATATGTCTTGAACTAGAATTTTCTACTATAAAGAAAGGAAGGCTTCATTGATTCCAGATTCAAATTTTCCTAGAGAATACTTTTTTAAAGAAACTTTGACCACATGGCAAGTCATTGCTAGGCCTGTTTAGATGTTCACGCCTGGGGCTGGAGCGATGGCTCAGCGATTAAGAGTGCTGACTGCTCTTGCAGAAGACCCGGGTTCAATTCCCAGCATGCACATGGCATGGCATGGCGGCTAAGAACCACTTTTAAGCTGTGGTGGCTCATACCTTTAATCCTAGCACTTGGGAGGCAGAGGCAGGCAGATCTCTGTGAGTTCAAGGCCAGCCTGGTCTATAGAACGAGTTTCAGGCCAGCTGGCACTAAAAGGGAGACCCTGTCTCAAAAAGACCCCCCCCAAAAAAAACTGTTCACGCCTCTCTTACTATGTTTTGGTTTTGTACAATTCTCTTTAGATCATAGAGTTGTGTTATTTTTTTTATTATTATTTTCCCTGTAACATGCTTATCTTTTTAGTATTCTCTCTCCCCAAACTGAGTAAGCATGTCATGGGTATCCATTACATCAGGACCGAGCCTTGCTGCTGCTAACCATTTCAAACACCCACTTGTTTCTTTGCCTCTGGGCTATGTCCTGAGGTGCTTGTCTCTACTGCCTAGCTCCACTTTTTTTTCTATTTCTTACACCTGTCAGTTGTCATTTAGTGGATGGCTTTTCTGTCCACATTTTGCTTAGCACATAATCAATTTGTAGCAGTGTATGTTGGTAAGGTTTGTCAATCTGAGTGTTTTTGTTGTTTTGTACCTGTACTTTCCTTCAAAATTAAATGAGAAGCTATCACTTTTATCAACATTTTTCTATTTTATCAAAAAGAGGCTATATTTCGTATCATATTCTCTCTTTATCAACAGGAAGTCTTAACTATTCTTGGAACATTTTTGTGGGTTAGGTCAAACTCTGAGAGCATTTTCAGAACTAGGCAATGGCCTCTCTGTTCCCAGCCTACTCACTCTCACGATGTCGAATGACATTAGCTGAGAGCTTTGCCTTTCATTACACTGACAATATTCAAACAGTGCTGAGGAAACCCAGTCACCAGATTTATTACAAGCGAATATGTGTATGCAGCTATCTATGAGCTCTGTCTTTCCTCTTGCTGCTACCCCCAATGTTTCTGCTTTATTGACACATCCATGCTCCAAATCTTCCTCATTTTCTTCTAAAGATGTTTTTTCCCCTGTAAATAAAGCATTATTTTCTGCATCATCAAATTTTCCCATGAACTACTTCAATTATCACAAAACATGTGGTATTTCTTATCTAAAACAAACAACATGCACAATGATTGTGCAATGACAGTTGTCTTTTTTTTTTTTTTTTTTTTTTTTTTGAGCATGTTTTGAAGCCTTAAATTCATGGCAAATTGTACAAAGCATTTGTTTCATGTTCAATTATTTCCACTCCTTTATTTTTTTTTTTTTTTTTTTTGTCTTTTTACGGGGTCTCCCTGTAGCTCCGGCTGTCCTGGAAATTGCTCTGTACAGCAGGCTGGCCTTGAACTCACAGAGGTCCACCTGCCTCTGCCTCCCAAGTACTAGGATTAAAGACATACAACACCACACCCAGCCAAGGTTGTCATTCTTTAAATTTTGGATTGATTTATATTTTGTTTTTTCCATGAATGTTTTGCCTGCATGTATATAAGTGTGCCCCATGTCATGCAATCCCTGTGGAGACCAGAAGAGGGCATCAGATCCCTTGGAACTAGTGTTAATGGAGGGTTGTAAGCTACTTCGTGTGCTGGGAATTGAACTTCAGTCCTCTGGAAGAGCACCCAGTGCTCTTAACTGCTGAGCCACCTCTCCAGCACCTTAATGCCATTTTTTAGTGATTTAATATTTTATTTTAGTCTGGTTTGGTGGTACAGGACTATTATTCCAGGTACTCGGTAGGCTGAGGCAGGAGAGTTACAAGTTAATGGCCTGTCTGAGATCATTATAGAATGAGGTCAGGGGCAGCTAGACCTTATATCAAATTATAAACTAAAAATAGGGATAAGATATAGCTGAGTGGCAGAGTGCTTATCTAGTATATAAGAGGCCTTAGGTCCAATTCCCAGATAGCCTAAAAATTACTTCATTCAAACTTATGAAAATTAAGCATGTTGCCTGGGTGACTCATATGTGCAGTCCCCGCACTGTTGAGATGGAGGCAGGAAAATTAGGAGTTTGAGGTCATTCTCGGCTACACAGCTAGGAGTTTGAGGTCAGCCTGAGCTACATGAGATCTTCTTTCAAAAATCAAATTAAAAATCAACATATTAAAAATATTTCATCATGTAAAATCTTGGCATTATATGTACACTGTTTCTAAATGCAGATTGTATTCTAAGAAAGATGAGACTGATGTAGATATACTTACATTAGAATAGAACTATCATAAAATGAAAAAAATTTAAAAATACCTATAATTTACTGCCCAGATTCTTGGAATCAAGGAATAGAATTTGAAAAGAATTTTTATTTAAAAAGAGAGACATTAATTCCAAATCTCAGGTTAGCAATAAAACTTTATTTACTAATTTAATTATATGTTTATTTATGTATTTAATAATTTATTTGTCTTGAATATCTTCTCAGTACAGTGTCCTTATGGATATGGAGAAAGGAAGTGGCCCAAGGATTTCAATAAAACAATGTAGCACAAGTTTGTTGCCTCTTCCACTGTCAGTGCTCAGTATCAAATTACCCCCTTGAGCATCTTTAGGTAGTTATTTTCACTAACAAATAAAAACTGTCTGTGTGTGAATACAGTTTTAAGTATACCTTAGTGGGAATGGGGAGGTCAGAGAATAACCTCTCGTATTGGTTCTCACAGTCCACCTTGGTTGAAAGCTCTCTTCGTTTTTAGTTGCTGGATATGTCAACCAAGCTGGCCCTTGAGCTCCTGTCTCTGCCTCTCATCTTTGGAGCACTAAGGTTATAGACAGATTCTTTATATGGGTTCTGGGGAATCCAACTCATAGTGTTCTTACTGAGCCTTCTCCTTACCCTACTCCCATTGTTACTAATAAATATGATCACCCCCAATAGAATCAAACTTTGTGATCCTAAAAGTGAATTATTATTCTGGTATAGTAAATAGAACTCGAGACCTAACACTGGGGTCATGAGGAGTGGGTGGATTCCATTCATACATCACCTGGAAATATGTTTACCTCCTTTACACATTGACTGTGTGAAATTAGATGTTCCACATGAATGTATTTTCTCTGAAACTAAGGAAATTTATATATTTGGCCAATACTAATTAAAATTAACCTGCTTGTGGTTCTTCCAACTTAATTTCAAGGTGCCATTGTAAGCGCTTAATACGGATTATAGTTTAATCCTCACAACAATCCTTTTAATTTTGGTACACTTAGTATCACAGAAAAAGACCCTGAAGCCTATAATAACTAACTGAATTGCCCAAAGATGCTGTGCTGGTAAGTGGTGGAGCTAAGCCCTTAAAGCCAGACTGACACGAAGATCTGGACCTTTTAACCATATCAAAGGATGACCTATCTCAAAACTGGGCAGATTTACAAAGACTAGATAAAAATAATCAGAGTAAGTGACATCTTTTCATATATCTATTGAATTTTTGTGAATTTCATACAATAGACTTTGATCATATTTATATCCCCTTCTTTATCTGCACACCTCTAATAGCCTTCCTGTCAGATTTCATGTACTCTGACAAATACACTAAGGCTCCCCACATATCCATTGATATGAACTCAGCCACTGGACGCTGGCTAACCTCTCCCAGTCGTTATCAGCTGCCATTAGTTCCTCAACTAAGGCTGGGGCTCCTTGCCCTCATCTCACTTCTATTGCTGGGTTTCTGTCTGTCTTGATCTTGTATGCATCTTGTGCATGCTGCTACCATTGTTGTAAGTACATGAGTAGCTTCCCAGCTCTCTGGAAAACTCTGTCTTCTTGTGGTCATGTACCACCTCTGGCTCTCACAATTAACTGAAGGAAGTACAGAGAATAATTGACTTTAGAGAACTTATTCCTGAAAAAGATACCTGTATCACACTTCTGCCACCAAGGCTCAGGGGCAGTTGAGGAAGTGGGACAGAAAAGCTGTAAGAGCCAGAATGGGTGATTTTATGAATGAGGACCTGTGGTAGCATTAGAGTGTGAGATCTTTAAAAACCTGGCCATTTCTTCATTCTGTACCCTGACACTCGTAATGACTGCCTAGTTTCTTAAGTGGTGAGACTGCTTCAGGGAAAGGATTATACCAGAGAGAGAGGGAGCAATGAGTCACAGTTTAGCCTTTTGAATATCTAAATTGAATTTCAAACTCATAAAAAAGGTTATCAGTCATTTGAGTTAGGATTCCTGATACATTACAGCTAAGGTTTTTGAGTTTCAAGGGTTTAGATACCTTGGTCTAGGGAATTGAAGCATGCATTTTATTTAAAATTTTCATTGTGTTTATTTTATATGTAGGAGTGCATTGCTTAAGCGTGTATGGAGGTATAGCCCTGTGGTAACAAAAACAAACAAACCCAGAGGTCAGAAGAGCGTGTCAGATTTCCTGGAACTGGAGTTACAGATGGTTATTAGTGGCCAAGTGGGTGCTGGGAATCGGCCTGGGTCTTCTGCAAGAACAGACAATGCCCTTAACCACTGAGCAATCTCTCCAGCCCTGAAGCATGTATTCTTAACAACATATTTAAAGGACTACAGAGAACATGCTGACTCTTCACTTAGAAGTTAAGAGTACTCTGAAAAAAGTTAAATATGAAGATAGAGCTACTGAGAAGGCCTCTATGGAATGTTCTTCTGGGGTTGAAATCAGAAAGAGGAGGCTCTAAGCGGTTAAAGCCCCTGGCCCCCCATCTATGAACCTGAAGGAAAGTGAAGATGTGGGTTAGGAGGTCCAGAAGCCTCCTTGAAGATCTTCATCAAAAAGGGTTGTTTGTGAAGTTAATATCCAGAGTATAATCGCCTCCAGTGGAGAATCAGAAAGCCTGGGGTAACTCCAATTAATCATCTCAGCTTAACATGGAATAACATTATGTTTTCTAGACTTGAGTTACGGGCAAGGAAAATGCATAGAGAAAACCCAAGTAGAGGGACCAGGAAAATGAAGCATGACTACAGTATTTTTTGACTCTTTTGTGTGTTTCTTTTCTCATTGCTGTGATCAAATATCTGACAGAGGTTTCTGATGAAGGAGAGGTTTATTTGGGAAGCAGTTTTAGAGTACTTCCATGATGGAGGGACAGACATGGCAGAGTTCATGTATGTTGGAGCATCTGGTAGGGGAACCTGAGAGCTTGTGTCAGACACAGTGCAGGCTACACAGGAGTACATTTACATACATGCAGACAATACACACTTAGGTGTAGAATAAAAATAATACAAAAAAGAAATTTACTATTTTGTATCTTGGGAAAATAATATGGAGTTCAAAACCTTTTCCCACTATGACCTTTTTTCATCCAAATTTTTTTTATTTATTTTCATATGTGTATGAATGTACTATCTGCATGCAGGTTGTGCACACATGAATGTACTATCTTCATGTGGGTTGTGCACACGTGTCATGCAATGCTGCGGAGGTCAGAAGAGGGTGTCGAATTCTCCTGGAACTGGAGTTAAACACGGTTCTCAGTGCCATGTGGGTGCTGGGGATCGAACCCGGGTCCTCTGAAAGAGCACTCGGCACTCTTAACCGCTAGGCCATCTCTCCACCCCCCCCCCCAAATTTTTATGTCACTCCAGGTACATATGTTCATACAATATGTCTAAAACCAAATTTTTATTTACAGTAAATCATAAAGTATTTTAATTATCTTCCCATACATATTATAGTACATTTTAATTTATTTTAGTGTGTGTGTGTGTGTGTGTGTGTGTGTGATTGTATGAGTAGGTACACATGTCTGGGTAGAGGTCCTAGGATAACATAACAGATTTGATTCTTTCCTTCTATCACTGAATTCCAGGGATTGAACTGGAGCTCTCAGTCTGGTGAAAGTGGTTTTAGTTCTCAGCCATTTCAATGACCACCACACATTTAATTTTACTGCTTTTTAAGGTGAAAGAAAATCTACATATTAATGTGATGAATATGTGTGTATATTTTTACATGAATATTTGGCTGAGTATTGGGTACTGCATGGTGATTTTAGAACATCTTCAATGTTTTTTTTCAGTTAATGGATATTTTTATTTTATAATCATCAGTACTGAGCATGCTGATTCATGAATATGCAGTACAGAATGGAGAGACTTAGGGCTACTTCAAAAATTGTAGGAAATTATATCCCAATCCCAAACCAAAATCCATTCAGGGATTTTAAAAATGAAATTCAAATTAGCAACTCAAGTAAGCAGTTTATAAAATCAAACATTCTAAAATAAACCTAGGATATGCTAACATGACACATGTAAGTAGGTATGAAGATTCTGGTCAACAAAAGGTTTTGTTTGTGTGCTAACATTCAACAAGTTCCACTTCAACTAAAATTTTAAGAGGAATTCACAAAAATTCCTGAAAATACCCAAGGAGTTTGTATGGTGTAAATATTTGAACCAATATGTCCAAATGTATAAGCATTGACTGTCTGGTCTTTCTCATAGGTAAATCCAAACGTATCAGTGGGGACAGTAGAAAGTCATTTATCTTTGTTCAGGTGTTATTTAGCATGTCCCCAGATGCTATGGAAAATATTTTGTTTCATTTTTTGCTTTCTGCTAATCCTTTTTATTATTGTACAGTCTTTGAAAATGTGGAAATTTAATCCCACTAATGTTAAATGGGTCCAATTAAAATCTCATTCATATAAATGTGTTTGCTCATGGAACAAAATTTTAAACTACTAAAAAGATTCTGACACATCAGCTTCTATTTTGCATTTAATTAAACCTTCCTTCAATTAAATATCATTCTTCACTTATAAAACACCTTGTATAACATAGAGAAGTGTATCTTCACATCATTTTCATTTTATTTCTTTTTAACTAAACTTAGGACTGTTTAATAATAACTTCTCATTTCAAACGGGAGCTTTTGTCAAAATTCTGTCACATTGAATACCAGTAATCAATTGAAATAATGCCTACTCATAATCACAACACCATGGCAAATAAAATAATAAATCAAATAATGATAAATGAAGTCTTTACAGGGTAGACACTTGGGGACTGGACACATTATCTAATATAAAATGCTTGATGATTATTCCTACAACTCATTTGTATAGACACAAATTTCAAAGACATTATGCAACATGTCTGAGGGACTAAAAGATTCAAGTACCCTATGATGCAATCAGAAGAGTTAGCTTTTGTGTTTGATGGTGTGGGAAGGGCAGGCCAGTAATTACATTAGCTCTAATTAATTTGGAGTCTTATAGACTCCCGTGGTATCAATAATATGTGTCAAAATGTCTATAAATGTCATTAACTTTTATATATTTATTTAGGGAGGCTGATCATAGTTTTCCTTGGAATTTTTTCAAGGGCCTATGATTTCTAAAAACCCAAGATTCTGAAGAGATCAATAAATAATCATGACAAACAAGTAAGAAATTTGTTCATTTTATTCTCTGAAATATAGCACTTCTTTCTTAAATAACCCTGTGTGGAAGGAAGGTGAGAACTGTTGAATATGTCCACTACTTTAAATTACTATAGAGGAAGTGTCTTTACATTATAAGAACACTGTTGGTCTGCTGAAAGGTCTTGAAATGTATGCTAAAAACACAGAAACAAAGATTTACAGATTAAACTCTGATTCTAAAATCTTCCTTCTCTGACACTGAGCTGTTTCCTAAAAATCCATTTCCCCAGTTTGGTCATCAGTTTTAAATCCCTAAGATGATAAATTCTGTTAGTTAATATGGGCAAAGGAGATGGCACACACACGCACACAAATTACTAACAGTTCATTGACCTTTGAAATTTTCTATTTTATTCAGTATCACAAGCAGCCAGGTTATTCCACTGAGCTGGGGCCTTAGTATGTCTTAGGAAAGCAAATACCTGGAAAATAATAATCATCAGGTGATATTCAATGTTCAATTCTTCAGAAAGGCCTACCTATCTAGGATGCCTAACTTTAGTATAATCAGTTAAATGCAGGAATTTAAGTGTTCATTCTCTGACTCTGAGCTATTCTCTACTAATTCATGTTATGTTATCTATTTTCTTTCTGATTCACTACAGTAGAAAATCTGTGGAGTCAAGGGGTTTGTTATCTGGAGTACCTGGAACAGAGCACAAAATGCAGTAAATGCTGACAAATATAGTTGAATAAATTTGGGTAAGTTCCATAGGCAAACAGCTTTGACAGTATTGAAGAAAAAAATCAGCAATATTCTCTAGCTATCTGTTGACCTTTCCTTTCTTTGTATACTTTTCAATCCTCTAATCCTCCACTTTCTTCTAAGATGTTCATTAGTTTCCTCTTAATTTCCTATTAGTTCCATCACAGCCCACTTTGTCGGTGTGAGAACTGTCAGATATCACTGCAAGCACATCACAAGCTCTGCAGTTAGTTTTCACAGGCATTGTGGCTCTGCCAATAACTGAATGTGCACCTTGGGAAAACGTGGCTATTTTTTCTAATTCCTAAAACAAACTTTAAGTTGAAAATAGAGTACAAGAAAAACTAATCACAAAATGCACCTTGACTAGCAAGTGAGACTTACAAATCTTTACAATGAATGTTCACAGGACTATCTTTTCTAAACCTTGGAAAATGAGTTCTAAAGTAGTGACATTCAACAACAGTCTTTGTACTCAGGAAGAGTGAGCTGGGGATCATAACTCCTGTAGCTGAGGAAGATTGCTTCAAGTTTAAAACCAGTCTGGGATATGTACTGATTCGTAGCCAACTGTGGGCTGTAGAGTGACACCCTGTCTTAAAATAAACCAATCTGAACCAAATCAAAGAAGTCCTAACCAACAAATCAAGAACAAGAGCAGGAAATTGGAAAAAGCCGTTGAATCCATCCGTAAATACACCAATGAGCCCTCCTGTGGTTTTTCTGAATATTTGGACTTTAACGAAGCCCCTAAACTACTTGTATCTTAGGGAACATTTGACTGTGCTCAGAAGCACTTCAGGAGTTCCTATGTGGGCAGGCACAGATGGCTCGGGCCATATGGGCCTGTGGACTTCAAGGAGAGTCATGTACTAATAAACTGCTTCAGATGATTTCTTGCATCCAAAACCTCCTACTCGGTGCATGTTCCTTTCCCAAACCACAGTGTTTAAGTTGTTTCATACTGAGATCTCTGAGCTTTTCCCATAGGGAGGTAAACTCAGAAGACATGTGAGACAATTCTGGGAAAACAAGTCATTACAGATGCTATTCTAGTAAACAACTTTGATGAGCATGGAAATTTCTAGAGTCAGTTATGTGCCAAGGTAGAGTTAAAGACTTACTTTTGATTACTAACAAAATGCTTTCAACTGAAGTTTATTGAAATAAAAGCCCCTACAAATTAGCTGGTTGTATTTAAGGTAGTAAGATTAAAAGGGCTGGACCTTGTTTCCAGACCTGCCTGTGGTTCTGACCTCCCTGTAGGAGTCACTATGAGCTGCTCTGTGTTCCGGCACAACTTCTACACATTTTAACAAGGCTGATGGCAAAGACAAATGATTATTTTTTTAAAAAATTGATATGTTCTGATGCTTTTGCATTGGCCTGATTCAATTGATTTTCATGGGAAAAAATTAAGGAGTTGTAAATTTAGATATTTTCTTATTGAACCATAAAAGATGCTGCATTGACCAGTATACAAATATGTACCATGAGGAGCTGGAGAGTTGGCTCAGCAGTTAAGAGCACTGACTGCTCTTGAGAGGACCCAGGTTCAATTCCCAGCACTCACATGGCGGCTAAGAACCATCTTTAAAAATAAAATAAAATAAAATAATAAAATAAAATAAAATAAAATCTTTTTTCCGGTAAAGATTTGACCATGTCACTCTCAGTCTTCAGCCCATTTAAAAAAACAACAACAAAAAAACAAATACAAGTATGTACCATGTAGATTTTCTGTTGAAGGTTTATGGTAAAATTGTCATTGACTTAATTTACCATATTTTATGTGTATCTCTCTCTGTTTTTTTTTTTTTTTTTTTTATAGTGGGGCAACCTCACAAAGTCTGTTGATATGTGGACTGGTACCAGTTACCATGGGTACCTTGTCCCTGTCTTCTCCAAACTTGCCATCTGTTCACTCCCCAGTGAGCTCCAGCTGTAAATCCCTATGACTGTCTTTACCAGTTTTCTGTGGGGTGAACTAGACATCTTGAGAGATGGCCTAGCAGTTAAGGGCGCCGACCGCTCTTACAGAGGACCCGGGTTCGATCCCCAGCACCCACATGGCGGCTGAGAACTGTCTGAAACTCCAATTCCAGGAGAACTCCAGTTCCAGGGGAATCCGAAACCCTCTTCTGACCTCCGCGGCATTGCACGACACGGGTGCACAGACCTACATGCAGACAGTACACTCATACACATACAAAAATAAATAAAAATTAAAAAAAAAAAGAAACACTGGAACATGATTTTTTTCTGGAAGAATTTAGTTACAATCTAAAAGGAAAATGTTGAAGTATTTTCTGACCTCTACCAATATTTATTCTAAACAGAGCTATGATTCGATAGAATCATCATAAGACTCTCAGAGGTCAGCTGGTACCATTCATTCTGATACATGAAACATACGGAAATCATCTGTGTATGTCTCTTTATATCGTGCCTTATTGCTTTATAATAACCCAACTTATGTTAATGGAAATTTTGTGGTTTATAAACATTTTCAATGTCAGCTGTTGAGGCTCTTAATGTTTATTTTTCTCAGATCCTGTTTCTCTGTTATCTTTGCTCTTTATCTCTTACTCCCACACATCAGTGTAAACAGTTTAGCACAACCCACATATGCATATAACTTTTTGGGCTCAGCTATGTGTGCCTTCTGCGTCCTTCAAGAATTCAATCATCAAGTGGAGATAAAGGGAGGGAGAAGGGAGGAAATGAACGCAGAGGAGAGACTCAGTATAGACAATTTAAAGTTTCTTTTTTTAGTTGAAGTATCGTCATATATATGATACATGGAATTGCGATTTATAGTGTTAACTTCATTTAAAAATTAACCTCTTTACCTTAAGATGAAATTAGGTGATGATTCTGAGCTGTTGAGATCATTGGTCTGACCTAACCATGTTCTTATCAGAAGGAAACCAGAGACAGTTTGTTACTAACGTCACTATGACAGAGTAAACAGCCAGGAGGAGCATCCGTGGTAGAGGTGGCAGAGAGCACCCTATGTACGTTCCATCTGAGGACTGCACTGCACCACACAATAGTTTTCAGGTGAAATTATCAATGTGACTAGAAGCAAGAGAGGCCAAGAAATATATCTACCGGTGGGTGATTGAGTCACAAGAAACAATATTATGTGTCCATTTAACGCAAATAGGAAGTCAATGAAAAGAGTAAATGATTTTTAAAATTGAGGTTTCCTCTAATAGCAGTTCTTCATATACATTAGTCTTTCAAATAATTTATCCCTCAGGCCAAGGATACAGCTCAGTGATGGACTGCTTTCTCTAAGATGTGTAAGGCCTTATTGTTATAATAACTAAAAGGCCCCTGGGAGTAGCTGGTCAAGATAAAGACCCACTTTCCAGTTTTGCCGAATTAGTCACCTGGTAATGGGCCCTCACCTGGGGGTTCACCTTAAGCAGGTTCAGCTTAAATCATGCTAAAGAGACAGGGAAAATGCCTGGTGTATAACGAGATGGTGAATTTTTCCTGTGTGGAATCCCCACCCTTTAATGCAGTTCTTGTGAACCTGTTCTGTCACAGATGTGGGGTCTCCTAAGTACATCCACTTATCTGAATTCTTCAGACAAGCATGATTTTTTTTTTCTTCTTCATATCTCTTTTCTAACCATGTTTTCCCTAAAGGTTTGGGCTGCCCCAACATTCTGGGTTTCTTTACCTTTTCCTCTAAATTTCCTTCCTTTCTCCATTACGTGTCTGCTCATCTGCCATGTGGTCTCTCTGACTGTCATACAGGGTCTATGCCTGTGGGCTTCATGGCTTTTCTCCCCTTCTCCTCTCGATTCTCCTCCTCAAAGCAACTGCTGCGATTCACAGCTTGCCCGCCCTGAAGATTTTCCCTTAAGTTCTAATAAAATTGTCTTAAAGCTTCCATTTGAATGCATTGTTAAATTCTTTTATGAATGAGACTAAGGAAAATGTTTCTCTACTGTACCATTGTTCAAAAGGAGATGGATTACCCTTGGAAATTAACATTTAAACAAATGTAAAGCAATTATAAAACTTACTTCAGGGGTGTTTGTAATTCAATTTACACAACATCTTAAATTTACTCCCAAAAAGAAATGAGGATGGTGTGGTATTTTGAAGGAGAATATCCTCCATAGGCTTCAAGTATTTCAACACTGTTCCCAGTAGTATGCTGTTTAAGGAGGCTTAAGAGGTTCCCTGGCCTTGCTCAGGGAAGCACCTGACTAGGGGCTGCCCTTGAGAGTTCAGAAGCTGCATTCCCATTTTCCCCTCATCTTTCTGCTTCCTGTGAGTGCTTGAAGGTGTAAACTCTCAGCTCTCCGTTCCAGCTGCCTCCTGCCCTGATGGACTCTTATCCTGCTAGAACCCTAAGCCACATAAAATCTCACCAGCTACACCTCACCTGCCTGGAAATACTGTGCACCAGAGGCAGCCATGTGCCTGTATATCCCAAATCTAATTGGCTATTGGCTCTCCCCTTGGAGAAATAACCCATGGCTGATGCCACAAGCTTACATCCTCTACAGGTTAAGAGATGTTATAAGCCACAGTAAGACCCTGTCATATTTAACAGGGGGGAAAATTGTAATTCATGGATTAACATATCCAAACATGTGTCTATGCTAAAGTAACCTACCATAACTATTAGTGCTGCTTGAATACCTATATATCTAATTGCTTGTTCTTCATTAGTAGGATCGAAAGGTTATTCCTGGACAAACTGTCAGCCCATGAAAGGAAACAGCCAGAATTGACCAGAGTCCAAGTCAACAGCTCCAGAGAGAGTGGACTGTTTTACCTCTCATCCACCTGTGCCCCTTTTCTAAGCCTAGGGAACAACCTGCGGAAGAGGGGGCGTGGTAGAATGTAAGGGCTGCGATTGGGGTGAATGGTGAAACTACAGCAATGTAGTCTGGACACTCATTTGATCAACTTGATTGAACAAACAACCTGTCACCCCCCACTGGATGGTGGGGCTGTAGGTGTTTGGGCACAACAGCCTGCAGATAGGTTTTGCATGAAGGATGCTTGTACTCATGGATTATCACTTATAGCTAAAAATGAAAAAAAAAAAACTGAGAGAAAGATGCAGGACAGTTATGGCAGAATGCATGATCTGGGATGGGGTGGGGGTGGGGGGGAGGGAAAGGGAAATAAGCCTGAACTGAATTGGAAAAATGTATGAAATGCACAAAGCATCAATAAAAACTAATTTAAAAAAAAATCTTCCTTCTATAAGTTGTCTTGGTCATGGTGTTTATCACAGCAGCAGACAAGTAATTAACACGGATGGCATGCAAATGCCTGAAACCATTTTCCTGCTTTTTGTACTTCATCTTTTATGATCAAGCTCTGCTGAGCTTTCTCATTTCCTACTGTCTGACTTGGGGAGGATCAGAAGAGATCACCATCATCTTGGCACTACAAGCTACGTGGGCTTGCTTTGCCCTACTTCATTGTGATTTCTTTAGACTTTATTCTTTAATACTTTCTGCTGCTTTAAACACTGCTGGCATTTTTTGTTTGACGATCCCACTAGATTGGGAATGTGCTGAATCCTGAAGTTCCTGGAGGATTTTAGATGATGAAATGTAAGTGATTCAGTCACTGAACAGATTATGCCTGTAATACCTAGAAGCCGACAGCTAGCTCTTCCTAGCAAATGTGCACGTTTTGATTTATTAAAACTTATCCAGAGAGGAGCATTGATAAAAAGGCAGCATTCATTTGTATTTTAAAATCAAGCAAAATGTAATCAGAAGCAGTTATATTTTGAGTACTTAGTGCACACAATGCTGCTTGCAGTAGTGGAACATCAGTCTCATAGAACTTGGTAGAATAATGAACTTTGCCTATGGTTTTCTAGCATATAATATATCCACTTCATAGAAATTACTTTGTTTTTTTAGTTTATGTTGGTTTACCACACTGAAAGAATTAGGAAGAACAAAGTGCAAAATAGTTAATTGCCTAAATTAGCATAAGAAATGCTTGCCAGGTGTTATAGCAAAGAGCTGAATCAAAGTCAAACTAAAGTATGAGTGATCCAGCCTTTAAAACTAAGGATATGTAGCATACTTTCAAGAGGAAAGGAGACTGACATGCCAGTCAATGAAAGGAAACCTGTGTGTGTGTGTGTGTGTGTGTGTGTGTGTGTGTGTGTACCCAGAATGCACACACATGCAACACATAGAAGGAAGTCCTAATCTCCTGTTATGACTAGCTCAGCTGGTAGATGACTGAAAGATGATGATGTCTGTTTCTGGATTTCTATCTTCTACTGCTGGGTTGGAAAGCAGTAATTTCTGAGAACTTGAGAGAGGCAGTTCTCAGCAGTCACCATAATGTTTACCCTCAGGGACTTGGTCCCAACAACTCCAGCAACCAAATTGGCTTAAAGATATTTCATCTCCAAAGGTCTCTGTCATGTTCAAAAAGAGCAAATCATCATTAATCTATTGTTGAAATTGAAAGTGAAAGACAGTAGACATTAACCTGTGAGGTCTCCACTCCAGTCACATCCTACAAACATATTCAAATGCCGGGTTGGAATGACAGTCTATAACAGCACGCTGGCACTTCTGATCTAAAATATTAATCATTCTCTTTCTAGACCTGCAAGATGCTTTGCAAGTGACAAAACATTCTAACAAATGCAGGTGATAATAGGCACATTTCTTTTGAGCCTTGGGTAATGTTTTATGCAATGGGGAAAATATTCAGACTAGGAAAATGACTACATAATTATTATAACATTAGACTCTTCCGTGCTTATGATAGATTTAAGTCTTTCTGCCACTCCAACTCCATAATGTAGGCAAATATTACCCCTACTTCAAATATTGTAATGCACATTTCATTTGCTGTGAATTGACATATTAGTAGTCTTAGTAAAGTATCAAAAAACTGAAGAGAAGAAGGAATAAAAAATATATCTAAGGAAGACACAGTATTCATTCAGATTCAGACAATGAGTCTGAGCTCATTAATCACTACACTTTGCTTATTCTGCTGAGCTCCCTTGTTTCATCCTTTAAGTCAGTGCTGAGTCCCAATTCAAGATGTGGGAATAGTGTTTCTGAGTTTTTGTGAGGCTCATAGAAGAGCATTCTACTTGCTGACCAGCTCACCAGATGCTGGCATTGGGGCTTCAGTGGTGTTCAGCCCTAGTACTTTTTCAAAAACGAATTCATATTAAAATTTTGCACAGGTTATACAATACTGATAAGAGCAGGAGGTAGAAATGGCTTAGGCAGCTTAGGGCAGAGACACCAAAAATGTAATGGGCAGCTTTTCTCCTCTTTGGATCTGCCAGTGAACTCATCCCTACCTGAAGGTAGAGATTCTAGAACTATGTAATCCAAAGATGTCTCCAACTATGCCATAGCCAGAGGGTGAGGATGCCAGTAAGGGGTCTGTTTTTTTTTTTCTTATCACATCCACCTGCTGAGGATATGACCCAGACCTGTGAACAGGACCTCCAGGGACCTGGGCACCTGGAATGAGGACTGGACTGACCAGCTCATCTCCCTCTCCCCTCCTCCCTCCACTAAATCCTTATTAACCCCTGGAAATGAGACTCAATGGAATCCCATTTCAGGGACCCTCCCTAGACAGGAGCTCTGCTTTCTCTATCCTAATTTCCCTGTAATAAAATCCTCTTTTCTAAAACTCAGTCTCTGTGGTTTGTGAATTTTATTCTTCGAATTTGCTAGACAAGGACCAAAAGTCACTGGCTTGAGGTGGCTTTAGTGGCAGTTGAGTGCCTGGGACCCTAGCCTCTCAAGCTAAGCATAACACAGCTGAGAAAGGCTCTATTACTCTCAAAGACACCCTGATTTTCCTGTATCATTTCATCTTAATCATATGTAAGATTTGTAACTCCATAGCTCCACCACCAGATTTCATGCTTTCTGTTATATATATATTAAGGCCTAATGAGTCAACTTTGTATCTCCAGATGACCCTCATTGGATCCTGATCAGCTTAACAAAGACCAACTTTCCCTGACCCAGCAGTGATCGGTTGCCAATAGTTCCTCAGCTAAGTTTGGGGCTTCTTACTCGTTTCCCCACTTCTATGCTTGGCTCTTCTTGTCTGGCATGAGTTTACATGGGTCTTTGCATGCTGTTACCATTAATGAAAGCGTGTGACCAAGTTCCCAGTTTTCTGGAAAACTGTATCCTTGTTATGATCTACCAACCTGGGTCTTATAGTCTTTCTGCTCCCTCTTCTGCAATGGTTCCTGAGCCTTGGGTAGTAGAGGTTTAATATAAGGAGTCCTCTCCAGGGACAGCCACTCTGCAGTCTTTTATTCTCTGCATTTTGGCCAGTTGTGGCTTTTTGTGTTGAGCACCATCTGTTGCATGAGGAAGCTTATCTGAGAATTGAGAGATGTAGTATTGTTCTCTTTCTGTCCTCTGTTTCACTATGTTCTCTGAGCCTTAGGTATAGAAGTTGTACTATAGATGTGTTGCTGAGAGATAGTCATCTTGTAGATCTTCATTCTCTGTATTTGACCACTTGTGGAACCCTATGATAGTCTCTATCTCTTGCAAAAAGAAGCTTCTTTGATGAGAGGTAAGAGATATTCTTGTCTGAACATATGAGAATACATTTTTAGAATTATATTTTCCTAGGCAAGTGTCAGATGTAGGTTTTTCTCTAGGATCTATGACTTCTCCAGCCATGAGTATTTGGCTATGTTTATAGTATTATACATGAGTTCCCTCTCATTCAGTGTGTTATAAGTCCAGTTAGATGATAGCTATTGATTACCCCCTAGATAAAAATACCACTACTGCATTTATAGAGTTAGTTTGCTGTGATTGTCATTGTTGTGGTTATTGGACTTTATAGCTGGGTTGGATCATTAATGGATTTTCTCCCTTAGTTGCTTACATGGTCTCCACTGATACTATGAGATCTAGTCTTCAGGAAAGAAGTTTTCAGGTCATTTCCAGCTCCGTTGCTCCAAGTTCTGTGTCTAAAGTATGTACTGTTTTCAACAATAGTGTCTTACCTGCAAGTTCTGGGAGGTGATCAAGGAGTCCTAGTTGTTAATGAAAATCTCTAGGCTTCTAGTCACTTGTGGTATAGATTGTTCTCTATGTAAACCACATATTATAAGACTTAGAATACAAGATTGCTTTGGGAACTCATTACTGTAATACTCCTGGTGGTCTCTGACAAGGTAACCTCAGCAAATGTTTGTTCTTTATGCTTTTCTCCTTATACCTGCAGTGATTTTAGCTTTGTGTGGCTCTGTTCATGGTAGCAGAGATGGTTCTTTCATGCAGCAAGTGCCTCCAATACAACAGAGGCTTAGGAGATGAGATGTCTCAGCTCATAACAGCTTGTTCCTTGTTTATTGTCCTCCCCATACAGTGCCCTTTTGTTCCCCTCCCTGCTCCAAGCCCCTTGCCACTGCATTATTTCACAGCTCTCCTTCTCCTTCTTGGGATGTGAACCTAACACTTTCCCAAGATTCCTCTTTTACTTGGGTTCATCTTGAGATCCTTCTGAGTACAGTCCTGCTCCACACCTAAATTTTATGTGTGATCTTTCAAGAAAAAGCAGGAGACCTCACCTTACAGGTTGGGGGTGGGGCGGGGTGCACATAGGGGAAGGGTATCCTCCCTATACCACAGCTACTGCATTGCTTGGAAGTTTTCTGGCTTCTCCAGAAGATGTCCTTAAGGGCTCATTATTCACATTTGCCTATCTATGTGCCTCACTCAGCAACCTCCTCTGAAAGGCCTTATCCATCATGTCTGGGGCTCCTCAGCAATTCTTTCATCATCTGCAACTCATCTGTCTGAGTCTCTGACCTATGCCCATGGTGAAAAAGGAGCAGAGGTGAATGGCATATTTTCCACCCTTTCTTGTACTATTGGTGGGAAATTAATATAGACTTAAATGCCACTTTTAGTGTAGCTAATTTCTTACATCATTACCACTGCATCTGACTGAGGTTTGAAGTTATCTTATAAGGGCTTGTTTACAATAGCCATTTCCTGACTTGAATGCAAGTGCAATGATTCTGGAATCTTGCCTCTGGGATCCATTGCTATACCTGCACTGGAAGAGTGGTTACCATATGCTTATTCTTTAATCAAAATATAAACATCAATATATATGGATGTTACATACTTCCTGAGCTTCTTGATGTGTGTTCTTCACATAAAAAAAAAAAAAAACCAGTATACACCATGCCTTTCACAAGGGTAGAGATAAGATTAGAGCTGCTAACACTAATTCTTGGGCCTTCTTTTATCTGATGTTAAATCTACTTTATACCCTACCTACCTCCATCTGCTAACAATAATCCAGGAGTTCTTATCAATGAAATAATGTTCCATATACCTGACTATGGTTGACACTTAAAATTTCCACTTTTCCTGCCAGACACTGATTGTTAGCCACTCATCCGCTCTTCATCAGTTATTTTTTAACTTCTTATTAAATATCACATCTTTAGTCACCTTTTCTCTCCTGAGTTCTAAGAACCTTATAATTGGCCTATTTTACTTATTACAAAAGATGTTAAACTCTAAAACAGAAGTTGGCAAATTATAACCAACTGGCCAAATCTAGCATTTGTCATGTTTTTCTACAGTCTTGGAAATACATTTTTTTTTCATTTTTTTAAAGCCTGTTGATCTATTGATAGCATGCAACCAATGAGCCTGAAATGTTCACTATATGACTCTTTGCAGGAAAATATTGCTGAACCCAGCCCTCAAATACATCTAGCCAGCTTCCATGGGGTGCCACTCACAGATTCACTTGTTAGCAGCTGAGCTACTGCACTAAAATGGCCAGCTAATCTCTAGGAAGGCTGCTTATTTAACTTCAGGTAAAATGCACTCTGCTCGGGTTGACCTTGATACTAAAGGTTTAAGATTTTCAAAGGGATGTTTTGCATAAATCTGGGCACAAAAATTTCATTTAAATGGTAAGCAGATAGTGCTGTATTCTATCTGTTTTTCTATTAAGGGGCCAGGACATGATACCTGTTGTTCTCTGGATCTTAGGACTTGGTGTTAACTATGTGCAACTATTTTACTCTGGAGTTTCTAGAAGTTCATTAATGTAATGTGCAATGCTAAGGTAAGTTGCTAAGTTCACGCTAGCAGTGATGAGATGAGTAGATCATGGTGAGAAGGGAAAGGAATGCCAACACCAAGGGAACCAATTTGCAAAGACACATCTTCTGCAAATGAGACGAACGTGTGGCTCCACTGACTTTTCTCTTGTTTTGATTACCAGCTCTGAAAAAAAGGAGTTGGCTGCATTTCACAAGTTTTGAAATGGCTGTTTGGTTGTGAAGAGCAGTATATTTATACATCCAACAACATCGAATATGTGCTGTTTACCAAGTCTTGGGAATCTTACACTTGACCCGGGCCTTGTTTTATCTATAGGATGACAGAGTAAGAATCTTTCTACATTTGTCTCCTCTCTACTATGTGAGGGGGTGGAGTAGGTCATATGTCAGATGGTGGTGCATGCTATGGAGGTAAATCTCATAGAATAAAAGAGATAGGAAGGTGCCGATGGGAGAGATTCTCTACTGGATGAGAAGTTCTTGAAACTTGGCTGATGTAAGGAAAACAGCACTGATAGGAAGTGTGAAACTTAGTATTGAGATCCTGTAGAAGAACTGTAGGACTGGGGTGATGGCTCAGTGGATAAAGTGCCTGCTTGACTCACAATTGAAAGGACTGGAATTTAGACCCACAGAACCCACATAAAGCCAGGCAGGTGTGGCAGCCATTTGTAATTCCAGCTCTGCTGATGCAGTAATAGAGGAAACCTGGGCGAGTTAGTTAGTTATACTATCTGAAATCAATGAAATTACGGTTCTGTGAGAGATCCTGCCTTAAAAGATAAAGTGAAGAGTGATTGAGGAAGATATCTGATGTCAACTTCAGCCCTCCTCATGCACACAAACATATACACATCTAATGGCCCCATATGTATCCACATGCATGTGAATGTAGAAGAACACACACACACACACACACACACACACAGACACACACACACACAGGAAGTAGAAATTGCAGACGGTGCTCTGACATTAAGGTCTGTTGCAGGGACAGCAAGGAAGCCAGTGCAAATGAGTAAAGAAGACAGAGTAGGAGAGATGAAGTCAGAGATGACTCAGGGTGCTACATTTGTAAGTAATCAAGATGTCGCTTTACTTTGAATGAGACTGAAGCTACTGGGGACTTGAGAATAGGATTGAAGTTATGTAGCAGAAGATTGCAACGATTGATTTAATACCGTGGTGATTTGTCTGAATGAGAGAGAAGATGCTGAGATGTCAGAAGAACATTTTAGTAATACAAAAACTGATGATGGTAAGAACCAGGATAGTGAGGACAAAGGCACCAGAAATCATTTTAAGAATATAACTGCATTTTTAAACCATTGTGTATATGTGTTGGTATAATAGGTACAAAAGAAAAAAGAGCCGGGCGTGGTGGCGCACGCCTTTAATCCTAGCACTTGGGAGGCAGAGGCAGGCGGATCTCTGTGAGTTCAAGGCCAGCCTGGTCTACAGAGTGAGTTCCAGGACAGCCGGAGCTACAGGAGTCCTGGCCAAAAAAAGAACCAGAAAAAAAAAAAAAAAAAAAAGTAAAGGAGAGTCAAAAAGACTCCAAAATTTTCATCCAGAACAAATGGAACAATGAAGTTGACATTTGAAAGATGGAGAAAAATATGGGAAAGGGGTACAGGCTTGGTGGAGGTGAACTAGCTGACTGTTGGACTTAGTAACTGTAAACTAACTCTTAAATCCCAGTAAAAATCTGGGTGAGGCCCCTAGGCATACAAACTAGAGAAAATACTAGGCTAGAGTTACATAATTAGGATTTACCTTTTCAGAATGTTTTATTGATTATTATTACTTTATGTGTATGAGTGTTTTGCATGCATGTATGTAAATGCACCCATATCATGCAATGCCCACAAATTTCAGAAGAGAGTGTCAGATTCCCCTGGAACAGGAGTTACAGATAGTTGTTAGCTGCCATGTTGGTGCTGGGAACTGAATTTGGGTCCTCTGAAAGAGTTGCTCTTAATTGCTGAGCCCTCTCTCTAGCCCTAGGAGTTACCTTTTAATAAATTATAAAGGTATAAAATGGAACAAGGTACCAAGGGAATTGATAATTTTGAGAAGATGTCTGAGAACTGGGTTCTGGGTTTGAGATGTTGATGTAGTGAGGCAAGCAAGGAGACTGAGAATGGACATTTAATGAAATAGGAAGAGAGCTAAGGGGGAAGTATGTGCTGTTAGAAACCAAGTGGAGAGAGCAAGTCAAGGAGGTCATGATCCATTCAGTTAAATGCTGCTGATGGTAGGAAAATAAATATCCCATCTAGAGATGCAGTGTCCATTGATGACATTTATTGAGGAGATGGGGGATGATGTAGGTTCAATTGAAGATAGAGGAGGCATGGTAGAACAAAGTGCTTTCTTTGTTATGCCACTCAAGGAATATGGTAAATGGACATAATAGACATTGAATGACTTGAAGATGTGCAGTCTCAAGGAAGTAGTTTTTTTTTTTTTTTTGAGGATTTTAGTGTGTTTTTATGTGAAGGAATTGGGAGATCTCTGTTAGATCTGGGCCAGCCTGAAAAAAATACAACATCCCGGAGAGAAAAAGAGCAATTCTGGGATGGGTTGTTTGAATGCCTGCCATCCAGTAGGTTAGAGGGACAGACTGTTAGAAGGTTGTGGAACATAAATCATGTGATAGAAGACTGACATATGTGAATATGAGCTAGGCAACAAGCAGGTTGGGAGATGGGAACCAGATCAAGGATAAGGTCAATTGTAGAGACTGACCAGGCAATATCCCAAGGAAGAATTGTAGACTACCAGAGCTCTAAGGTATTAAACCTAGATTATGGGGTCAGTCCACCATGAAGAATAAGGTTCATGTGAAGGAAGCCACAGGGTTAACTAGATGTGGACTAAAAATGGGAACACTAAAATGCTGATGAATACACTTCATTTAACAACAGAAAACAGCACCTCAGACGATTTTCAAGCTTGAGCACAGAGGAATATATTGGGCTGTGAAATTGTTGTTCAATCTCTGATCCTACAAAGACATAGAAGAGTGTCAGAAAGAGTGTGATGGTGTGGAGAAAATATTTAAATCATAATTGATTAAATTTCAGTCAGTTTCCCTGTACTATTCTATGCACCAAAATAATTGGGAAAAAAGTGTAATATTTTAGCATTTCCATGAACTTTCTTTCTTTAATTTGGTTTACAGTCAATCTATTCGGCTCTAACTCAGTTATTTCTCTTGGACTCATGCTAATTTTTCCAGAGTTTTGCAACATAATAAAAGGCACATCAAGTGTTAACTAGTTAAAATTATCATTTTACTGTTGATGGATTGTTTATTTTCAAAACATACAGATGTAGAAATTTAATCTAAGTGCCGGGCGTGGTGGCGCACGCCTTTAATCCTAGCACTTGGGAGGCAGAGGCAGGCAGATCTTTGTGAGTTCAAGGCCAGCCTGGTCTACAGAGTGAGTTCCAGGACAGCTGGGACTACAGGGAGACCCTGTCTTGAAAAGACCAAAAAAAAAATTTAATCTATGAATAATTTTATCAATAAATAGTTTGTTGAGGCTTATGTGTCATCCTTGTGGCTTTTATTAAAATACAAGATTGGGAACACCCTGTTATAGACACTATTTCAAATTGAATTTTATGAATTAGAGGAACATCCTTAAAGCTAGATATTCTATTGTGCTATATTTTAAACTTGTATTCTTAAATGACCTTTTTATTTCATTTACAATCATGCTAAAGTGAGATTTTTTCCCCTTTGTAATATTCTTAAGTAGTGGAAAAACCTTTATACTGAGCTATCTCTAAAGATCAGTCTTTACCATTTGATAGATGGATTGTAAATACGAAAGGCTTAAGCTCATTAAACCATTTGTATGGTTTAATAACTTATAAAATGTACATGATATAAAATAACTTATAAAAAGTACATGATAAGTTATAAAACTTGCGTTTTATAACTTATCATGTACTTTCTCATTATGCACTATGGATGTTTTTCAAGGTTATACTTTGGTATTTTATAGTTTTATATGCAACATATTGCTATATATCTAATTGCTTGTTCTTCATTAGTAGGATCGAAAGGTTATTCCTGGACAAACTGTCAGCCCATGAAAGGAAACAGCCAGAATTGACCAGAGTCCAAGTCAACAGCTCCAGAGAGAGTGGACTGTTTTACCTCTCATCCACCTGTGCCCCTTTTCTAAGCCTAGGGAACAACCTGCGGAAGAGGGGGCGTGGTAGAATGTAAGGGCTGCGATTGGGGTGAATGGTGAAACTACAGCAATGTAGTCTGGACACTCATTTGATCAACTTGATTGAACAAACAACCTGTCACCCCCCACTGGATGGTGGGGCTGTAGGTGTTTGGGCACAACAGCCTGCAGATAGGTTTTGCATGAAGGATGCTTGTACTCATGGATTATCACTTATAGCTAAAAATGAAAAAAAGAAAAACTGAGAGAAAGATGCAGGACAGTTATGGCAGAATGCATGATCTGGGATGGGGTGGGGGTGGGGAGGGGAGGGAAAGGGAAATAAGCCTGAACTGAATTGGAAAAAATGTATGAAATGCACAAAGCATCAATAAAAACTAATTTAATTAGAAAAAAAAAAGAAAGGTAGATAGAGGCAGATATCTAAATATTCAAAGCCACATGGTCTGTGTGTTGAGTTCCAGGACAGCTGCTACAGGGAGACCCTGTCTCAAATAAAATGCCTTTTGCTATTAGAATTCTCCTCAACAACATAAGGTAAAAATCTTGGTTTAATTTAAATGGAGATTCTGGAAACTGTTTTGTATTTCTCCTTGAGTAATAAGCAATAATGTAATTCATTTCCCCCCCCCCACACACACACAAAAAAAGGAATTGTGGAATGGCTAATATTATATAAAACTCACTCAGAAGGAACAATTAGTTCACAATTGGTCTTGGTACATGTCAAAAGTAACCTGCTCTCCATTCGATTTTGCTTTTAGAAAATTATAGTGCTGCATTATAAATCTATCTTCTCTAGTTGTCTAACCAACAGCCATGTCGTGTGGGAAGGATTTGGGAACTGATACACTTTGTAGCTTAGATAGTTATTAACTATCTAAGAATCAGTTTTCTTCTCATATTGGGGGATACTATGCAACAACTTTGGAATCTAAGTTTTACCAACTGGTAGGTGAATCCATTAGAAATCATGTAAATCTTTTCACAAGTAAAAGAAACTTCTCTACTGTTTATGTAGTTTGTTATGCAAGACCTATCTTGCTTTTCACCTCTTTTTTTCTTATATTTTCTTTATTTGTTATATGTGAGGAAGGTCACAGCTACCATGATGTGTATGTGTGTGGTCAGAAGAAAACTGTGGGAGTCAACTCTCTTTCCACTCAGTGTATCCTGGGGATTGAAGCAGGATTACCAGGCTTGGTGTCAGCTACGTATATGGATTAGCTATTGAGTTAACTATTTTTATCCCTTAAGCATTTCCCGCTTCAGTGTGCACACTCCCTTTCTCCCCAATATCACTTTCATCATAATAGTAAACATCTTAGTTTTTTACAATGACATGCAAAACTGGCTTTTGTGGTGTTTATTTTGTATTACAATAATATTTTTATTCAAGAACTTTTTATGAAATATCTACTATGTTCCAGATATTATTTTGTCCAAGGTGAGAATATAACAGATCAAATACTTTATTTCATAAAGATTAGATTCTATCGAAGGAAGAAAAATGACTCCTCACTAAATATACATGTGGCACATGTTTAATAGTCTTTAGTAGAATGGGAAAGTCAGTAGGGGTAAATACGAGAGGGAACTGGGTGGAGTAGAGTAAAATTCTAATTTCAGCACAGGCCTTGCCAAAAAATGACTTTGTAAATGAAGCTGCTCATATATTTATTGGAAATAGCACAATTAGTGTTAGAATAGCTGAATCCATAAGGCTTTTCTTTGTATTTTTATTTATAATTTTAATACATTTCTTACTGAATTTTTGAGAATTTTGTACAATATATTTTGATCACAATTAGACATGTTCTCCTATCTGAATGACATTTACCATTTCCTGACCAATTTCATATTAGGACCTATAGAGTCAAATTTGTGTGCTCAAATGCCCTTTGGTGTGGGTTCATTCACTGGAGCATGGTCAAAATACTGAGAGTGTCACCCTTAAATGAGAGTGACTTTCACCTTCCCAGCAGCCATTGCAGTTGCCAATGGTTATTCAGGTAGGATTTGGGTTTCTTTCTTTCTTTCTTTCTTTCTTTCTTTCTTTCTTTCTTTCTTTCTTTCTTTCTTTCTTTCTTTCTTTCTTTCTTTTTTTTTTTCTTTTTTTCTTTCTTTTTTTCTTTCTTTTTTTTTTTGTCTTTTTGAGACAGGGTCTCCCTGTAGCTCTGGCTGTCCTGCAACTCACTCTGTAGACCAAGCTGGCCTTGAACTCACAGAGATCCATCTCCCTTTGCCTCCCAAGTGCTACGATTAATGGCGTGCACCACTACACCTGGCCTGGGTTTGGGTTTCTTATCTACTTACTCTTATCTGTGCTGAGCTTTTTGTCCGGCTTGGGCTGACATGAGATTTGCACATGCTGTCACTATTGCTGTGAGCTCATATAAATAACTGCCCAGGTCTCTGAAAAAGTTGTTTGCATGCGATGATCCATAATCTCTGGTAGCCCTCTCTTCCACAGTGGCCCCTGAGCTTTGTGAGGCAGAATTTTCATATAGGTGTGCTATTCAGGGATAAGTGGTTTACAACCTCTTACTCTCTGGATATTGACAAGTTGTGGGTCTCTTTGTTAATCACCACCTACTGCAAAAAAAGAAGCTTCCATGCTAAGAACTGAGAGATGTAATAATGTATGGGTATGACATTAAGTCATTAGGATTCATTAAATATCTATTTAGCAGAATATTTGTATTAGGCTCTTCCCTATGTCCTGTGACCTGTCTAGCCTCAGGTTCCATGGCCTGATATCAATGTCAGGTATAGGCTCCATCTTACAAAACAGACCTTAAATCCAATTAGAAAGCAGTTGCTTACTCTCATACCATCTGTGCTAATATTGCACTTATAGGCATCTCTTGCCAAGCCAGTTGTTATTGTAGCTCTCAGCAGTGACAGATGGATAAGTTTATGACTAATTTTCTCTTCAGGTGGCATGAATAGCACCTTCCAGCACTAGAGGCTAGCCACTAGAGGTGGGGCTTTGAATGCAGCAGCAGCATGATATCTTCATGTTTGTTCTACAGCTCAGGTATATAGTGTCTTCAGTGGTAGGGTCTTGCCTTGAAGTTCTGATGGGTAACCAAAAGCAGGGGCAATGGCTAGTGTTGTTTGAGGGTCTATGGGACCTCAAAAGAGTGGATGAGCTACTCTTCTGGGATTTTTATCTGACTTGAGTTTATATGGAACTTGCACATGCTCACAACATTGCTGTAAGTTAGTAGGAGTAACTTCCAGTTGTTTGAAAAACTCTTTCTTTGTCATCATTCACCACCTCTGACTCTTAAAATCTTTCTGCATCATTTTCTGCAATGATTCCTGAGCCTCAGGAGGCAGAGGTTTGGTATAGCTATTCTTTTAAGGGATAAGCGTTCTGCAATATTTTATTCTCTGTGGGTTGGCCAGCTGAGGGCCTCTGTTTTATTCACCATCTGTTTGATGAGGAAGCTTCTTTAGTAAGAGTTGAGAGATGCATTAATCTATGGCTATAACAATAAGTCAGTAGGAGTCAGTTTAATACTGTCTCCATTTAGAAGAATCATAGTATAATGCCCCTTTGGCCTGTAATCTGTCACCACAGGATTCCTAGCCCTGATATCAATGTCAGGTATGGGCTCCTTCTTGTGAAGGGGACCATAAATCCAATCAGAAAGTGGTTGGTTACTCACATACTCTTTGTGTTTTTTTAAAGAAGAAAAACACACACTGGGCTAGACAATAACAAGAGTACTACCTGCTTCACAAAATACATGTAAGAGCAGAAAAATGTTTCAGAACAATCACACATTTTGGAGAGTAGAGGAGTCCAGTAGAGGAAGAGAACAAATAAACCATTAAGGGATAAAAGAGGTTCTCATGCCAGGCCTGCTAACATACACACATTTAATCCCAGCACTTGGGAGGCAGAGGCGGACAGATCTTTGTGAGTTCAAGGCCAGCCAGGTCTACAAAGTGAGTTCCAGGGCAGCTGGTGCTGCAGGGAGACCCTCTCTCAAAAAAAAAAAAAAAAAAAAAAAAAAAAAAAAAAAAGAGGCACTCATGACACAACATCAAAATAGGAGTTCAGAATCATTCTTTAGCATTTTCCACAGTTTGGCAAAACAATATTGCCAAACATCAATGTGTTCCTTTTTAAAATGGAGATTATGATTGAACTTCCATCTTGTGCCTGAAACCAATTATAAAGGTTTGGGATGTGGCAGATACAAATTTTTCCAAACTGAATGTTTTTAGTACTCTTTCATCAAGCAAGTATGTTGGTGGCATTTTCTCAATGGCAAGTGATAATTTTATCTCTCTACAATGCATTTTGATAGTTATCACTGTATCTTAAGTTATTGCATTACTATATCTGCTATGGTAATCTTTAATCAATGACCTTTGATGTTATTATTGAAACAATTTTGGGCACCACAGTGAACTTCATTGGTCTTCATCCTTAAACTGGGTCTATTAACTGTGGCTTTTGAGTATTCTAGTGAAAGGAATCATGTGTCTCACTTTAAATAAAAAAGTTGAAAAGATGAAGCTTAATGAGAAAAACAAGTTGGAAGCCAAGATAGGCCAATCTAGACCTCCTATGCTGAAGGGTGAGCAGGAGCATCTCCTTCATTAACAGTGCTTCGAAAATAACAGAGGCTATTGCCACAGCCCTTGATTACCTCCTATAACTTGAAGGTGAGAACCTATTGCTGAAGACAAGTAAGTACTTCAAACATACGACTTGGAGAAATGGAGGTGGACCACAATGACCTAGAAGCCTTCTTCCTGAAGACTAGCTTTCATAGTTCTAGGGGATACAATGCAAGCTACTAAGGAGAAAAACAATCAGTTGTCCAACACTGCTCCAAAGCCTATTAAAAGGAAGACTGGCACAACAAACTATCTATTTTGGTAAAGTAGTGGCACTTTTATCTAGGAGGTGATCAACAGCTATCCAATTAGACATAAAGCCCTTTCAACAGGAAGGAGCTCATGAGAACCACTGTAAATATGAGCAATTGCACATGGCTGGGAAAGTTATAGATCCTATCCCTATCTCTGTCATATTTCTTGACAGATGAAATGTGTTACCGTGTGTTAAATATGCATCCTTATATTTACAGAAAAATATACAGTAAAACACTCATCTCTTGTATGAAATGCACAAAAACTCAAAGTATTTAAAAAAATAAAAGGGAGAGAAAAGCAATTGGAGAGAGAGAGAAAGAGAGAGATTTAAAGTTTACAGAGATTGGATCATAAAACAAACAGAGAAGCTGTCTCTAGAACATAAAAATACAGAGTGCATGGGGCTGGAAAGATGGCTCAGCAGTTAAGAACACCGACTGCTCTTGCAGAGGACCTGGGTTCAATTCCCAGCACCCACATGGAGGCTAAGAACCATCTTTAACTCCAGTTCCAGGGAATTCTACGCCCTCTTCTGACCTCCACGGCATTTCACAACACGGGTGTGCACCAACCTGCATGCAGACAGTACACTCATGCATATAAAAATAAATAAATAAATAAACAAACAAATAAAATTAAAAAAATACAAAGTGCCATAGTGAGTATTAAGTTAAAAGCAGTGGTGAGTTTTCCAGATGTAGCTAAGACCACTGATGAAAATGGCTACACTGAGCAACAGATTTTTACTAGAGATGAGAGAGCCTTATATTTTAGGAAGGTGGCATCTAGAGCTTTACCTCTTGAGTGACGTCAGTGTTTTGTTTCAAGCTTCAAAATACAGGTCGACTGCCATTTTAGGGGCTACAGCAGCTGGTGAATTTAAGCTGAATCCAATGTTCATTTATTATTTTGAAAAATCCTATGATGGTTAAGAATTATACTGTGGTGGTTTGAATGATAGTGTCCCCCATAGGCTTTAAGTATTCAGATATTTTGGCTCCAGTTGGTGGCACTGTTCTTGGAGGTCTTAGAAGGTGTGGCCGTGCTGGAGGAAGTATGTCACTGGGGGCAGGCTTAGTGAGTTTAACAAGCCTTGCGGTCTCCAGTCTCTCTCTCTGCTTCCTGTGCTCATTGCGAGATGTGAACCTTGGCTTGCTACTCCAGCCCCAGGCCACCATACCTCCCACCACAATGGACTCTGATTCCCTGGAACTGTCAATCATAAGCTCAAATAAACTCTTCCTTTTATAAGTTCCCTTGGAAATGGTGGTTTTACCACAGTAACAGAAAAGTGACTAATACATATACTAAGAATTATTAATGTAATAATTATAGTAACTGTATTTGCCTATGCTCTAAAAGTGGAGCACCAAGTCCTGGATGACTGCATATTTGTTTGCAATAGGTTTTAGTGAGTATTAGTATTTTAGATTACTGTTAAGGCTAATACAATCTTCATTCTGAAGTCTGAGGATGAAGGAGTACTATCATTTTTTATAATTTATTACATAAGATACACTTTGTAGGATACAGCTTCCAGAGATACTGATTCCTGTGATGGATCTTGGCAAAGCCAATTGAAATAGAGAACACATGGAAAAGATACAATATTCTAGATGTCATTAAGGACATTGGTGTTTCATGAGAGGAGGGAAAAGTTTCAGCATTACTTGCTTTTAGACTCATACTAAAGGAACTCTAGGGACACAAACGTGGTTTGATAAACCTTAACATATATTGCAGAATGCATGAAATCCAGTGGGGGATTATGGGGTCTGCAGAGCATAGAAGGCTGTCTAAAGGTGATTAAGGTGTATTATATGAAATTCACAAAAATTCAATAAAGAACAAGCTTAAAAATGCCAGTATCAGTGGGACATGTTGGCACATGCCAATAATATCAGTTCTTGGGAAGCAGAGGCATGCGGATCTCTGTGAGTTTGAGGCCAGCCTGATCTACATAATGAGTCCTGGGCCAGATGGGGCTACATGGAGATCCTGTCTCAAAAAGACAAAAAAAATGTCAGCATTAATAGACATTGAGAAGAAGTGATTCCAACCCTCATTGGGGTTAATGAGGGAGTTAAATAAATCAGGGGAGGAGATTATGTTACAAACTGTAACATTTGAAAGAGAACAAGAATTAGACATGGAACCAGACAATGTGAGTAAATTACATCAAGCTCATGACAAAAATGGAAAAGATGAGTTGTTTCTTATAGATGATCAAAGAAACTGGTTACTTGAGATGGTGAATGTGCTGGGAACATGTCCAAATAGATGAAGGATTTAGAATGCCACATGGGCTTAGTTGACAGAACAACAAGAGGGTTTGGAGGAATTGAGTCTAATTTTGAAAAATGCTCTATGGCTGGTTAGTGTAATATATCAAACACTCTTATGTGCAAGGAAAGGAAGACTCAATGGGAAATTTCACTTCAGGTTTAATTTAAAAAATTGCCACAGTCCCCCTTCAATGTTTTACAAGCATTGTCCTGAACAGTAAGCAGCATCAACATAGAGGGAATTCTTTACCAACAGGAAAGACGTGAATTCCTGAAAACTCACAGGGATATCAGCATATTTTAGCAATCAAGTATTTTTCTTTTTTTTTTTTTTCAAAAAAAGGGTCTCCCTGTAGCCTCAGCTGTCCTGGAACTCACTCTGTAGATCAGGCTGGCCTTGAACTCACAGAGATCCTCCTGCCTCTGCCTCCCAAGTGCTAGGATCAAAGGCGTGTGCTACCACGCTCGGCTAGTAATAAAGTATTTTTAATTGAGCTATGCAGAATTATTTCTAAAGATTACTTTGTGTGTTTGTGTGTGTGTGTGTGTGTGTGTGTGTGTGTGCTGATTATGTGTCATATGTGTGAGGGGCTTTGATGTGTACTAGGAAACGAACAAAAAACCCATTTGTTTATTTGACTTGCTATATTTCACATTTGTTGTATTACGGTCCTCTGGAACCTAACTTAAGCTTCATTAAAGGTATCCCTGAACATTTTTACTTTCTTTCTCATCAATTTAGTACTGTGAATGGTTTGTAGTAAGTAGGCACTCACGTGTATTCAATGTTTGAATAAAATATATTTGTTATCTCATTGCTATTATCCAATGCATGACAAGAAGTGACTCAAGATAGATAAAGCTTTTTTGGATTGTAGTTCAGATCACAGACTGCTGTGGTGGGGAATGAATGGAGGCAGATGTGCAAAGCTGCTGGGCACACTGTGCCAACAGTCAGAAACGAGAGACAAGATGGGAAGTTGGGTTGGCTACCAAGCCTCAAGGCCCTCTCCCAGTGATCCATGGTTACCAGTTATGCTCAGCATTATAAATATTCTGCAATCTTCCAAACATAACACTATCAGATGATTGGGGACCAAACATTCAAATAGATGAGTTTATGGAGGACATTTTCCATTCTAAGCACAATGGCAATAAAGCTTTCTTTATTGACATAAATGGATAGAAATAGAAACTGTTATACTGAGTAAGACAGAAAAACAAGTGATACATGTTCTTGCATTTGTGGGTCCTAGTTCCAAATACTTAGATGTGAGTATATATCCTGATATAATAATCTCTGGAGCCAGGAAAATGGAAAGTAACCAGGTGGATAAAGGGGAGGAAGGAGCTTGAGAGAGAGGGATCATAGGAGACAGGTCATCAAGGGGGAAAGGTGTATGGTGGATACTTTAACTGGGGAAGGAAGAGGGAGGGTTACACAGTGGGAGAGGAGAGATAAATAATGCTTAGGTGGCTTGAGAAAACAGAGGGAAATGTATTAGCTCAGTGCCTACTGACAAACATATGCACTACGTATTTGTACTTTTATGTAGTGCATCTGTATCACTGAAGGCTATATAACTAAAAGCACAGTGCTAGGCAGGGGAACCTTCTTTCAATTTTTTTCATAAGGGTATTCCAAGAGACTCACAAAATAGCACAGGCTATTGCCAAAGCATTTTATTCCTCCTAAGAGCTTGAAGATAAGACCCTATGGCTGAAGACAGGGCATACTTCAAACAAAGGCCTTGAAGCAATAGAGCTAGAACTGATCTGGAAGCCTCCCTGAACACTAGCTTTCATAGTTCTAGAAGATACTATGCAAGCTGCAGAAGAAGAAAATCAGTCGAGGATCCCTCCCAACCACAACAGCAATTGGCCCAGAAAATAATCTCTACTGCTGCAGTAGTGTTGTACTTTTATCTTGGGGGAAATGAAATGTTGTCTAATTGGACTTAAGGGAACTCAACTGTGGTATTGCAAACATAGCCACATGCACATGTCTAGGGACCTAGATACTAGAGAAAAACCAAATTCTGTCACATGTCTACATTTTTTTTGAGATGGGGTCTCCCTTTAGTTTCAGCTGGCCTGGAGCTCACTCTGTAGACCAGGCTGGCCTTGAACTCACAGAGATCTGCCTGCCTCTGCCTCCCGAGTGCTGGGATTAAAGGTTTGCACCACCATGTCTGGCATTAAAGATGGTTCTCAGCTATCATGTGGATGCTGGGAATTAAACCCAGGTCCTCTGAAAGAGCAGTCAGTGCTCTTAACCATCAAGCCATCTCTCCAGCCCCAAAGGAATGTAATTCTTACTCTATATTAAATATTTGTCCTTATATTTTTCAGACAAGTGTACCAGTCATTACTCTCACCACTCATCAAAGAAGCTTCTTTTTGCAAAATAAGGAGATTATTACAAAGATTCACAACTTGTCAAAAGTAGAGAATAAGTGTCTTTGAGATGTCCAACCCTAATTGACATATCTACAATGCAACCTCTACACCTAAGGCTCAGGGAAATTAGCAGACCAGAGGGCCAAAAGAATATTAATGCATCTCTCATCTCTCACTTGTGACACTTCCTCATACAACAGATGATCATTAACCATGAAAGTCACAAGTGGCCTAATCGTAAAGAATAAGAGACTGTAGAGAGCTTATCCCCGAATAGGACACCTATATCAAGCCTCTACCACCCACTGATCAGGGATAATTGTGGAACAGGAGGCAAAAAGACCTTAAGAGCCAGAGGTGGTTGATGACCATAAAAAAACCACAGTTTTCCTGGCAGCTGGAAAGTTATTCTTATGAAGTTACAGCAGTGATGTCAATGTGAAAAAGACCTATGCAAGCTCAAGTCAAACAAATCCTAGCCATAGAGCTATGGAAGTGGGTGAGAAGCCCCAATTTTGCTGAGGAACTGTTGGCAACTGACAATACTAGGAGTGGGGAGAGAGGGTTTTCTTTAAAAGTGTGGTGCTAGATAGATTATCAGGCTCCAATTGGCATTTGGGATTACAAAATTGACTCAATAGGCCTTAATTTATATGGCTGAATGCTTGAAATCCAGCTGTGGTGGTTATAAGAGGAGGCCATAGTAGTGCAGATGGGGAGGAAGTCTAAATATAATAAAATATATTTTATTAACAAAAATAAAAAAAAACCACAATCCTACTTCTGGGTATGCTCCCTCCAAAACTGAGAATAGGATCCCAACTAAGTATTTATAGTCCCGTATTTACCATAGAATGATTCACAATAACAAAATGATTCACAATAACCCAAATCCCATATTTACCATAGAATGATTCACAATAACAAAATACATCCACTAGTGACAGGTCATGGGATGGAATGTATTTTCCAATGGATATAGAATTTCATTAATACAGCATGATAAACTTCTAGGTATATGTTTTTACCACAAATTGCATATAATTAATAATTCTGTAATATCCTCTGAAAAAATTAAAAAAGAAAACATTTTTAAAAAGTATTTTATTTATTTTATTTTATGTGTATGAGTGTATTGCCTGCATGTGTGTAAGTGCATCTATATTGTGCAGTGCCCACAGAGGTCAGAAGAGGGTGTTAGATTCCTTGGAACTGGAGTTAAGGAAAGTTGTTAGCTGCCATGTGGTTGTAGTAATTGAACTGTGGTCTTTTGCAAGAGTAGTCAGTGTTGTTAACCACTGAGCCATCTCTCCAGCCCCAACATGTTTTTAAACATAATTTAAAAAATAATACAGATATACAAAATGTGCTACACAGTTAACTTCACCATAGAAAATTTCTATGGTGAGAGATAGGGGCGAATCATGAGACTACAGGAATATAGTCTGGACTCCTGATTGATCAACATGTCTGTGCATACAAGCTTCTTCAACTGGTGTATGGGAACCTTGGGTTGTTCAAAATTTGGACATAGATACTTGCAAAATGCACCAATTACCTGATTGTATGACATAATGAGTGACGTCAATGCTATCTGCAAACAACTGTGTCATTGTATTGTAGAATCCCTTAAAAAAATAAATTAATTAAAAAAAATGGAAAAACCTAAAAATCCAAAAAGGAAAAAGCTACCTAAAGCTAAGAGAGCATTTATTACCTTTAATTTGGTTTATTTTGTGGACTTTAGTCCTAGCCAATAAAAAATTTAAAACATCACACAAAAAAAAATAAAAAGCAAATTTCTTGTGTGTTGGTAGCAGGATCCTCCCTAAGATTGTTCAGTCAGTGCTGGATGGTGAAAATTTACTCTGGCATGGAGGTCTAGTGCCTGAGTAGTCTTAACTTGTCCCTGTGCTCCAACTTCTTCTAAGAGAAATATTTCCATGTTTTGGATACACAGTGAATTTCCTCACACTGCTAAAATGAGCACATCATATGTCATCAGGCAAGTTTCATTAGTGTGTATTTTCCATGTAAGAAGAAAAGTGGTGTTCACTTCAGAAATATTTGTAGCCTTTTGCCCAGCATTAGCGTTGGGAAGTAGCCTGCTGGTTAAGACACATGGGCTCATAATGAGAATGATCACCTTACTGTAACTTTTCTTCTTTCTGTGATTAAAGGACTTTTCCCACCAAGAACTTTTGTTTTACAGTACTTTTAGAATTTATTTATTTTTACTATGTGTATATTGTATGACTGTGAGTTGATAATTTACACATGAGTGCAGGTGGCAAAACATGCTCCCCTGGAGCAGAAACTAAGGTGGTTGTAAGGGTGTGACATGGTACTGGGATCCTGAATTGGATCCTAAGAAGAATAGTATGTACTCGGACATTGAGCCACTTCTCCAGCCCTGTTTTTATAGTTTTGCTCATTGTATATAAATAGTTATGAATGTCATCAGTTATATATTTTTCAGTATAACCTTTGATTAAGATTTTATATTTATTATTTATCATTCAAATGAGCTGAGAAGTAACAAACATTTAAGCATACTATTATAGCAACTGTGAATTGGAGAAAAATAAAAGAAAATCTAAAGCACTACTAATTAAATGTTGAATCTTTGCTCAGTTAATATAATTTCCTATGGACAAAAACAAATGTTAACTTAAATGCACAGTATTATTGGCAACCTTAATGTTTCCTAGGAAGAACGAAAGAATGTTATTTTAGGAAATGAATAAGTCTATTCCCTTGTGCTACATGAAGATTTGAATTTGGATGGCAATGAAGAGCATTCCTAGTACCTAGGTACCAGTTATTTACATGTTGGATGGGGCCTTCAAAATCACATTTAGCTGGAGTAGACTATGCTATACTTCATGCTCTGTTGAAATGAGGTTAATCAAAGACATCATTCAGTTCTCTACCATAAAGTATGATATGAAAAAGAATGTGCTCTAAGTATTGTATATTTTGGTATAGCTGCTTAGCCAGGCAGCATGGCCATGGAAAGAGGTTGAATACTTTTGCTTTTATCTGATGTTTTAATATATTTCTCTTTGTTCAAATGATGTTTAAGGTGCTGGAGAGATAGCTCAGTGGTTAAAACTGTTAGGTACTCTTGCAAAGAACATGGGTTCAATTCCCAGCACCCACATGGCCATGAGCCACCTTCCTAACTCTAGTTCCAGGGATCTGAAACACTTTTCTGACCTCTGTGGCACTGTATGACATGGGTGTAGTTACATACATGCGGGCAATACACTTACACACATAAAATAAAAATAATAAATAAAATAAAAAAGAACTATGTTTAGGATTGCATTACATTCTTAAGGTTAGTGCATTTCCAAAATGGTAAACCTGATGCAAATAAAATCAGAAAATTGTTTTGCTTACATTTCAGTTTTTGTCTAAAAACATTGAAATGGGCCCTCAAGGCAAATAGTTGTCTTTCAAATCTACAGAAGCTTTCTCCCTTCACAGAATCCATCAGCTTTAAAGAGGAAGGAACCTTCCATTTGAAAGCAGAGGCCATATTAGAAATAAAACAATATATGCATGACAAACAGAATCTTCTCAGTCATGAGAAAGCTTTCATTTAAATTTAAAATAATTCATAAACCCAACCTGAAACCTTTTGAACAAGAAAATGTGAGCTTAGTATTTCTATGAAACTGTGTGAGATGTGTAACGTGGGTTAGACCTCATCTTTCTTCAGCCTTTGCTTATCAGGAAAGGATCAGTAGGCTGTGAAGAGGTACAGTTTACCTGATAAATAATATTTGGTTTACTTATTTATTAAGTATAATTCATTCTGTATTGGGCCCAAATAGGAACCTTTGACTCTAATTATAATAATAATTTCAGGGCCAGCAAAATGGCCTATTCGGTAGAAGCACTTGCCCCATGAGCCTGATGACCTGAACTCTATGGAATCTACAGAGAAAGAGAGAAGTGACATTGTCCTCTGACTGCCATGTGTGCCCACATACCCTCCCACACTCATACACATGCATAAATAATAAAATAAAACTACATAGAAACAAACCCCTTATAATATATACATTAAACTACTTTTTTGAGGCCTAAAGTAAGTTTAAATGTAAATACAATCAACTCATATTGAATAACAGAAATGAACCATTGTTTATATTTCAAGCATAGGATGGGGTTCATGTCACTTTAAATTTTTATATCCAGCATCTTTATTTGAAAGATTTGACAGCCATCTTTGAATATATATACATACATATATATATATATATATATATTACAACTGGTTTGGGAAAATACATGTATAAAATACATTATACAAACTAAAGTTAGTAGATCATTTGGGAAATAAAAAGAAGCATGTTATTGAAAATGGAGGTTATTGAAATTTTCAGTCTGAAAGTGACTTTGAATTAAGCTCTCCAGACAAAACTTGCCATTGAAGTAGAAATACAAGAAAGGTAGTCTTTATAAAAGTTTCAGAATTCTTGTTATCAATGATATTATGAATCAGCTAATTCATTATATTTTTCATCTTAGTCAAGTATCTGATCCTATGTATACATGTCTATCCTGGAAGGCTTTTGAGAAAGTCACAGGTAGGTATTATGGGTAAAATATTCTCTTTGAACAACATAAGATTCATGTGCTTATAAATACCCTAATAACTGGTACAATATGTCACTGAAGATTAATAAAATATGACTTATTTCGAGTATTTGGAAGGCAGAGAGCTGTATGTAGGATCTGATTTCCACCCAA
>VZQC01003122.1:1010063-1195063 GCA_009823505.1 Rhizomys pruinosus | reverse complement strand
AAATAATCTCCTTCTTCCAAGTTAAAACAAAATGTATTATTACTTGCCCTGTGCCAGGCAGTATACAAAGGCATCATGCAAGAATAATAAGATACTAAGACAATCACTTCATTCCTATGTGAGTCAAATCTCACTACAACCCATGTTCTCTCTGACTATCAAAGTCAATAGGCTATGAAATTAAGTGATGATTGCAGCCAAGTGTAATTTTGTTAATTGTTGAATCCAAAGCCTTTGAGCATCTAACTAAAAGTAAATAATAGACAGTACTTAGTCATTACATTCATTATTCACTATAGTCTCATGTCTTAGGGCCTGGGCATGAAGCCATGTGCTAACCCATAAGGTTGCTGGTGTCGAGTACCAGCAACAAAAACAGATAAAGTAGAAGATACTTATATGAATTGGCAAGCATATAACATATGCCAATATGAGACTAACATGCGATCACACTAGCATCAATAATAAAGTAGATACATCCATAATTCTCCTTTGCTAAACTAGCCATTTTATTTTTAATAATGAATAATAAATTACCATTTCTTTCTGAAAGTGAATGTTGAATTTTTCTTCTTATCTACTGTTTGCTGTTTATTAAAAGAATAGTAATATAAAGCAATATTTAGTGATATTAGTAATATTAGCAATATTTATTAATAAATATTACTAAATAATAGCAATATTTAGTAATAATAGGAATATTTAGTAATATTTGACACATTTAAATTAATTGGTTATTAATTCACTCTGTTAACCCCAGTAGACTCTGCTAGATTCTTTTGCTTTCTGGTTGACAAAACATTCCAAAGTCATCTCAAATATTTTATTGTAAAGTAAAACCATTCACTTTCCAAGAAGACCTTGAGTCCTTAAAATAGAGACTGCAATGCTAGTACTATTGGAACTAGGCAACTAGGTTCATTTTTAGCTTCTAGGCCTTTCAGTGGTGTTCAGACTCTTTGAATTCCCTGGGGTGGGGGATAACTATATTGGAATTGTATACACAACTTTGTTCCTCCTGTATATGTGTCTCCTGTCAACCATTGGTTTTAAATGATAGCAATATATACTTGATCATTGCTTTATGTAAATAAAGCAATAAAATAAAGCAGTAAATAAAATGCACATTATGACTGTTGAATTAAAACTCTCCCTGTACTGGCCCCATCATCACCTTCAAGTTATCCTGAAAAATTTTGTAAGTTCCTTTTGTGTATAGGGCAATATACAGTTGGGAATATACAGTTAAATTTAGCATATTTAGTATTGCTTCAAAACATGCATATATACATGTCACATACAAAGTAAAATTATTATATCTGAAAATAAACTATAAGGTAATTCCAAAACATGTTTAGGAAATTGACATTTTGGCTGTAGGGTTGTATGCCAGTAAAGAAAGAAGAAAAATACTTTACATTCCTGCTTTATATAATAAGTTGATGTGTAAAATTCTGCATTATATTTACTAAAAGAGAAAGAAAGAAAAGAAAAATATATACTAAAACCAAAGACTGAGAAAGAGATGCAAAATAAGTAAGGTGGAATGCACAAGTTCTGGTAGGGTGCAGGGCATGGGAGGTGGAATGGGTCTAAATTTGATTAAGATATGGTCTATGAAATGAGCAAAAGTTCAATAAAAAGTACAAAAAAGTTAGTATATTTTATTACGTGAAACAGTTTTTCTCTTTGGTTATGCTAGAGGCACAATAATTAGAATGTGTTAAAAATTCTATAGTTTCTTTAGATACTTCTAATAATAAAAATCGATCCTAATTTTCTATGAATATATTATTATATTAAAGTCAAATCCAAAATATTTCTGCATTTTATTTTATGCCCTCAAAGGTTTATGTCTCCTGGGCTTCATGGACTTTCGCAGTTTACTCCTGAACTGAATCGGGCTGATAAACATGACCATGGACTGGTGGAGCCCATGCTGCGTGATTTCTGAGGAGAGGATGCAGAAGGCATGGGAACTGGAGCACTGGCTCTTCGTACCACTCTAGGTGAAACCTCCAACTTTCCAGTGACGTTATCAATATGTCCTAAATGATTTATCCTCTGAGTCTTCTCCAGAATTTAGCGCCAAGCACATAAATTGCATGTGAAAATTTACTCCCATAACTGCATCTTCTTAATTTTTCAGCTCTTTCTACCATTCACTTAAGAGATTTAGGTATTAACCATATTGAATAAGCTTCACTTCAAATCCATATTTTATTTGAAAGCAACCTGCTTGTGACACTTCCTGCTACTGAAATCCAAAGCCTCTGATTAATCAATATATACATGTTAGTCATTTGACATGATAAAAAATTAGTCTGTCCTCCATGCATGTGTGGATGAATTCCTAGGATTTGTCTTTTCCAAGGATTTTATTCATAGAAATTAATAAACCTACAACTATTTTGGACTGCCATTTGTCTTTCTTCTTTGTTAGCTATCATACTCCCCTTAGGTCAGCTAAGGGCTTATACCTATATTGTTCCAGAACCAGTAGCAGAAGTGAGGGCTTGGTCTTGAGGTATATGGAATTTTCTTCTCTTCCTCCAGCACAGACACGTTTACCATAGAGAATTTCAATAAAGGAAGGCAGATTCCTGAGACAAGTGAAAGATGGAAGCCTCTTTCCTCTAGCAAAAGCCCAGAAACACCAGGAGGATCTGCATATTTCACTCAATTCAAATCCCAGAGTCCTGGCAAAGGCTCTGAGATTTAGTTGGTGAATCTATAGATCAAACTTTACATTTGCACTTTCCAAACTGTGCAGTTAAATATTGGGCCTTAAATTAAGCAGGGTGGGGAATGTGGGTACATGGAATAAACACTGCCTTGAGATCTGCCATGGAAGAGAGGCACTGTAGTTTTTCATCTGTGATTTAAAATCTAACTTTAGTTTGTCCTGTTATTAACAAGACTCAACAGGATATTAATTGGTAAATCATTTTCAGAGTCTTAGCTCCAGCATAATAACAGAATATGAAGATACACATTCACCCTGGTAAGTTAACAGCTAGAAACCTGGTACCATCACAAGGTTTTCTGTTCTCTTAGTAGAGTAATCATGAATTAGGAGATGCTTCCCAACTTCATGTCTGTAGAACCCCTTTACCTGTTATTAACACCAGGTACTCGTAATATAGGAGGGTGCACTGTAGCACCCAAGTCTCCATCACTTTCATTTGGAATTTCTTTGATCCATTGTGCTTTACTCCCCAACCAATCTCTCCAGTGATGAAGATGCACTGGATGTCAGCTAGAGTTGGCTGGTTTCTCCAGCATGCTGTGAAATGACATGCCTCCAGGGTCCCATTTGCATGTGGATTGGAGAGTGTGAGCCTGCCTCACTGATACCCTTGGACTTCACTTGAAGACTGGGACTTTTGTGTTCCTTAATAGTTTTATTCTAGTCTATGGTTTTAGAAGTGAAATTGTTTCTCACTTTTATTTAATATCAGTTACTGCCTTTTGTATAATTGTATAGCTTCTTTCAAGGACCTGGCTAAACTAATTTATTTATTTTCATTCCCTTTTAAAATGAACAAGTGAATCCTGGGATTTATTTTTTTGGAATTTCCTGTATACAAAACATGCCATCTGTAATTAAAGATAGTGTTATCTTTTTCCCTTCTCTGCTGAATGCCATATAACTGACTGTACTGGCTAGAAGCTTTAGGCCATACAGAGTGAGAATGGTAAGAGTAGATACTTTTCAGATATCCATAGTTTGAAAAAGCTATAACGAAATGCATTGTTATATAAGCTTACTTAAAAATACATATGTATCAAGGCACAGATTTATCAATTTGATGAAATCTGTGTCTTGATTCTACCCTATAGTTATGTATAATATAACTGTCATCTGGAGACTCATGGGTTAAAAAAAAAGGGGGGGTATACAGAAAGACATGAAAACTTTTCGTCAAAAACCTTGCAATTCAAATCTTAAAACTAACCACAGGAAAAGATTTGTTTGTTCCAACAGGACAAAATGTCACCAACTTAACGGCTGAGAAAGAAAAGATACAGGTTTGCATTGAGTAGGATGTACCAAAAAGTGGCAACGGAAAGGCTGACCCGTCTGAACATTCAAAGGAAGAAAAGCCTCAGATTGCCATAAACATCGAACCCCTCTGTGGATCCTACATGTAACAACTAGTTATAATGAGTCCTAATGAAACTTACCTTCTAGGTGCCACAAAGGTTCTGATATGAGAGACTTCCTTGCCTTCCCACCCATAGAACAAGGAGAAATATGACAATGATGAGGTCGCTCCCCAACTGTAAATTGGAGACAACTATTGTAGAGGTAATCTCTTATAAAACCGGTAAAACTGCTTTCTTTAATTGACTACTAGACATGGGAACTGTGGAAGGGATTACTCTCTGTTCAGAACCAAATATAATACTAAAGTCCTAGGGCTATGCACTCAGGCAAAATATATTAATACAGGAGCTCTGACATCAGCAATGGATTGTTCTACCAGGTGGATGTTGGCCAGGGGATCCAAGGCCCCACAAAAGGTAAGGGCTCCTTGCCTCTAAGTTGGGATACCTACAGGAGGAGAGGCAATAAGACCCTGCTGCCGAAGACCTGACGTTAACATGGGAGGGATGTATTGAGACCACACATGCAAGTGTACAGATGGCCTCTGGAATGCCAGAGAGTGTTACCAAAGGCCACTAAACCAATAAAGCAAATATGGGTCTCCCTGAGTCAAGCAAGACTCCACCGTCAGCACCAGCTACACCTCACCTGCCTGGAAATACTGTGCAGCAGAGGCAGCCATGTGCCTGTATATCCCAAATCTAATTGGCTATTGGCTCTCCCCTTGGAGAAATAACCCATGGCTGATGCCACAAGCTTACATCCTCTACAGGTTAGGAGATGTTATAAGCCACAGTAAGACCCTGTCATATTTAACAGGGGGGAAAATTGTAATTCATGGATTAACATATCCAAACATGTGTCTATGCTAAAGTAACCTACCATAACTATTAGTGCTGCTTAAATACCTATATATCTAATTGCTTGTTCTTCATTAGTAGGATCGAAAGGTTATTCCTGGACAAACTGTCAGCCCATGAAAGGAAACAGCCAGAATTGACCAGAGTCCAAGTCAACAGCTCCAGAGAGAGTGGACTGTTTTACCTCTCATCCACCTGTGCCCCTTTTCTAAGCCTAGGGAACAATCTGCGGAAGAGGGGGCGTGGTAGAATGTAAGGGCTGCGATTGGGGTGAATGGTGAAACTACAGCAATGTAGTCTGGACACTCATTTGATCAACTTGATTGAACAAACAACCCTTCAACCCCCACTGGATGGTGGGGCTGTGGGGGTTTGGGCACAACAGCCTGCAGATTGGTTTTGCACAAAGGATGCTTGTACTCATGGATTATCACTTATAGCTAAAAAATGAAAAAAACGGAGAGAAAGATGCAGAACAGTTATGGCAGAATGCATGATCTGGGATGGGGTGGGGTGGGGGGGAAGGGAAAGGGAAATGTGCCTGAATTGAATTGGAAAATAATCTATGAAATGCACAAAGCATCAATAAAAATTAAAAATACATATGTAATAAATACATATCTATATCTATATCTATATCTATATCTATATCTATATCTATATATATATCTATATCTATATATCTATATCTATATCTATATCTATCTATCTATCTATCTATCTATCTATATATATGTGTGTATGTGAAAACTGAAGTTATCTAATAAAAGTATTGGTGTCAAGCAAGGGAACTATCCCTATGAGGATGGGGTAGTCAAAGACACTCCCAGTACAATATAGTCTACTGCCACGGTCCTTAGTTATCTAACAGAACTTGAAGGTATGACCCTATTGCTAAAGATATCATACACTTTGGAGATAGGACTTGGATAAATTGAGTAGGAACTGACCTGGAAGATTACTTCACAAGAATTAGCTCTTATAATACTGGAAGTTTGTATGCAAGCTTCCAGGGGAGAAAAATTAATTAATAGTCCTACCTAACTATAAAGCCTAAGGAGCACAACAATGATCACCTCAGAAAAATATTCTTAATAGCACAGTAGTAGTGTATTTATCTTGCTGTAATCAATAACAGTCTAATTGTACTCAAGGATTAACCAATAAGAGGAATTTCATTGCTGGTTCTATAACCCAAATACCCAAGGCTGAAAAAGATCATGAATCTTAGAGGAGAACTTAGTTCTGCCATTTTCTTAAATAAATACTATATTCAAAGTACTTAACCTATGGCACAGATAAGTGAAGCTCTCACCCCTCAACAAAGAAGCTTCTTTTTGGAACAAATGGAGATGATAACAGAGGTCCGCAACTGATTAGAGAAGAATTGACCTTGGGTAGCCCAGCCTCAACTGATACATCTACATCACAAATTTTACATTTAAAGCTCAGAAAACTATTTCTTTGGGTACAGTAACAACGTTTTTATCTTGGGATTAATCAACAGCTGTCTAATTGGACTTAAAGTCCACTCAATGAGAGGGAGCTCATGTGTGGTACTGCAAACATAGGTAAATACACATGGCTGGAGAGGTCATAAATTCTAGAGAAAGTCCTACATCTTTCACTTCCTTATACCAACATTATTTTCTTATTATGTGCTAAATGTATATCCTTATATTTATAGACAACTATACCTGTAACCACAAAAAAGAAGCTTTTGATGGTAACAGATGGAGCATATTACAGAATTCCACAACTGGTCAAACACATTAATGAGTGTTCCCAACCCTAAGTGGCACACCTACAATGGATCCTCTACATCAGTGCCTCAGAACATAGTAGAACAGGGGTAGAGGCAATACTGATGTATCTCTCAACTCTCACCAGCAAAGCTCACTCATGCAACAGAGAATGACGAACACAGAAAGCCACAACTGTCCAAAATGTAGAGAATAAGAGACCACAGAGTGCATGAAACTGATAGGACTCATAATAAACATCACCCACCCAGGGCTCAGGGATCATTGAGCAAGAGGGGTTGGAAAGATTGTAAGTGCCAGGCACGGTAGATGATAAGGACAAAGAGTTTTCAAGGCTCATGTGCACTTACAGCAATGGTGACAACATGCATAAGACCTATGAAAACTCAAACAGACAAAAGCTCAGCATAGAGAGGGGGAAATGGGAAAAGTGCTTTACTCTTAGTTGAGGAACTATTAGCAATTCATCACTGTTGGCAAGGGAGAATTGGTCTTCTCTAAGGGAATGATGCTGGGCAGGTGAAACAGATTCCAGTGGATGAAATCATACCAAGGGACTTCTCGGGGCAAAACCTTTACTCTGACTTAATAGTGCTTGGCAGATATGATGAAATACATGAAAAATGGTAGGATGAATATAGGTGTTGCACATAGGGAGGGGACCTGAATATGATTAAGATATATTGTGTGAAATGCACATAAGTTCAATAAAACTTTTGTATTGAAAAAGTTTACAAACACCATTGAAAATGGCTCAGGGAACATTGCAGAACAGGGTGCAGAAGTATGTTAAGAGCCAGAGGTCCAGGACACTTCATGTTACCTAGTGTATTCTAGACATGGCCTGATAGCTACACCCATGGAATTTCGACAATATATTTGCCTAAATAAGACCTGAATAATGACAATACTAGATGAAATGCCAATACAGATGATGGAAATTTCGAACAACTACAAACAACAAATGGTTGCTAAGGGAGGAAGAAACAGTTTCCTTCTGGGATGGACTCCCTGATAAGTTATCCAATCCCAAGTAGTCAGCACCAAATACATGTAAAAAAAAAGCACCACAAAATGAACTTTATACAATATTTCACAAAATGGAGAGGGAAAGGGGAGCATATGAAGAGCTGAAGGGATGAAGATTACCTAAATATAGTATTCATGTATGAACTTCTCAAAAAGTGAAAATTATAAAAGCAGTATTGTTGCTTTCTCCATTACATGATGCTAGCTTTGCAGTTTCCATGGATCACCTCATGTTCAGAGGGCCTTATTATTAAGTTGTTGAGTCTTTTCTATCAAGACAGTATGTAAGACAGTAAAACAAACATTGCATGTCTATTGAGATTATTATGTGGGAGTTTTTGCCCCCTTTTCCTAATAACATAGCATATTAGGTTTGCTATGCTAAATAAAATCTGCCTTTCTAAGAAATGTCATTTTCTGTGCTGTGCAATCCTTTTCGGTTTCTGAATTTGTTATCTAATAGTTCATTGAGTAGGGCTCTGTCTATATTCATAGGGATACTGGCATGTAGTCTTTTTTATTTGGTTCATGTGACACCTGCTTTTGGTATGATGGAAATATTAACCTTTAGGAATGAGTAAGAAAATGCTCTACCCTCTCCTGTTTTTGAAAGAATTTGTGGGTAATTGATTATGGCTCTTTGATATGTATGGTGAAATTAACCACTGAAGCTATATGGGCCTGGAATATTTTCTGGAGTAAAATTTTGTTATATTACCTTTATATTTATGTTTCTATATTTCCTCCTTGAGTTTGTTTGGTAGTTTGTGTAAAAATGTATCTTTGGATTTATATCATGCAATATGGGACTTTGTAATAGGCTCTATTTGTTGTAAAAAGAAGTTTCTTTGATGAGTGGTGAGAGGTACACTTGCTGTAATTATGAAGATACATATTTAGAATATAGTAAGAAATAATTTTGGTCTATAGGAGTGACAGAAGGAAGTTCTTTTCAAACATTGCTGAAAAAAAAAGAAGGAAGTTCTTTTCTCCAGTTTATGACTTCTCCAGCCATGTGTTCTTGGCTGTGTTTTCAGTGCTGTGTATGATTTCCCTCCACTGAGTGAGCCTTAAGTCCAATGAGATAGCAGTTGATTACCCCCAGTATTGCACCAGCAGAGATAACTTGCTGGGCCAGACATTGTTGTGGTTTGTAAGCTCTACAACTGGTTGAGACCATTGACTACTTTTCTCCTTTGGCAACTTGCGTAGTATCTTCTGATATTGTGAGAGCTAGTCTTTAGCTTTCTCTACACTTAAGGTTCCAGGAATATCCTGCAGATGGGTCCAAAATAATGTAAGAGCCAGAAGGACAAGAAGCCTGTTAATTCTTTCTATGAATGATAGCTAGGCTACACCAGGGAAATCTCCATAACATGATAGCCTAACAAGATCTGCCTAATGAAAAACCTGGTTGACATGCAAAGGTGGATGGGGAAATTCACAGGGTCCCACTTTAAGATCAAGAGCTACAGGCAATCAGTGGATGGTGAAGGAGGAAGAATCAGGTTTTTCTAAGGACTAGCACCATAAGAGACTGCTTAACCCCAATTTGGCAATCCTAAATACAGGTACAAATGAATACCACTGAATCGACCAGTGCATTATATCTATATCTACACCTATATCTGTTTATCTACATCTATATATGAATGGATATGTAGCAATATTAAAACTAAAAGAAAGAACAAGGAATTGAGGGGCGTGGGAAGAGATGGAACAGGACTAGAAGAGATGGAAATAATGTGCAGAAAATACTCATGTATTATCAAAAATAAAATTAAAATTTATACATATCTTTATTTTCCTTATCAATTCTATTAAGTCAATTTTGTTGAAGTTTTAGAGAAGCCAATTTTTGAGTGAGTAGATTTTTCAGTATTACTTTTACCTAGTCCATCAATTTCTGCTCTGATTTTTATTTTCTTTGACTGTTTTTGGCTCTTACTGTTTTGACTGCTTCATTGGTTTGCTTGTTTTATGATCCAGGGTCTTCCTGTATCACCAAATGCCCTGGAACTTGCTGTGTAGACCAAAGTGGTCTTGATCCCACAGAAACTTGCCTTTTCTGCCTCCAAATTGCTGGGATTAAATGCCTGAATAGCTGCTTCATTTTTTTTAAATACTTTTAATGTTTTGTGTATTTCATACATCATTTTTCATTTCAATTTAGACATATTTCCCTTTCCCTTCCCCGCACCCCCGTTCTGCCTTACATGTCCCACATTTTTCTCTCAGTTTTTTTGAAGTTTTTCGCTGCAGAAGTTTATTGTTTTGGGCAGAATTTATCTGTATCAACCCGTTCTTTGACCCAGTCCTTGTGTTGTTGCTTCCTCCCATTTGTATTGCTCCAAAATATGCCAATGTAAACATCATATACATACCAGAATTACGTTCCTCAGGAGTAAACTGTATGTTAACTCTGAAATATGTTTAGGAAATCACATTTTCCCTTTAATTTTATATTACTCTAACATATGAATATATACCTTTCACCCATATGTTAATTGCCATATCTGAAAGTAAGTGGTAAGTTAATTCTAGGGCCTGTTAAGAGATTCACATTGTAACATCACAGTTGCTTTCAGATAGAAAGAAATGTAACAATAACATTTCTCAGCTTGCTTTTCAATTGGGGGATTTGGTGCTAACAAGGGAAACTATTCTCCTTTTTATATTTTGGGACTTTGTTGGCTGCTTCATCTTTATAGGAGAAAAATAGAGAGATTAAAAAGTTATTCCCAGCACTTGGGAGGCAGAGGCAGGCAGATTTCTGTGAGTTCAAGGCCAGCCTGGTCTACATAGTGAGCTTCAAGCCATCTGGGACTAAAGGGAGACTCTGTCTCAAAAAGATGAAAAAAAAAGTTATTCTGAAGCCATTGGTGCTCTGCCTAGTATGAACATCAGACATTTTAATACTGTAAGAAAAATGTTTCATTTCAATGCTTTTCCTACCATTATCATTAATACATATTTATTAACTTACCAAGAAAAGTAATGCAATTTGACTTGTCATTAATAGTGTGCAATTTCTGTTACTTTAAAAATCACTGGTTGTATTGAATGCCAGTTTGATGTGTCAAAATTATTTAATTTCTAAATTTTATCAGCCTGAGATGCAGAAAATTGAACATATTTCTATGCATATGTCTTCTTTTTATTATCATCTCTTAGGAACCCTTTAGTGAGACATTAGACTTGGGACCCTGATATTTTAAGATAGCATATAAGGAAACAATGAGCCCTGAAATATGTATCATTAGCAACACTAACAGGAACTAAATAATTTTAACTAAATACTTTAGCTTTAATATATATAAAGATACTTTACATGTATTATCTCAGAAAATGTTCATTACTATTAAAGTTGGGAATTACCCTATCATTTAACAAAACCTAGAATCAGAAAGATGAAAAATCTTGTCTATGGATAGTAAGTAATAGAATAAATAAATATTCAAAGAAGGTCTGAAGGATATTCAAAGTTCTATTCTTTTGGTAAAGCTATGCAGTCTCAGTCATGCATGAAGCATTCCAAGCACATTTGTTATTCCACATAAAGAATCCATATGCATTTCCTATTTAGTAGGAGTAAACTGCAGTATATTTGAGATGAACATATCACATGGATTGTATCTGTACAATAAATATAGGCATCTATGTCAGAAAAATTACAAAATGATGGGAGTGAATAAAAAACTGATCTTACAACAAAGTGTCAGTGTTCAAAGGGCTTTATGAACCATACTTCTTTCTAAATATTACATGTGATTCTTTGGGCAGAGGTTTCCAGCTTTCCAACAATCAAATCATTAGTGTGGACCTTCAAAATCATCCCACAAGCACCCAACTTTAGTGAACCATCCGGAGAAGCACAGAGCACTAGTGATGAGCATAGTACCTGCTCATTGCTGATGTGATTGATTATGGAGAGTCCTAAGTGATGTGGCAGGGATCATGGCTGGAATGGCCTCAAGGGGATATGTCCTTTTGTCCAAGAAGATGAGTTGGAGAAGAGGGTGGGGGAATTAAAAACATGAATTATGGTTTAAAATGGGAAGTGATAAATGACATTCTTCTGTGGATGCTCAGTGACAGCCACAGGCTATCCAAGACCATTAGCAAACAACTGCATCAACGATGGACAGCTGCCTGGTAACAAGGGTCTTTAAGTTGATATGACCTGTATGCCCTTATGTACAGCACATTCACTGCAAACCCTTAAATTCCTGGGGTCATCAGAATATCACTATTTAATTCTTGCATAGTCCACTCCAGATATGATTACATATTCATCATCTCTGAAAAAGAAATATAATTAACAATTCTCCCAACCCCAAACTCCTGGTACAAGTAAACCAGTGGTAATTGGATATATGAAATTGTGAAATTCACTCACATCTAGTGTTTTTATTGTTGTAATGAAAATCTTGCAGAATTTTAACAAGACTGAAAAAAAAGAATAAAACTATAAAGAGCCCTATATACTGCAAACAGTTGCCACTAATGAGACCATGACTAACTTGACTCGCTGATGGAAATTTTTTGAATGTCACAGTACTGGTATATCCTTCTCCTCTCTATACTTTCTATCATCAAACCACTGCCAATGGTCCCCAAACTTTGGACCTGGGGTGCTATTTCTGGACTGCTGCTTGTAGCTCCTTCTGCCACAGGAGGAGTTTCCAGGCTGCCATGTTAGTATACAATGAGGACCCTCTAGCTAAAGTCTAGAACAACAAGCTCCTTTTCCTCAAGCTATAGGCTCAAACTAAAATTGTTAGAATGACCTTGAACTCCTTGAGGAGGACTCTCTTTACTTGAGATAATGAGGACAGGTGCCATTGGACATCCCACCCGACAACTGTACCTACCATCAACCCCTTTTGTCTCCTCCCCTTTCTGTTTTCCTTGTGTAGTCTGACTACTTTAATTACATGTATTCTCCTCAAATTTCATTCAAAATATTTCAAGTTTACTTCAGGTAGCAACTGAAGCATAAGGGCCTTAAAAAACCGTTTCCTTTTATTTTTTTATTCCTTACATAGGCTGATTAGAGTGTCATTTACTTTTTAATTTGTGGAAGGCCATGGTAAAATAATGCAAGAATCAGTTTAGAATTGGCTGTGGATTAATAAAAGGAAATTAATACCATGCAAATATCAAGCCCTGAATTTTTACTTCTGCTTTATAATGCTTTATAATCTTTGTATCAGTGATCTCATCTATTAGAAGTAAGAGGATGAAAACATATCAATAAATCTCTACCATACTGGATTAGTTGTTGAAGTATCTTTTTTATAGAAGAATGGAAAGAATACTTACTACTTATGAGTGCATAATAATTTGTGATGTTAAAAGCAAAAAAAGGGGGGACTAGAGTGATGCCTCAGTGGTTTAGAGCACTGGCTGCTCTTACAAAGGACCTGAATTCAGTTCCTAGCACCCACATGGCAGTCTGTACATCCAGATTCAGGGATCTGACACCCTCTTCTGAAATCATACAGGCAAGACACTCATGATCAGATTTGAGAGATCATTAATGACCTTGAAGTGGTTTTTGTGGGTGTGAAATGAATGGTGAGAATTTGAATTGTTCCCTTAATATAGTATTGAAATTAAGTCTACTTAATCTATCAAGTCATGTTCATGCCCTGATTTTATATACTTGTATCTATCAATAAACATTGAAAAATAAGAAAAAAAATAACATTCTTAACATTTTTCCTCTCAAATAGATGGAGCTTGAGGGTGAGTAGCCTGGATGGATGGAGGGTTGCTGCAGTCCTCAGAAGCCCAGTTTCTTGGCTTTCTACTGTGCCTCTGATAGTGCTTCTCACCAAGGTTCTCCCATTGTCCACCAGATTGCTGCATTGTTCCAGACATTGTGATAATCTCTGGCTCAGAAGCAAAAGAAAAGTAAAAAAAGGGACGGTTGCCCTTTTTCAAGTATTAAAATTAATTAATTAAAGGTAATTAATTAATTAATTAATTTTGGTGTTTTCAAGACAGGGTCCCCCTGTAGCCCCAGCTAGAACTCACTATATAGACCAGGCTGGCCTTGAACTCACAGAGATCTGCCTGCCTCTGCCTCTCAAGTGCTGGGATTAAAGGTGTCCAGCACCATGCCCAGCCAAATATTAATTTATTTTTATTTTATGTGTAAGAATATTTTGCCTGCCTGTATATAAGTGTAATGCCTGCAGAGGCCAGAAGAGAGCATTGGATCTCCTGGACCTGGAGTTACAGATGGTTGTTAACCACCTTGTTGATGCTGAGAACTGAACCCAGGTCCTCTGCAAGGGCAGCCACTGAGACAACTCTCCAGTCCCTTGGTTGGTCTTTTAATAAGACTTTCTTGTTCATATCCACTTAAAATGGAGGCCATGAAAATTGCCTTTTAGCTGTCAAACTGTATCTGAATAAAAGCCAAAGCATTGTTGATTAAGAAAAAAAATACCTTGATGAGGAGCTCCAGTATATTAGGGTTCCTCAGAGTAATACAATCAATAGACTGGTTATGAGATAGATAAGGAGTGGGAGAATTATGAGGAAAATTGGCTATCATGCTTACAGAGGTCAAGAAGTCCACCCGACAGCTGGAGAACCAGGAAGCCAGTGGTAGTTAGTTTGAGTCAAAAGATTTGAGAGCACAAATGTGTATCTCAACTCAAGAAGGATAAAAGTTGCCTTTCTATTCTGGCTCTCAGTAGACTGGATGATACCCTCCTACACTGTTATCAGCTAAGTATCCCTTGACACAGGCTGAACATATAGTAATAAATATTTAGCAGAAAGAAATTCAGGTTTTCAGAGCAAACCATTTTCACTCCAACCATTATGTATACTCACATTAGCTGAAGATAATGCTGAGGAGGGAAACTCTCCTTGATTTAAGGGAAGGAGATATAATTTCTGGCCGTGTGTGTGTGTGTGTGTGTGTGTGTGTGTGTGTGTGTTCCTGTGTATGTGTTCATTTGTTTATGTGTGTGACTTAATACCATGTTAAATTTCCCATCCCACGGCTGCATCAATATTAAAATGAAGATGGAAATATCACCAAGATAAGTGAGAACATGAATTAGACAATACCTTTCAAGTTCTTGTAGCTCCATGGAGGAAGGAACTGTTATCTGATTCATGCTCCCATTGAAATGACTAAAGATGAAAAGATCAAGAATCTCCTTCATTTCTCATTAATTATACTATAAAAATTTAAGTATTACACATTTGTACTTGTGTTCTTACTATCTAGAGGGCTCTGAAATCCAGTCAGGTTCAAACCTAAGACAAGGCATTTATTATAAAAATAGGGAAAAGTTTAATGAAGAATAAGTGTGTGAATATAAAATAAAATTGTTCATACTTTTAATGTTACATAATTAAAGAATAAAGGCATTTAGTAAAAAAAGATGACCTACCAGTATTGATTTTCCCCATAATGTGCTACTGTGTTTCTAAAGGCCCTTTTCTAAATGTTTCTTATTCAAAAATTTAAAGCCCAATTTAGTAGGAAGAAAATTATAGGCATAGCTTTTGGTCTTTGGGAGTTGTTTCTTTGAGGCAGTACCTATCTCAGCTGTGCTGAAACTATGTAGACCATTCTGGACTGAATATCATAGAGATCTGCCTGTTTCTGCCTTCAGGGTGCTGGGATTAAAGGTGTGTGCTGCCAAGCCTGGCACATATTAAAGTCAAGATTATTATTATCCTTTTTTTGTTGTTCTTTTTGAGACAGAGTCTCCTTGTAGCGTCAGCTGGTCTGGAACTTGCTATGTAGACCAGGCTGGGCTTGAACTTACAGAGATCTTCCTGCCTCTGTCTCCTAGGTGCTGGGACACTGGCTAGGCTATTGTTATCTTTTAAATTGTACCTCTTCTCTTTGTGAATCATTATTATTGTTCAACATCTACTTGGAGTCCTAACTCTTCTCATATAAATGCACAGTGGGCCATTTGAGAGATGGCTCAGCTAAGAAAAGTACTGTTCTTGCAGAGGAACCCAGTTCAGTTTTCGGACCCCATGTCCAGCAGCTAACTATCCATAACTACATTTCCAGGGGATTTGACAACTTCCTCTGACCTCCAGGTACATCTGCCTTCATGTATACACACACACACTGAAACCAAATCTCTAAATATGTGAGTCCAGGATCTTTAAAGAAAACAGACTCGCCCCAGAAGTCATGACCTGTCCATTGCTCCTCAGTTAGGGAGAAGGGCTCATGAACTCCTTCCTGTTCCAGGCTAACGTTGACTGGCTTGATCTTGTGCAGCTCTCACTCGGCCACCACCGCTGCTATGTGTTAATGAGTATAGATGTCTGTCATGTCCAGATGACATGATTTTGCTCTGGTCAACCTCTTCCTCTTACAATCCTTCTGCCCCATCATCCTAGATGGTTCCTGAGTCATGGAAATGAGGTGAGGAATAAACACCCCAATTGTGCCTAAGCACCGGATAATCAGTGATTCTCTGCATTTTGACCAGTTGGGAGTTTCTGCATTAACCACTGAGGACAGGGAAACAAACTTCTCTGATGTGGTCTGAGACCTGCACTAATATACAAGCAGAGAGATATGAATTTAGAGGACAATTTGATATAAATTACATTTAGCAAAATAATAATAGTAGGTTCAGCCTTGGGGCCTGTGAGCTCCCCAATCTTAGGTTTTTGGCCAGATTTCCGGTACCATTATGTGTTTCCTCCTGTGAATCAGGTCTTAAATCCAATCAGAAGGTGGTTAGTTACCACAGCGGTTTCTCTTGCACCCATTGATACATCTTGTCACACAGGTCATTACTGCAGTGCACAGGGTTCACAGATGGGTAAGACTATTGACTATTTTCCCTTAGCAGGCTACATAGCACCTTCAGGTAGTATGAGAGCTAACCAGCATAGTGGAAGCTTCCTGTTCAGTAATGACGTGATTCTTCCATGTCCTGAGACCAGTACATGTGGTGTCTTCAGGAATAAGATCTTCCCCTCACATCTTGGTGGCCAACCAAAGACAATGCAATAGACTATATTGTTTTAGGGGGTGTCTGATATACCCCTGACTGACAACTGGAGGGGAGGTATCCCATACCCTGCATTGGGGTTTTTATTTGGCAATTGATGGTGTTATCATATCAACAGCCTCCCACCAAGCTTATAAAATAATAGCTTCTATATGTGTATTTCAAACACCTGTAGAGTGAATATTAAAGCCTAATGCTTTCCTCTGCCCTACTCTTCAGTCCCTCTCTGCATTTAAAACTTCCTCCCTATTATTCACCTTTCCCCCCCTTTATATAGCCTATGTTCTTTTTTCTTTTTTGTTGTTGTTATTTTTGAGACGTGGTCTCCCTTTAGTCCCAGCTGGCCTGGAGCTCGATATGTAGACCAGGCTGGCCTTGAACTCACAGAGATCTGCCTGCCTCTGGAGTGCTGGGATTAAAGGCGTGTGCCACCATGCCCAGCGACATAATCTATGTTTTATGATTTCTCTCACTTCAGATCATTCTTTCCCTGACCCACCGATTCTGCATTTCTACATCTTTGAAAAGAATATTTACATTTGTATGTTTAATTTGGAGCATCGGTAGAAGCCACATGTTGATATCATCACCTGTACTGTTCAATCTCAGAATCATCTAGGGCTCTACCACTGATGTCGGAGTAAAAGCAAGATTGTATGCTAAATCCAAAATGGATCTTAATCTATTCTGGTTTGCTTTCTAGAATTTGTTTTGCAAAGGCAAATAATTGTGTCTGATCTGATTTCTTAGGACTTGATACTGTGTTTAGGATTTCTTCCCTATGCAGTTTATCCTAGTTCTTGAGTCAATCACCTGCTGAATTACCGTTATTTTACTCACCTGTGCTATCTTTAATTTTCTCTGCTACATAGGTTTAGAATAGAGAAATACACGAAGCACACAAATAAACCGTTTAGGGAAAATTTTAGTTGTATGTATATTTAATTTATGTAATTGAAATTTTTATATTTTGAGAATTTCATACACAAGTTCTGTATTTACATATTTTCCATCCCTCTCCACAGCCTCCCCCTCCAACTTCTCTTCTATCCCCCATAGAATGCCTCAGTTTTGTGACCACTTCTTCAATTTTTGGGCTGTGTGTGTGTGTGTGTGTGTGTGTGTGTGTGTGTGTGTGTGTAGTATATTCTGAAAAACTTGTCCCTGGAGAAAACTGATTCTCCCTATCTCAGCATCCATTGATTACCTGTAGCTCTTCATCTAAGGGTGGGGTCTTGTGAAATTATCAGATCCACATTGGTATGTCAACTGGCAGTGCCATCATTCAAGTCTTAGGAAACCAGACTGTGGAGATTTTGAGAGTGCAGCTTCCCTGTCCTGTCCAGAAGACACTGTCTAGCACCAGGAGTCCTGCTCCTTTGCCTCTAACAATCCTCCTACCCCATTTTCTGTGCTGTTTCCTGAGGTTTAGTTGTAGGGATTGTTTTGTATATGTCAATTAGGGTCAGGCACCAATTTATGTATATTTAAATTTAAATATTTCTTGGCTCAGGTCTAGTATAATGGACATTGGGTGTATAGCAGTGACTTTTATATAATAATTATACAGCAAATTCAGACTTAATCAATGAGTTATATTTTCCACACTGGCGGGTGCTTCCCTCACTGTACTCCTTTATTAGAGGTATATGTAATTAAGTCAAGTTGCCTCTGTTAATTATACAAACTGATGGCAGAGCCTTGCATCTCCCAAGATGATTTTAAATGGGAGTAGTCATGTGACAAATTTGCCCTATTCTTTGGCTTCCCCTTCTTCTAGAAAAAGCTGTATTTCTCTATGACAATGTATTTGAACCAAATTATTCCTGCTCCTTCTTTTTGTTCCTCATCCTTTCACAGAATTTATCACGTAGAGTGTATCATGTTAGTTCCTGATCTTCCTCTGTTGCTATGGATATCCACTGGATGTCATTAGCTCAATGATATGTATGTTTTCTACTGTTTGGCTATATCCAAATGAATATCTGCCTATCAATGAAGAACTGCTGGACTATCATCACCTAAATACCACTAACCAGGGAGTCTAATAATACAATTTTTTTGTTTTTTTTTTTAGAGACAGGGTCTCCCTGTAGTCCCAGCTGTCCTGGAACTCACTTTGTAGACCAGGATGGCCTTGAATTCACATAGATCTGCCTGCCCCTGCCTCCCAAGTGTTAGGATTAAAGGCATGCACCACCACGCCTGGCTAATAATACAATTTTTTTCACAACGGATTCTAATATATTTTTTGAGACAGGATCTCCCTCTAGCGCCAGCTGGCCTGGAATTCTCTCTGTAGACCGGGCTGGCCTTGAACTCACAGAGATCTGCCTGCCTCTGCCTCCCGAGTGCCGGGATTAAAGTTGTGCACCACCACACCCAGCTTAAAGATGGTTCTTAGCTGCCATGTGGGTGCTGGGAATGGAACCCAGGTCCTCTGCAAGAGCAGTTGGTGCTCTTAACCACTGATTCTAGTATTTAAAGGGGGTCAACATATGAAGTTGTGGAAGAAGGTCACAGATTTCATGACAGTTGTTTGAAAAGATCACTAGTAAGTCCTGTGGAACCTGGGCTCAACACTTGGTTTTATGAATGAAGTTGAAATTAGGGTTTACTCTTTTAGTTTTTAATTAAATTAGAATAATTCTATGATTTTACTTTTTTTATCCTGGGAAAACAAAGTATTCATTTAGCTACCAATACATGATAGCCTTTTGGAAAAACAAAGGCACACATACATGCACACGTGCAGATACATAATGAAAAAAAATATAATTGGCTTTGTTTCATTAAGTGTGGGTTTAAAAGAATGACAATACCACTTTTGAGGATGGCCAAGTAATTATTCTAGGCTGGATAATTTAGGAGTATCTGTCTGGCAACTTGGTGAATAGATACCTGCTATGCAAGTTTTCCTTTAATAAATTAAGAGCTTTGGTACTCTGCTTTTAATTTTTCTTTCCCACATTTCAGATAACAAAGTCATTTTGTTCTAGAATAACTAGTTTGTGTAGATGCCAACTATCTTTATGTAAATTCTTCAGGTTTCAAAGAGGAAAAACCATTGAAAAAAATCCTGATAAGAATCTGATAGGGTAAGCCAGTCATCAAGTGTCTAAATAAAAAAGAGCAGTTCTTTGTTCTTTCATTCATTTCTCAAGTGCCATAGAACACCTTCTATGATAACAAACTATCTGATGCTAGAAGAGTCATAGGGAATAATAGCCTAGGCAAACTGTCTTTGGGTTTGATAGTATCTGAGATGAATTGAGTCTTCTTCAATAGGATTTTGTAAGGGTTTTCTCTGGGGGTATGTGGCATTGTGGGAAAAAGTATATGGCTGATTTGAGAAAATGAAGCTGGATAAGCTGAACAGAATCATTCACAAATTTATAATAACATGAAATAACAAATCCCAAGAAATATGTAAAAGTCCCATAGAAGAGTATTATAGAATGCTGAAAATGGAATTAAACTAGAACTTCACTTAAAAATAATTTGAAATAGGTGTGCATGTATGTGGACACACATACACACACATATATATGTTAGCTACAGTCTTTAAACTGCATATTAGGTATTGAGATTTGTTCATCCCTTATAAGTGCAGCTTTATACCTTTTTAAAAACATAGACACCAGATTGTTGAAATTGCATAATGCTGATGTGTAGAGAGAGGCAAAAGAGAAATCTATTATCATCAAAGTAGTGTCTTTGTGCACTGAAAAACCTATTAATGTGGAGACTCACAACTGGTCAACGATGGGAGAGCACGACTGTGGAGTGATAATGCCTAATGGAACATCTACAACATGCCCCATGGCACGGCTCAGGGAATATCACTGAGGAGAAAATAATGTGAAAATCAGATATTGGGATGTGTGCTAAGAAACAGTATCTTTTGGACACTCATGGGTATTTATCTCATGAATGCACTGCAGATATGTCTACCTATGCAAGACATGCACAATACTCCCTCAGCCAAGATTTCATTATGTGTAGGAGAGGGACTTAGGAGGATTCATTACCCCTTGAGAGACTATGGGTCAAAAAAAGACATCAAAGTGGTAGAAGGGTATTAGTGGGAGAGATGGAAGTGACAAGCATGGTTAGTGCGGGAGCAGAAATACCCCAATTCAGTACATGTATGTACACAATCTTCAAAGAATAGAATATTTAAACAAAGATAAAAAGCATTTTTATTCTTTACCTTTGAGAATTTCATACATATGTATTGTATTTGAATCATTTTCATTGCTCCCAGTCCCCTACAGCCTCCCTTGTCCAGCAACTCCCTCTCAATTTCTTGACCTCTTCTTTCATTCTGCATTATATGTATGTAATATGTATATTAAAATTTCTTTATCTAATGGTGGACATATATGTAAAATGTTTTGTGAAATAACAGTACATGCACATAGACATGCAGGTATCTTTGTAAGGCAGTGATTTCATGTCCTTTTTGTAAATACAAAGGAAAGTGTTTCTGGGCCATATAAAAATGTATCTTTTTAGTTCGTTTTGCAAAGAGCATGTAGTTTTGCATTGTGACATCCCACCATACAGGAGACTCTTACACATTATCAAGTCCTGTTTCAAGCTTGAAATGCAGGCTTGCCCCAGCTCTGAAGCACAGCTTCTGTGTGCTGACCTTGAGGAAAATCTTCCTAGAAGATTTACAGCTAATTTTTTTCAGCTCCAGGCAAGCAGTAGCAATTGTCCCAGTAAAGTAAATGTTTCCACTTCAGGTTCTTGTCTCTTCCTTTTTTTTTTTTTCTCTCCATTTTTTTAATTGATGTTTTGTGTATTTCATACATTATTTTTCAATTCAGTTCAGGCCTTGTCTCTTCTAATCACAGTGATTCTTCAGTTCCAATTGACCACTGCCTACAGTTTCTCAATTCAAAACAATACAAATGGGTCTGGTGGTCTCTATGTTCCACTGAAGCTTGACAAGCCAGGCCTCAATTGTCTACAACTCTTTCAGCATAACTCCACAGCAACAAATTCTAAACTCTCAATGAATATTCTAGCTCAAAGTCCCAAATACTTTTGCAATCCTCCCCAAAACACAAGGTCAGATCTGTCACAGTAAGACCTCATTCTTGGTAAAAAAAATTATGTTCCTTTGTCTTCAGTTGTTGTGACGAAATACTCTGACTAATACTAAATTGGAGAGAAAAAGGTTTATTCATCTTATATCTCCTGGGTCACAGTTCATCACTTAGGTAGCTCAAGGTAAGCACTCAGGGTAAGAACCTGGATGCAGGTGCTGAAACACAGGCCATGGAGGAACACTACTTACTGTCTTCCTGCTTTGGCCCGTGCTCAGCCTGTTTTCGTATCAAATATAGGATGATCTGTCCAGGGGTGGTATCCCCACAGTGGGATGGGATGGCCCACATCATTCAACAATCAAGAAAATGCTCCAGAGACATGGTTACAGGCCAGACCAATGGAGACAATTCCCCAGTTGAGGATCCCTCAACCCAGGTGTGTAAAATTGACAATAAAATTATCCAGCACAAGTAGTATGCACATTTTTAAAGTTAAATTTTATTGAGCACATTTCTTACAACATTTCTTAATAAAATTTAGTCTCATTCCTCCATCCATCCCATCCATGCCCACCTGAGCTCATGGGTTCTGTCATACATGTTAAGTCCTGTCTTGCATCTTTTTCTCAGTCTTTTATAAACTTTTCGATGCAGAAGTTTACTGTTTTGGTCAGTTCTTTGAATAGGTTTTTCTCTGTCTTTTTTTGTTCCCTTTAATTTTATATTATTTTCAAATATGCATATATACACTCCACACATAAATCAAAATTACAAACTCTGAAAATAAACTATAGGTTAATTCCAAAACATATTTAAGGATTCACATTTTAACAATAAAGTTGCATGCAGGTAAAAAGAGGTATAACTGTACATTCTCTTTTTTAAGAATATGAATACATATCTTCTACCCATATATGGTAATTACAATGCATGAATATAAGTTTTAACAATACTAACTCTTCTAGTCTATGAATGTTATCTTTTCATTTAACTGTGTGTTTTTCAATTTCTGTCAACAATGATTCATGGTTTTCTTTTTTATAAGTAGAATACAATTTTTAAATATTTTTATTAATTTTTTGAGAATTTCATACACTGTATTCTGATCATATTCACACATACACCAAACTCCTCCCAAGTCCACTCTTATCTCCCTATCCACCTGACTTGTGTTCTCATTTTTTCTAAAGCTTTTCCAACATTTTTCTTCCAAGGAGAGAGCTAATAGCCAATTATATTTGGGATATATATATATATATATATATGGGAATATATATATATATATAATAGGACACATGCGCTGCCATTGTTGCACAGTTTCTCCAGGCAGTTGAGGTGTAGCTGATTCTGAAGGAGAGTCTTGTTTGTGTCTCAGGAGACATATTTTGTGTATTGCTTTGTGGCCTTTGGTAACGCTTCTCTGGCATTTCAGAGGCCAGTTGATTAGCAAGTTACATCTCATAACATTTTTTCATGCTCCCACCAGGTCTTCAACAACAGGGACTTACTGCCTTTTCTCTTGCATTATCTACTATAGGCCAAAGACGCCTTTATAATTTTGGGGGGTTTGAATCCCCTAGCCAACGTTTCCTAGGCAGAATTTCATTGTTTATATCAGAGCTTTCCGTTACTAATACTTTTTGTAATTACACAGCTTATAAAGACATTACTATGAATTGGTCTAGATAGACGAATCTATCCTTTCACAGTTCCTATGCCTATCAGTCAATTTAAAAAGGGTAGTTACCAGTTTCTATAAGAAAATTACCACTATAACAGTTGGCTCTAATTTACAGTTAGGGAATGACTTCATTACCATCATGTTTTTCTTTTTCCTATAAAGAGGAGAGGTAGGAAGGTTTCTCATTATCTGGAAGGTAAACTTCATTAGGGCCCATTATAAACAGTTAACCCAAATAGATTTCAGAGAGATGCTCAGTGTTCATGACTCAGGCAGTCTAAGGTTACACTTTCTTTAATGTTCAGATGGGTCAGCCTCTTTGATGCCATTTCCCAGTCCATCCTGCACAGCCAAAAGTTGTATGTTTTCAGGCATTTAGATTGATGATTTTTACCTGTGGGAACATACAATTCTCCTCCCATTGTTAGTTTCAAGATCTCAAAATTGAAAATTTATCAACAGGATTGTAACACAGAGTTTTCCATTTGTATCTCAGAAAGGATACTACCACACCTTCCTCTTTTTGTTTTTTTTAATTTTTATGTTTTGGCCTATAGATGCCTAAGTTGTATTACACATACCCATAAACAGGAGCCAAGGCATAAGTTTTCATTAAATTTACCCAAACTGTTTCTCATTGACTGTATGCTACTTATTTGGTAAGTAAATTTAAGCTTAATTCCTTTAAATTATCCTACAAGTAAAAGAAAGTGTTACAATGTGATGTTGTATAATTCAGAAAAATATAGAGACCATTTGTGTACCTTAACCCCAACGTTACTGTTGGAAGTTCAATACAAATTATAAATAAAACAATTAACTTTTTATATTCCCAATTAGTTCAAATGTATTACCATTTTCACCAAAACCTACAACCAGATTTAACTAATCTAAACATTTCACTAAGCCTTAAAATATCCTATAATATGTTGATAAAGCTTCGGCAGAGTTGAGTACCTGCCAAATAAATTTTACCCAATATACACTTTGCTCTTTAAAGCTATATGACTGGACTATGACTTCAGAGAAATCAAGTCCAATAACCTATATGATTTATTTTGTATTTCTGTATAAATCTCTACTGAAATACCTCTCTATATAAATATATGTTATTTTAAATATACCCTTTTAAACTGCAAATCTTACAGAGTGGATTTTAATGACTATCTTCCTCCAAGCTCTTGGCCTTCTTCAGGCCTGGCATGAAAAACTGTTTTAAAGACTTTTCAGTCTCTAGTTCCTTTTTTTTTTTAGTACAAGCATCCTTCATGTAAAACCAATTTGCAAGCAGTTGTACCCAAACCCACACAGCCCAAGGCTCCCACCATCCAGCTGAAGGGGCTTGAATGTACAATCAAGTTGATCATATAAGTGTCCAGACTATATTGCCATAATTTTACCATTCACCCCAATTGCAGCCCTTACATTCTACCACTCCCCCTCTTCCACAGGTTGTTCCTTAGGCTTAGAAAAGGGGCACAGGTAAATGAGAAGCACAACAGTCTACTCTGTCTGGAGATGTCATTTTGGACTCTGATCAGTTCTGGCTGTTTCCTTTCATGGGCTGACAGTTTGTCTAGGAATAACCTTTCAATCCTACTAATGAACCACAAGCGATTAGATATATAGGGTATTTAAACATTGCTAATTATTATGGTAGGTTACTTTGGGATAGACACAGATGTATGGATGGTGTGTTAATCCATGGATTATTTTTTTTTTCCTGTAAAAGATGATAAGGTCTTACTGTGACATATAACATCTCCTAATCACTAGAGGATATAAGCTTGTGGCAACATCCATGAGTTATTCCTCCAAGGAGAGAGCTAATAGCCAAATAGATTTGGGCTATACAGACATATGGCTGCCACTGCTGCATAGTATCTCCAAGCAGATGAGGTGTAGCTGATTTTGGTGGAGGAGTCTTGCTTGACTCAAGGAGACCAACATTTGCTTTATTGGTTCAGTAGCCTTTGGTAACACTCTCTGGTATTCCAGAGACCAACTGTACACTTGCAAGTGCGGTCTCAATACAACCTTCCCATGCTTACATCAGGTCTTCCACAGCAGGGCCTTACCACCTCTCTTCTTGCAGGTATCCCAGTTTACAGGCAAGAAGCCTTTACCTTTTGGGGGGGCTTGGATCTCCTGGCCAACTTATCCTTGGTAGAATAATCCATTGCTGATATCAGAGCTCTTCTATATTAATATATTCTGCTTAAATGCACAGCTTAAGGAAACTTTAGTATTATATTTGGTTCTGAATAAAGAATAAATCTTTTCACAGTTCCAATGTCTATTAGTCAATTAAAGAAAGCAGTTTTACCAGTTTTATAAGAGATTACCTCTATAACAGTCAGCTCTAATTTACAGTTAGAGAATGACTTCATTACCACGATGTTTTTCTTTGTTCTATGAAAAAGAGGTAAGGTGGTCTCTCATATTAAAACTATGCCGAGACCCTCTTCTGACCTCCGCAGCATTGCACGACACAGGTGCACAGACTTGCATGCAGACAGTACATTCATACACATACACAAATAAATAAAAATTAATAAAAATTAAAAAAACAAAACAAAACTGTGCTGCACCTAGAAGCGAAGGTTCATTAGGACTCACTATAAACAGTTGTTACACATATGGTCCTCAGAGATGTTTGATGCCTGTAACAGTCTGAGGCTTTCTTCCTTTTAGTGTTAAGATGGGCTAACTTCTCTGCTGGTATTTCTTTGGTACAACCTACAGGATGGAAGGCTGCATCTTTTCTTTCTCAGCCATTGAGTTGGTGACGTTTTGACCCGTGGGAACATACAAATCTGTCTGAAGCAGCACGGGGCTGCTCCAGGTGATCCTAGCAAGTCTGAATCCTGAGCTCCCAACACACAACCTCACTATGGCACCCAACTTATCTTCCGTTTTTAATTTATAGAAACATTACTGATTTTTACAGGTTGATTTTGTAGCTGGAGAGTTTGGAATAACTGCCCTTGAATGTGGATGAATCCAAACACATGGGTGACTATGGAGAGAAACAGTATGGACTTTTGCTACTGGGTTTGTAATCTTCCATATGCTACCCCAAACAAAACATCTGTTAAGTAAAAACAAAGCTGTAGCAATAGCTTGTATTATTTAGGGAGTCTCTTGAACTAACCAGACTAACAACTCCAAGGGAATTTTCTCAAGCCTGGCGCTGTTTTTTTTTTTGTTTGTTTGTTTGTTTTGTTTTTCTTTTTTAGTTTTTTTCCTTTTTTTTTTTTTGGTATTTTTGAGGCAGGGTCTCCCTTTTAGTACCAGCTCTCCTGGAGCTCACTTTGTAGACCAAGCTGGCCTTGAACTCACAGAGATCCACCTACCTCTACCTCCCGAGTGCTGGGATTAAAGGTGTGCACCACCACACTCAGCTGCACTGTGTTTTTTGTTATATAGCCTTTGGCTACACATGGAGACTCATATATTGTATGCTTGTTTTTCAGTATGGCTTCAAATTAATACATTTCTTTTTTAAATTTTATTTATTTTTTTATGTGTATGAATGTACTGTCTGCATGAAGGTCTGTGCACCCATGTTGTGCAATGCCGTGGAGGTCAAAAGAGGGCATCGGATTCCTCTGGAACTGGAATTAAAGATGGAGTTCTCAGCTGCCATGTGGGTGCTGGGAATCGAACCTGGGTTCTCTGCAAGAGCAGTCAGTGCTCTTAACCACTAGGCCATCTCTCCAGCACAAATTAATACTTTTTTTTTTTTTTTTTGGTCTTTTTGAGACAGGGTCTCCCTGTAGCCCCAGCTGTCCTGGAACTCACATTGTAAACCAGCCTGGCCTTGAACTCACAAAGATCCGCCTGCCTCTGCCTCCCAAGTGCTAGGATTAAAGGCGTGTACCACCACACCCGGCTAAATTAATACATTTCTATAAATTTTTTATTGTATTTTATTTATTTATTTATTTATTTATTTATTTATTTATTTATTTATTTATTTGTATGAATGTACTGTCTGCGTGTAGGTTTGTGCACCTGTGTCGTGCAATGCCGCGGAGGTCAGAAGAGGGCGTCGGATTCACCTGGAACTGGAGTTCTCCTGGAATTGGAGTTACAGACGGTTCTCAGCCACCATGTGGGTGCTGGGGATTGAACCTGGGTCCTCTGCAAGAGCAGTCAGCGCTCCTAACCGCTAGGCCATCTCTCCAGCCTGGTACACACCTTTTATCCTAGCACTCAGGAGGCATTGGCAGGTAGAGCTCTATGAATTCAAGGCCAGCCTGGTCTACGTAGTGAGTTCCAGGCCAGCTGGGGCTACATGAAGACCTTGTTTCAAAAAAGAACCCCCCAAAATTAATACATTTCCTTCTGATTTTTAAAATAACACAGCCCTTGATTGCCTCCAGAAGTTAAAGGTAAGATCCTATTGCTGAATGCAGGCTACTCGTGGACACAAACTTGGAGCAATTGAGCTAAAACTGACCAGGAGGCCTCTTCTTTGAAGACTAGCTCTCATGGCATCAGAGGATACTATACAAGCTTCTAAGGGAGAAAATCAATCAATGGTTTGACCCAGATCTGACATCTAAAAACAATGACAGGCCCAGCAAATTATCACTATTGGGGAAGTGGCACTTTATCTTGGAGAAATCAACATCTCTCTAACTGGAATTAAGGCCTGATCAGTGGGAAGGAATTCATGTTTGGTACCATAAACATAGCCAAATACTTATGGCTGGAGTTGTCTTTGGTCTGAGAGAAAAATCTCCTTTTGCCACATTCTTGCTTTATTCTAAATATGCATCCTCATGTTACAGATGAGTATACCTCTCATCCCTCATAGAAGCTTCTTTTTGCAATATATGGAGACTATTACAGAATTCCAAAATGTAGAGAATAAGAAACTATGAAACACTTAACCCTAAGGGACACATTTTCAAAATATACTTAAGATAAAAGCATCTATTACCACTCACCAGAGGTTTCCCTATTCAGAAGATGGTGAAATTGACACAGAAATCCACAATTAGCCACTGTACAGAGAACAAGAGTCCACATAGTGCTTATCCCTGAATAGGAAACCTATTTCAAACCTCTGCTTCCCAAGGTCCAGGGATCATTGTGGAAGAGAAGGAAGAAATAGTATAAGAGCCAGGGGTCTTGGATGACCACAAGTAAACAGAGTCTTCCAGACAGCAGGTCAGTTACTCATATTAACTTACAGCAGTAGTGACAGCATGTACAAATCCCATGCAAGCTCAAATCAGACAAAGTCCCAGCATAGACATGGGAAAGTGGGTAAGAAGTCCCAACTCAACCTATACAACTTTTGGCAATTGTTGGCTGCTTGGAAGAGAAAGACTGTCCTACAGGGTTGGGACTCTTGGTTGGCAGTGGATGGATCCACACTGAAGGACACTGAAAGACACAAATAACACTCTGTAGGCTATATATATACATATATACACATATATGTATATAAACATATATATATATACTTATATATATATATTTGCACATATATATGAGTCATATATACATATTATTTCATTAATTTGGTAAGGGGACAGAGTGGGGGAGCTACAGAGATGGGAGAGGATATAAAGCCCATCAAATTATATTATATAAAAATGACAAAAAATCAATTAAAATTCAAAAAATAAATCTTTCCTACTTTTTTTTACTAGTCTTTTGTATATTTGAGAGCATATCATACCAAACAAATAGAATAAGTTGATTCTTGACTTTAGTTCATTTTTCTCATGTTTAAAAAATAAACAAAAACAGAACTATAGCAATAATTTTTCTGAGAATTATAATCCTATGTTTTATTTAATCTTGTCAAACTACAGATAAAAAGCTTTTTGGTATAGTTTCTTATGTTTATCAAAACCTAATTGTGGATTAATAGTGTACAAGTAAATAATTTATTATTGAAAATAACAAAATCAGTTGCTAGAGAAATAATGTGGTAAAGAGCCCATACTGTTCCTGCTGAGGACCTGAGTTTGGTTCCCAGCATCCATTCTGTGCTGCTCACAACCTCCTTTAACTCCAACTCCAGGGGACCTGACTCTTCCTTCTACTTTCTGTGGGCACCACACACATGTACACAGACCCACACATATTCACCTACACGTACCAATAATTCAAAAGAAATGCTAAAACTTATAAAACCAAACATGCAAGGTAAAATGCCACATTCTTCAGAAGTTTCAAATGTAGCATTGATTATAGTCATCACAATGTAGTTGTCTTCCTCTAAGTTAGAATTATGTTAAGTTATAATCAAACATCTTCTCACTTCTCTTGTTAGTCTACAGTATGCAACCTAAATTAAAGTAAATTGTATAATGCTACTTTAGGTGTCATACATTATTAACATATATAACATATATGGCTAATGGCTATATGTATACATATGTATGACATAGCATGTTTTTTGTTTGTCTGTGGACAAGAACACTAAAACTGAGTGAGCTGATTGCATGCATATTTTTCTTTGACACATACTTTCCCTTTTTAAAAAAAATAATAATGTTATATAGTACAATTATTTTCATCAAGAAACTATTTTTTTATTTTATAAACATAACCATAAACATGTTCATTATGTAGCATTATTTGAACTCAAAAAGGGTTTGGCGATATATATTCTGGACATAAATTGGTGAACATAGACAGTCAAAGACTACAATTCTAATAAGAGATCATGAATATATATTCAATAATATAAACTAAACAAGACTTTTTCTTCAAATTCAAGTCAAAGATTTACGGTTTTATAAACAATGGTTGTCATTATTAGTAATATTATTCAGAATTGACTTACATTTTTTATCTGTATGGCATGCTTGGGAAAATAAAATGAAATCATGCAGTTTATTTCCTTATCCTTTCTGTACATATTTTACCTCAAATAATGCACATTAATATATTTGATTTTTGGTTCAGACAGCTAAGTGATACTATTATTATATCATTCTATCACTAATTTTACATAAGAAAATGAATCTTTTAAGAAAATATAAACTTGACAGAGTGACTGTCCAGAGTATAAAGAATGTTCTGTTACTAAGGTTCACAATCAATTAGAATAATATTAAATGAACCCTCATTGAACCTTGGTGTACATTGTCTCATTAAAGTAAGTAGAAATGGCTTTGTTTATAATACTGGCTTAACTTATTTTGGAAATCAAGGAGAACTGGCATGGACATATGGAAAAAAATTTAGTTTTGTGATTTGATAACTTAGAAAATTCCTAAATACTTATCCTGGCAATAACTGAGATGCCTGAATTGACATATTTTCATTTTCTTAATATTCACTTTTGGTTGAGTTGTTTGACAGAAAATGTCCCCTAGGTTATCTATACTCTGATGGCTGGAATTTTATATTACATCCTATGAGGAAATTAAAGTAGCAGATGAAATTACACTTGTAGTTCATCTGAGCTCAAGACAGTGAGATCTTCCAATGTAATGACAGTGATTTTCAAGTATGGAAGTGAATGATTTGCTCTAAGGATTTGAATCATGATAGCTAGCTTTCACAATATGGTTAGGGACTCTGTAACAAAAGTGGCTTCCTGGGGCTAAAGAGATGGCTCAGTGGTTAAAAGCACTGACTGCTCTTGCAGAGGACCCGGGTTCAATTCCCAGCACCCACATGACAGCTAAGAACTGTCTTTAACTCCAGTCCCAAGGGAATCCGACGCCCTCCTCTGACCTCTGCAGCATTGCATGACATGGGTGCACCAACCTACAAGCAGAAGTACACTCATACACATAAAAATAAACAAAAAACCAAAAGTGGCTTCCTGAAGGTAAAAAGTAAACAAATGCCCCCTCTCACCCAGGGAGTCTGAAGAAAGCCAGTACTGCTTTGAGGTCACTGGCACCTCTCAGATACTGCCCTCTATTCTAGTCACTTGGCTCTCTTACAACATAACACCTGGTTTCTTCAGTCACCAAAAGACTCAGTTACAGCATCCTGGTGTGGCATTGTCATCCACAATCCAGGAACTGACTGTCTTTTCATTTTCTAAGTCCTGCCTCATTTAAAAGGAATACATAGAAAGGTGGGTAACCCTGGTTCACGTATCTTGGGAACCATCTTAGAATTCCACCTATTGCATAATTTTCCCATATATATATATGCACATGTGTATTTACTTAAATTTCCTTAGTGTAGAATCAGCATATTACAACTGACTTCTTAAATTACTTTTACTACCTTAGTTATTTTCCCATTTTAACTAGCAGGTCCTATCTGATTCATGAAAGCAACAGAAGGATGATAATTTCACTGTTTACACTTTCTTTTTTTTATTATTTTTTTAAACATTTAATTTAATTTTATTTTATTTTAAGCTTTATGTTGCATGCACTATTTATTGTAAATTTTTGTATTGAATTTTTTTTAAGGGATTCTACAATACAATGACACAGTTGTTTGCAGATAACAATGATGTTACTCAGTATGTCATACAATTAAGTAATTGGTGCATTTTGCAAGTATCTATGTCCAAATTTTGAACAACCCAAGGTTCCCATAGTCCAGTTGGAGAAGCTTGTATGCACAGGCATGTTGATCAATCAGGTGTCCAGACTATATTCCTATAGTCTCATGATTCACCCCTATCTCTCCACAGCCCTTACAATCTACCACGCCTCCTCTTCCGCAGTTTGTTCCCTAGGCTTTGGGAAAGGGGCACAAGTGGGTGAGAAGAAAACAGTCTAATTTCTTTGGAGTTGTCATTTTGGACTCCGGTCTGTTCAGTTTGTTTCCTTTCACGGATTGACAGCTTTCACAGTGATACCCTTTTCAGTCATACTAACAAAGCTCAAGCTATTGGATGTACAGGCATTTAAGCAGTACCACTTAAGCTGTGAGCATAGACACAGATGCTTGGATGGCATGCTAATCTGCAAACTGTGGTTTCTCTATAAAGGGTGACAAGTTCTTATTGTGGCTTATAACATCGCCTAACCACTAGAGGACATAAGCTTGTGGCATCCACTGTGAGTTATTCCTCCAAGGAGAGAGCTAATAGCCAAATAGTTTTGGGATATAATATAGACACTTGGCTGCCACTGTTGCACTGTATCTCCAGGCTGTTGAGGTGTAGCTGATATTTTCGGAGGAGTCTTGTTTGTCTCAGGGAGACCAATATTTTGCTGTATTGCTGTAGTGGCCTTTGGTAACACTCTCTAGCATTTCAGAGGCCAGTTGTACGCTAGAAGGTGACGTCTCATAACATTTTTCATGCTCACACCAGGTCTTCGACAACAGGGACTTACTGCCTTTCTCCTTGCATATTACACTTTCTTATATAACATTTACATGCCTAGACATCTTTATACCCATTTAAATTATATCATTTAAAAGAATTTTTATTTATCTACGAGGGTTAGGTTAAAGTTTATTCCCAACATTTCTGAGACAGAAGAAACTGTAATAGTAGAATCTTCTGATATAGCACTTTGTGTTCTCAAAGAGTCAAGTGATTAATTAAATCTCAACACTCTTCTGAGGAGACTGAGCCTTTTTACATGAGAAAAGTGAACTAAGGTCAGAAATCAAGTCATTATAATTGTCTGGTATAACATGCCCTCAAATATATGAAAGAACAGTAAAAATGTAGTAAAAACACCCTTTTAAAATTTATTTATTACTTTTATTTTATGTGTATGAGTATATTGCCCTCACGTATGTAAGTGCACCATATCACGCAATGCCTATGGATGGGATGTTGGAAGAGGGCATTGGATCTCCTAGAACTTAAGTTACAAACAGTTGTAGCCACCATTTGGGTGCTGGAAAATGAATGTGAGTCTTCAGTAAAACCGGTCAGTATTCTTAATGGTTAAAGCACCTCTCCAGCCCCTAACAATTTCTTATAGGAAAATTTATTAGAAAATGTTTGTGGAAGATAGAAAAATGAAATTGTAAATTATACATGCATGGAAATTTGGAGAAATATCTGTTAATGTTATGTGTCAAAGAGTTGTAGACTAAGGAGCATGTGCCTATGTGTGTATAAGATCACAAATGCAACTACCAAGTATGAAAGGCTAATTCTATGTATGTAATCATCTCTGTCTTCCTGGTGTCCAACTCAAGATTCTCTGACCCTGATACAGACCCCATTAACACACTATTGATTTAATAAGACAAAAATTTTCAGAAATTTAATATTAAAATTGATGCCTAATGTTTGATGTTTGCCTGTTAAAGAATTAATTATAACTTGAATAAATATCTCATTGTTTCTCTGCTTTTGTTGAAGAAACTGTCTGAAAAACATTTATTTATTTTTAATATTTTATCATTTATTTATTTATTTATTTAAGTGTATTGCCTGCATGTGTATGTTTTTTGCAATGTTTGCAGAAGTGAGAAGAGGGTGTTGGGTCTCCTGGAACTGGAGTTACAGACAATTGTAGCCACTATGTGGGTTCTGGGAACCAAACCTGGGTCACTGGTCTTAACTGCTGAGCCATCTCTCCAGCCCCTGAAAGACATTTCTATTCAACTAAAAATGGCATTGCATTATGATCAGGGTCCTCAAGAAGTCTCATAATCTTCAGATCTTATTTTGACTAAAGAACTAAGCCCGATCCATGAACATGGGAGGTCTTTCCATCTTTTGATGCCGTTTTCAATCTCCTTCTTCAGGGGTTTAAAATTTTTGTTGTAGAGGTCTTTGGTGTCTTTGGTTAGGTGTGTTCCCAGGAATCTTATTATTTTGGGGGGCTATTGTGAGTGGGAAGGTCTTCTTATATTCCTTCTCCACTTGTTTATTGTTGGTGTAAAGAAAGGATACTGATTTTTGTAGGTTAATTTTGTAGCCTGACACTTTATTAAAACTCTTAATCGTTTCTAGAAGTTTTCTGGTGGAGTTTTAGTATCCCTTAGGTAGGTAAACTATCATATCATCTGCAAAATGGGATAGCTGAACTTCTTCTTTTCCGATTAGTACTCCTTTAATTTCCTTCTCTTGTCTTATTGCCCTAGCAAGTGTTTCCAGCACTATGTTGAAGAGGATTGCTGATAGGGGGCAGCCTTGCCAGATTCTCATCTTTAAGGGAAATGGTTCCAATTTTTCTCCATTTAGGATGATGTTGGCTGTGGGTTTGCTATATATGGCTTTGATCATGTTGAGGAATGTTCCTTTCAGACCTATTCCCTCTGGGACTTTAAACATGAAGGGATACTGGATCTTGTCAAAGGCTTTTTCTGCATCAATTGAGATGATCATGTGGTTTTTGTCTTTCAGTCCATTTATGTGTTTTATGATATTTATTGATTTATGTATGTTGAGCCATCCCTGCATCTCTGGTATGAATCCAACTTGATCATGAGGGATGATCTTTTTGATGTGGGTCTGTATGTGATTTGCAAGTATTTTGTTGAGAATTTTTGCATCTATGTTCATTAGTGAGATGGGTCTATAGCTTTCTTTTTTGCTTGCATCTTTGCCTGGTTTTGGTATTAAAGTGATAGTGGTTTCATCAAAGCAGTTTGGGAGAATTCCCTCTGTTTGTATCCTTCTAAACAGTTTGAGTAGCAATGGTTGTAGGACCTCTTTATATGTATAGAGTTCTGCTGTGAAACCATCTGGACCGGGCATTTTTTAGTTGGGAGATTTTTAATTACATCTTCAATTACCTCAAATATTATGGGTCTGTTTAAATTGTCAATCTCTTCTTGGTTAAGCTTTGTTTGTTCCCAGGATTCACCCAAATTGATATACAGATTCACCATAATCCCAATCAAAATCCCTGAGCTTCTTCACAGACTTGGAAAAATATCCTTAAATTCATATGGAAAAACAAAACACCCTGAATAGCTAAAGCAACCCTTAGTGAAAAATGCAATACAAGGGGGATTGCCCTACCAGACTTCAAACTATATTACAAGGCCATAGTCATAAAGACAGCAAGGTATACAGAGTGAGTTCCAGGACAGCTGGGGCTACAGGGAGACCCTGTCTCAAAAAGAAAAAAAGAGACAGCAAGGTACTGGCACAAAAATAGACCTATTGACCAATGGAACAAAATTGAAGATCCAAACTTGAGCTCATTCAATTTCAGCCACCTCATATTTCACAAAGGGGCAAAAAACCCTCAGTGGAGGAAGGATAGCATCTTCAGCAAATGGTCCTGGCAAAATTGGATCATCATCTGTAGAAGAACAAAATTAAACCCCTACTTCTCACCCTGTACAAAAATCAACTCCATGTGGATCAAAGATCTCAACATAAAGCCCTAAACCCTGAAAGTGATAGAACTTAGCAACAACCTACAAGACATAGGCATAGGAAAAGTCTTTCTAAATCAGACAGCATTTTCTAAATCTGCAGAGGAAGTAAAGTCAATAGTCGACAAATGGGACTTCATAAAACTTCTGTACATCGAAGAAACAATCAAGGAAGTGAAGAGAAAACCCACAGAGTGGGAGGAAATCTTTACCAGTGATACATCTGACAGAGCATTAATATCAAGAATATATAAACTACTCAAAAAACAAAGAAGTAAGAATATGAATGACCTACTCAAAAGATGGAATAAAGAGATGAACAGAGTCTTCACAAGTGAGGAATTAAAGATGGCTGAGAAACATCTTAAAAAGTGTTCAACATCATTAATAATTAAGGAAATGCAAATTAAAACCACTCTCAGATATTATTTTACTCCAATACGACTAGCTAAAATCAAGAAAACAAAAGACAATAGATGCTGGAGGGGTTGTGGGGAAATGGGAACACTCATCCACTGCTGGTGGGAATGTAAAGTTGTACAACCAGTATGGAAAACAGTGTGGAGAACCCATAAAAGACTTGGAATGAGCCTACCACCTGACCCAGTCATACCACTCCTGGATATATATCCCAAAGACTCATCCTACCACAAAGATACATGCACATCCATGTTTATTGCAGCTGTCTTCACAATATTGAAGAGCTGGAACCAACCTAAATGGCCCTCAACAGATGAGTGGATGACAAAAATGTGGTGCATCTACACAATGGAGTACTATTCAGCGGTAAAGAAAGATGGCATTATGAACTTTGCAGGAAAATGGATGGAGCCCAAAGCCATTATGCTGAGTGAGGTAACACAGTCCCAGAAAGACAAATGGAGAATGGTTTCCCTCATTTGTGGATGCTAACACCAAATCCCCCAGATGAAAGGCAACCTGAATGACATTATGGTTATATTTCTATTTATCTGAAAGCAACTATGTTGTTATAATGTGAATCTCTCAATGGGCTCTAGAATCCACCTACCAATTATTTTCAGACTCTGTATTTACTGTATATGGGTGAAGAGTATGTGCCCATATTTTAGAGTAATATAAAATTAATGGAGGAAAATGTGAATTCCTAAACATAAAAAGAGACTGAGAGAAAGATGCAGGACAGTTATGGCAGAGTGTATGATCTGGGATGGGATGGGGTGGGGTGGGGGAAGGGAAAGGGGAATATGCCTGAACTGAATTGAAAAATGATGTTTGAAATACACAAAACATCAATAAATAAATAATAAAAAAGAAATTTCAAAAGTGCCCTAACAACAAACAGAGAAAACAAAGAACTAAACCATATCTCACTGATCATTTAAGAATCAAAAAGAAAAAAATGAAAGTCTGTATTAATCAGATTATCTCCTTCACCGGCTACTGTCCCATAAGGAGGATGTCCTAGTGTCTTCTTTTTCTTACAGTGCTGGTGCCATGTAGCTAGGGCATGTCTTTGGGGACATAATCACAAAGCGCATTTATTCTTGTCTCTCCTGTCTCTTTTCATTTATTCTCATGACTAATTTTTCAATCCTAGTTCTTTTACAGGAAGAAATTTAGGGCAAGTCCCCAGGCTTAACTAACTCACTTCAGATGAGGAAATCTCCAGCCAGTCATTAATATTTTCATCCTACTCTAATATTCAACGTTTTAACTTCATTCAAAGTCTTAGGCATTCTCTAGATCCTAGCCTCTTGCCCACTGTAGAATATGCAACAGCAACAGAAAACAGGGTTTCTTTCTGCTTTTCCTCCAACGTGTATCATTGCTCGTCCTTCATCTTGTCAATCATACTTTTTGATCTTCAGAAAGAGAGGGATGGTAGGAGGAAAGTAAAGGAGTTAGACATGTGATTTATGCTATAGGAAACTGGGATGTAATCTTGAGCAAACAGGCAAGGAAAGATAACATATGGCCTTGGTTAATTTTCTGAGTCACAAAACAAAACAGAGACAGCAATGTGTGTGAGAGAGAGAGACTTGTGGGATAATGGGAAAGTGGACAGGGGTGGTAGAGAGCTGGCAGATTAGAATGTTCAGAACACCAGGTACACAGAGTTTAACAAGAAAGTTGAACAAAACTATTCTTTTCTGAGATACTCTGATGGATTCTTTGGAGATGGCTCTGTAGTGCTCCTCCTTCATAGGGGTCTCCCTCTGCAGTTACCCAGACCAGTTCCTTCACCTTTTCCTATCCTTCCTCCCACCCCCTTATCTCCCTCAACCACTGGTGGTATTCCTTTGCAGCACTGTGGAAATAAAGATTTAATGCAGGTTTACCAGGCTCTATTTCATTTAAGGCCCACATCTCTCCAATACTAATTGGAAAAGAGGAAGTAAAATTATCCTTTTTTTTTGCAGACGATATGATATTTTACCTAAGGGACGTTAAAAACTCCACCAGAAAAGTCCTAGAAATGATTAAACGTTTCAGTAAAGTATCAGGATACAAAATAAACCTAGAAATCTCAGTAGCCTTTCTTCACACCAACAGCAAGCAACTGGAGAAGGAATATAAGGAGACATTACCAATCATAATAGCCTCAAAAAAATAACTGGGAATAAACCTAACCAAAGACACCAAAAACCTCTACAACAAAAAATTTAAATCCCTGAAGTAGGAGATTGAAGATGACACTAAAAGATGGAAAGACCTCCCATGCTCAAACTATTCAGAAGGATACAAACAGGGAAATATCCAAAATTCCTTCGAGGAAGCCAGCATCACTCTAATAAAACCAGGCAAAGACACAAACAAGAAAGAAAACTATAGGCCCATCTCATTAAAGAACACAGATGCAAAAATTCTCAACAAAACACTTGCAAATTGCATACAGACCCACATCAAAAAATCATCCATCATGGCCAAGTTGGATTTATACTGGAGATGCCTAGAAGCAGACTGATTCATCCTGGAGTTTCGCATCCACAGATTCTCAGGTCCATGCCGACAGGCCCACTGCTGCACCAACTACAGGCAGCACAGAAACAGCTCCCTGTGTGGTGTCCTTGTGCTGTCTCAGGTGATGAAGATGACAATGTTCATGGAGTCTTTGTCCTTGAGGAGGACAGTGGAACTCTTGCACACAAAAAAATGCACTTTCAGTTTTTTAAACTGAAAATATAAACTTGTATAAAGCTGTCTCTTTTATTGATACCATTTATGCACCTCATTTCTGTTGTTGTCTGAGCTAGTATCTCTCTAGCTAGCCTAGAACTCCCGAAATAGACTATGCTGGCCTCAATCTCATACAGATCTGCTTGTTTCTGCCTCCCAAGTGCTATGATTAAAGGCGCGTACTTCCACATTCCACCTTAGGAACTCCATTTTGATGTCTTTGATCAGACTCTTCCAAGTGAATAGGAAAAATAATGCATAATTGATTTAAGAACTTAAGAGAAAAAGAGGTGGATTTTTTTGCTTGTCTTTTATGACTTTGTATTTTGACTTAGTATTTTATAATTTGTATAATCCTTTTATTCTTTATAAACTTATCTATTTTATCTTTTTTAAAATTTTATTTATTTATTTTCACATGTGTATGAATGTACTGTCTGCATGCAGGTTTGTGCACCCGTGTCGTGCAATGCCGCGGAGGTCAGAAGAGGGTGTCGGATTTCCCTGGAACTAGAGTTAAAGACGGTTCTCAGCTTCCATGTGGGTGCTGGGGATCGAACCTGGGTCCTCTGCAAGGGCAGTTGGTGCTCTTAACCACTAGGCCATCTCTCCAGCCCCTATTTTATCTTTTATTTTTGTTGGTTTGATGAGGCATTTTGCATTTTATTTCTTTTTTTATTTTTATTTTTTTTTATTTTTATTTTTTTTTCCAGTAGGTAAAAATACCATTTAATTTTCAAAAATTACATACATATACATACCTATCTATATGCATAGATAAACATATACACAATGCACACAGAAAACAGGAGTTATCATGAGGCATCTAATACAATTGACATGGCAATACTCAACATAAATAAGTTTAGTTTCTTTTTTTTTTTTTTAAATTAGTTTTTATGCTTTTGTGCATTTCATACGTTTTTTTCCAATCCCGTTCAGGGTCTTTATTCCTTTCCTCCCCCTCCACCCCATCCCAGATCATGCATTCTGCCATAACTGTCCTGCATCTTTCTCTCTTTTTTTTTTTTCATTTTTAGCTATAAGTGATAATCCATGAGTACAAGCATCCTTCATGCAAAACCTATCTGCAGGCTGTTGTGCCCAAACACCTACAGCCTCACCATCCAGTGGGGGGTGACAGGTTGTTTGTTCAATCAAGTTGATCAAATGAGTGTCCAGACTACATTGCTGTAGTTTCACCATTCACCCCAATCGCAGCCCTTACATTCTACCACGCCCCCTCTTCCGCAGGTTGTTCCCTAGGCTTAGAAAAGGGGCACAGGTGGATGAGAGGTAAAACAGTCCACTCTCTCTGGAGCTGTTGAAAAAAAATTCCCTTTGGTCACTTGAAACCATAGATTGCAATTCTCTTCTTTGGGAAGTTTTCCTAACATTTTTAATACCAAACATTTGCCAAAAGGTTAAGCAAACAAATAATCAACCCCAAATTGCTACTTAATTAGCAATATTTCACCTGAATAAGACATATTATGGAGGGCATGTTTTATGAACAGCACCCCAACACATCTTCTAAAACTAGATTCCTTAAATAATATAGTAACTTTTTTAGATTGAGAAAAAGATGCAAGACTGCACTTAACTTGTATGGCAGAATGCATGAATTCTGATGAGGTGGAGGCATGGATGGAGGACTGGTTCTAAATTTGATTAATAATTGTATGAAATGAACAAAAGCTCAATAAAAATTAAGAAAATATATAACATTTATGCAAAGTATATTAACAGAAGACTGCATTTTATTTTATTTTATTTTATTTTATTTTATTTCTATTTTTGTCTTTTACAGACAGGGTCTCCCTGTAGTCTCAGCTGTTCTGAAACTCACTCTGTAGACCAGGCTGGCCTTGAGCTGACAAAGATCCACCTGCCTCTGCCTCCTGAGTGCTAGGATTAAAGGCCTGCACCACCACGCCCCGCTTAAGACTGCATTTTAATAGATAGGACTAGCTTTTATTTTATTTTAAATTGCTTAGTTTGTTTATTTTATTTTACTTGTTTTGCCTGTATTTGTATCAGTATACCCATGTTAGGTAATGCCCACAGGAGCCTAAAGACAGAGTCAAATCCTCTGGCATTGGATTTACAGATGGTTGTTAGTCACCATGAGGTGCTGGGAACTGAACTACAGTCCTGTGCAAGACCAATAAGTGTTCTTAGCCTCTGAGCCATCTCTCCATTCATTCCCTAATTTTATTTCCTTAATGAAGTATGTTTTCTAGAAGTTGTTTTTTATTACTATAGAGTGCGAATGTTAAAAATCCTCATCAGGTTCATTGGGTTAACTTTGCCCAATGAACAAATCATACAAGCCACATATGAGAAGCACATATGTGATTTAAAATGTTTTGGCAGCCATACTATAAGCAGGTATAAGAAGCATGTAAAAATTAACTTTTTTTTAATTCATAGTTTTTATTACTATTTTAGAGAGACAATATGAATACATACTGTAGCAATGCATGTAACCTTGATCACTTCAGGAGAGTGAGCTGGCTGTGACTGTGGTTTCTCCATTTCTTTTTTTTTTTTTTCTTTTTTCTTCTTCCCCTTCCCTTCACCCCGCCCCACCCCTACCCATCCCAGATCATGCATTCTGCCGTAACTTTTCTGCATCTTTCTGTTTTTTTTGTTGTTGTTTTGTTTTCATTTTTTTTAACAATAAGTGATAATTTGTGAGTACAAGCATCCTTCATGTCAAACCAATCTGCGAGCAGTTGTGCCCAAACCCACACAGCTCATGGGTCCCNTTGTTTGTTCCCAGGATTCACCCAAATTGATATACAGATTCACCATAATCCCAATTCAAAATCCCAGAGCTTCTTCACAGACTTGGAAAATATCCTTAAATTCATATGGAAAAACACAAAACACCCTGAATAGCTAAAGCAAACCCTTAGTGAAAAATTGCAATACAAGGGGGATTGCCCTACCAGACTTCAAACTATATTACAAGAGCATAGTCATAAAAACAGCAAGGTATACAGAGTGAGTTCCAGGACAGCTGGGGCTACAGGGAGACCCTGTCTCAAAAGAAAAAAAAGAAAAAAAAAAAAAAAAAAAAAAAAAAAAAAAAAAAAACTATTGACCAAGAACAAAATTGAAGATCCAAACTTGAGCTCTTCAATTTCAGCCACCTCATATTTCACAAAGGGGCAAAAAACCCTCAGTGGAGGAAGGATAGCATCTTCACAAATTGGTCCTGGCAAAATTGGATCATCATCTGTAAGAAGAACAAAATTAAACCCCTACTTCTCACCCTGTTACAAAAATCAACTCCATGTGGATCAAAGATCTCAACATAAAGCCCTAAACCCTGAAAGTGATAGAACTTAGCAACAACCTACAAGACATAGGGCATAGGAAAAGTCTTTCTAAATCAGACAGCATTTTCTAAATCTGCAGAGGAAGTAAAGTCAATAGTCGACAAATGGGACTTCATAAAACTTCTGTACATCGAAGGAAAACAATCAAGGAAGTGAAGAGAAAACCCACAGATGGGAGGAAATCTTTACCATGATACAATCTGACAGAGCATTAATATCAAGAAATATATAAACTACTCAAAAAACAAAGAAGTAAGAATATGAATGACCTACTCAAAAGATGGAATAAAGAGATGAACAGAGTCTTCACAAGTGAGGAATTAAAAGATGGCTGATGAGAAACATCTTAAAAAGTGTTCAACATCATTAATAATTAAGGAAATGCAAATTTAAAACCACTCTCAGATATTTATTTTTACTCCAATACGACTAGCTAAAATCAAGAAAACAAAGACAATAGATGCTGGAGGGGTTGTGGGGAAATGGGAAACACTCATCCACTGCTGGTGGGAATGTTAAAGCTTGTACAACCAGTATGGAAAACAGTGTGGAGAAAAACCCATAAAAGGACTTGGAATGAGCCTACCACCTGACCCAGTCATACCACTCCTGGATATATATTATCCAAAGGACTCATCCTACCACAAAGATACATGCACATCCATGTTTATTGCAGCTCTCTTCACAATATTGAAGAGCTGGAACCAACCTAAATGGCCCTCAACAGATGAAGTGGATGACAAAAATGTGGATGCATCTACACAATGGAGTACTATTCAGCGGTAAAGAAAGATGGCATTATTAAATTTGCAGGGGAAAATGGATGGAGCCCACAAAGCCATTATCTGAGTGAGGTAACACAGTCCCAGGAAAGGACAAATGGAGAAAGGTTTCCCTCATTTTGTGGATTGCTAACACCAAATCCCCAGATGAAAGGCAAACCTGAATGACATATGGATATATTTATTTTTATCTGAAAGCAACTATGTTGATAATGTGAATCTCTCAATGGGCTCTAGAATCCACCTACCAATTATTTTCAGACTCTGTTATTTATTATATGGGTTGAAGAAGTATGTGACCCATATTTTAGAGTAATATAAAATTAATGAGGAAAATGTGAATTCCTAAACATAAAAAGAGACTGAGAGAAAGATGCAGGACAGTTATGGCAGAGTGTATGATCTGGGATGGGATGGGGTGGGGTGGGGAAGGGAAAGGGGAATATGCCTAACTGATGTTTGAAAAATTGATGTTTGAAATACACAAAAACATCAATAAATAAATAATAAAAAAGAAATTCAAAAGTGCCCTAACAAACAAAACAGAGAAAACAAAGAAAAAAAAGAAAAGAATCAAAAAGAAAAAAATGAAAGTCTGTATTAATCAGATTATCTCCTTCACCGGCTACTGTCCCATAAGGAGGATGTCCTAGTGTCTTCTTTTTCTTACAGTGCTGGTGCCATGTAGCTAGGGCATGTCTTTGGGGACATAATCACAAAGCGCATTTATTCTTGTCTCTCCTGTCTCTTTTCATTTATTCTCATGACTAATTTTTCAATCCTAGTTCTTTTACAGGAAGAAATTTAGGGCAAGTCCCCAGGCTTAACTAACTCACTTCAGATGAGGAAATCTCCAGCCAGTCATTAATATTTTCATCCTACTCTAATATTCAACGTTTTAACTTCATTCAAAGTCTTAGGCATTCTCTAGATCCTAGCCTCTTGCCCACTGTAGAATATGCAACAGCAACAGAAAACAGGGTTTCTTTCTGCTTTTCCTCCAACGTGTATCATTGCTCGTCCTTCATCTTGTCAATCATACTTTTTGATCTTCAGAAAGAGAGGGATGGTAGGAGGAAAGTAAAGGAGTTAGACATGTGATTTATGCTATAGGAAACTGGGATGTAATCTTGAGCAAACAGGCAAGGAAAGATAACATATGGCCTTGGTTAATTTTCTGAGTCACAAAACAAAACAGAGACAGCAATGTGTGTGAGAGAGAGAGACTTGTGGGATAATGGGAAAGTGGACAGGGGTGGTAGAGAGCTGGCAGATTAGAATGTTCAGAACACCAGGTACACAGAGTTTAACAAGAAAGTTGAACAAAACTATTCTTTTCTGAGATACTCTGATGGATTCTTTGGAGATGGCTCTGTAGTGCTCCTCCTTCATAGGGGTCTCCCTCTGCAGTTACCCAGACCAGTTCCTTCACCTTTTCCTATCCTTCCTCCCACCCCCTTATCTCCCTCAACCACTGGTGGTATTCCTTTGCAGCACTGTGGAAATAAAGATTTAATGCAGGTTTACCAGGCTCTATTTCATTTAAGGCCCACATCTCTCCAATACTAATTGGAAAAGAGGAAGTAAAAATATCCTTTTTTTTTTTTTTTTTTTTTTTTTGCAGACGATATGATATTTTACCTAAGGGACGTTTAAAAACTCACCAGAAAGCTCTAGAAATGATTAAACGTTTCAGTAAAGTATCAGGATACAAAATAAAACCTAAGAAATCTCAGTAGCCTTTCTTCACACCAACAGCAAGGAACTGGAAGAAGGAATATAAGGAGACATTACCAATCATAATAGCCTCAAAAAAAAACTGGGAAAAACCTAACCAAAGACACCAAAAACCTCTACAACAAAAATTTAAATCCCTGAAGTAGGAGATTGAAAATGACACTTAAAAGATTGAAAGACCTCCCATGCTCAAACTATTCAGAAGGATACAAACAGGGAAATATCCAAAATTCCTTTCGAGGAGAGCCAGCATCACTCTAATAAAACCAGGCAAAGACACAACAAGAAAGAAAACTATAGGCCCATCTCATTAAAGAACACAGATGCAAAAATTCTCAACAAAACACTTGCAAATTGCATACAGACCCACATCAAAAAATCATCCATCATGGCCAAGTTGGATTATACTGGGAAGATGCCTAGAAGCAGACTGATTCATCCTGGAGTTTCGCATCCACAGATTCTCAGGTCCATGCCGACAGGCCCACTGCTGCACCAACTACAGGCAGCACAGAAACAGCTCCCTGTGTGGTGTCCTTGTGCTGTCTCAGGTGATGAAGATGACAATGTTCATGGAGTCTTTGTCCTTGAGGAGGACAGTGGAACTCTTGCACACAAAAAAATGCCACTTTCAGTTTTTTAAACTGAAAATATAAACTTGTATAAAGCTGTCTCTTTTATTGATACCATTTATGCACCTCATTTCTGTTGTTGTCTGAGCTAGTATCTCTCTAGCTAGCCAAGAACTCCCGAAATAGACTATGCTGCCTCAATCTCATACAGATCTCGCTTGTTTCTGCCTCCCAAGTACATGATTAAAGGCGCGTACTTCCACATTCCACCTTAGGAACTCCATTTTGATGTCTTTGATCAGACTCTTCCAAGTGAATAGGAAAAATAATGCATAATTGAATTTAAGAACTTAAGAGAAAAAGAGGTGGATTTTTTTGCTTGTCTTTTATGACTTTGTATTTTACTTATATTTTTATAATTTGCTATAATCCTTTTATTCTTTATAAACTTATCTATTTTATCTTTTTAAAATTTTTTATTTATTTTCACTGTGTATGAATGTACTGTCTGCATGCAGGTTTGTGACCCGTGTCGTGCAATGCCGCGGAGGTCAGAAGAGGGGTCGGATTTCCCTGGAACTAGAGTTAAAGACGGTTCTCAGCTTCCATGTGGGTGCTGGGGATCGAACCTGGGTCCTCTGCAAGGGCAGTTGGTGCTCTTAACCACTAGGCCATCTCTCCAGCCCCTATTTTATCTTTTATTTTTGTTGGTTTGATGAGGCATTTTTGCATTTATTTCTTTTTTTATTTTTATTTTTTTTTTTATTTTATTTTTTTTCCAGTAGGTAAAAATACCATTTAATTTTCAAAAATTACATACATATACATACCTATCTATATGCATAGATAAACATATACACAATGCACACAGAAAACAGGAGTTATCATGAGGCATCTAATACAATTGACATGGCAATACTCAACATAAATAAGTTTAGTTTCTTTTTTTTTTTTTTAAAATAGTTTTTTATTGTGCTTTGTTGCATTTCATACGTTTTTTCCAATTCCAGTTCAGGGCTTATTCCCTTTCCTCCCCCTCCACCCCCGCCCCATCCCCAGATCAGTGCATTCTGCCATAACTGTCCTGCACTTTCTCTGTTTTTTTTTTTTCATTTTTAGCTAATAAGTGATAATCCATGAGTACAAGCATCCTTCATGCAAACCTATCTGCAGGCTGTTGTGCCCAACACCTACAGCCTCACCATCCAGTGGGGGGTGACAGGTTGTTTGTTCAATCAAGTTGATCAAATGAGTGTCCAGACTACTTGCGTAGTTTTCACCATTCACCCCAATCGGAGCCCTTACATTCTACCACGCCCCCTCTTCCGCAGTTGTTCCCTAGGCTTAGAAAAGGGGCACAGGTGGGATGAGAGGTAAAAACAGTCCACTCTCTCTGGAGCTGTTGAAAAAAAATTCCCTTTGGTCACTTGAAACCATAGATTGCAATTCTCTTCTTTGGGAAGTTTTCCTAACATTTTTAATACCAAACATTTGCCAAAAGGTTAAGCAAACAAATAATCAACCCCAAATTGCTACTTAATTAGCAATATTTCACCTGAATAAGACATATTATGGAGGGCATGTTTTATGAACAGCACCCCAACACATCTTCTAAAACTAGATTCCTTAAATAATATAGTAACTTTTTTAGATTGAGAAAAAGATGCAAGACTGCACTTAACTTGTTATGGCAGAATGCATGAATTCTGATGAGGTGTGGAGGCATGGATGGAGGACTGGTTCTAAATTGATTAATTAATTGTATGAAATGAACAAAAGCCTCAATAAAAATTAAGAAATATATAACATTATGCAAAGATATTAACAGAAGACTGCATTTATTTTATTTTATTTTATTTTTTATTCTATTTTTGTCTTTTACAGACAGGGTCTCCCTGTAGTCCAGCTGTCTGAACTCACTCTGTAGACCAGGCTGGCCTGAGCTGACAAAGATCCAACCTGCCTCTGCCTCCTGAGTGCTAGGATTAAAGGCCTGCACCACCACGCCCCGCTTAAGACTGCATTTTAATAGATAGGACTAGCTTTTTATTTATTTTAAATTGCTTAGTTTGTTTATTTTATTTTACTTGTTTTGCCTGTATTTGTATCAGTATACCCATGTTAGGTAATGCCCACAGGAGCCTAAAGACAGAGTCAAATCCTCTGGCATTGGATTTACAGATGGTTGTTAGTCACCATGAGGTGCTGGGAACTGAACTACAGTCCTGTGCAAGACCAATAAGTGTTCTTAGCCTCTGAGCCATCTCTCCATTCATTCCCTAATTTTATTTCCTTAATGAAGTATGTTTTCTAGAAGTTGTTTTTTATTACTATAGAGTGCGAATGTTAAAAATCCTCATCAGGTTCATTGGGTTAACTTTGCCCAATGAACAAATCATACAAGCCACATATGAGAAGCACATATGTGATTTAAAATGTTTTGGCAGCCATACTATAAGCAGGTATAAGAAGCATGAAAAATTAAACTTTTTTTTAATTCATAGTTTTTATTACTATTTTAGAGAGACAATATGAATACATACTGTAGCAATGCATGTAACCTTGATCACTTCAGGAGAGTGAGCTGGCTGTGACTGTGGTTTTCTCCATCTTCTTTTTTTTTTTTTTTTCTTTTTTCTTCTTCCCCTTCCTTCACCCCGCCCCACCCCTACCCATCCCAGATCATGCATTCTGCCGTAACTTTTCTGCATCTTTCTGTTTTTTTTGTTGTTGTTTTGTTTTCATTTTTTTTAACAATAAGTGATAATTTGTGAGTACAAGCATCCTTCATGTCAAACCAATCTGCGAGCAGTTGTGCCCAAACCCACACAGCTCATGGGTCCCACCATCCAGCGGGGGGGGGGCTTGTATGTTCAATCAAGTTGATCAAATGAGTGTCCAGTCTATATTGTTGTAGTTTCACCTTTCACCCCAATTGCAGCCCTTACATTCTACCATGCCTCCTCTTCCGCAGATTGTTCCCTAGGCTTAGAAAGGGGCACATGTGGATGAGATGCAAAACATCCACTTTCTCTGGAGCTGTTTTCTTGGTCTCTAGTCAATTCTTGCTGTTTTTTTCATTGGCTGCCAGCTTGTCCAGGCATAACCTTTCAATCTTACTGAATGAAGCACATGCAATTGATATATAGGTATTTAAACAGTACTAGTTGTTATGTATGTTATTTGGTATAGACACAGTGTTTGGATGGTATGTTAATTCCATGAAATTACATTTTCTTCTGTTAAGTATGACAGGGTCATCGTGTGGTTAGATTGGAGCCAGCTGTTATAGAGGTATTCTCTTGTAAAATCGGTAAAACTGCCTTCTTTAATTGAACTAATGGACATAGAAACTGTGAAAAGTATTATTCGCTATTCAGAACCAAATATAATGCTAAAATCTCCTTAAGCTATGAACTTAAGCAAAAAATATTAATACAGGAGCTCTGACATCAACAATGGATGACTCTACCAAGGAGATGTTTGGCCAGGGGATCCAAGCCCCCCACAAAAGGTAAGGCTCCTTGCCTCCAAACTAGGATATCTGCAGGAAGAGAGTGATAAGGCCCTGCTGTTGAAGACCTGATATAAACAGTGGGGAAAGATGGTTAGGGAGGACCACCACTTGCAAAGCCATACGGATGGCCTCTGGAATGCCAGAGAGTGTTACCAAAGGCCACTAAACCAATAAAGCAAATATGGGTCTCCTTGAGTCAAGCAAAACCCCTCCATCAGCACCAGCTACACCTCATCTGCCTGGAAATACTGTGCAGCAGTGGCAGCCTTATGTCTGTATATCCCAAATCTAATTGGCTATTGGTTCTCTCCTTGGAGGAATAACCCATGGCTAATGCCACAAGCTTACATCCTCTAATGGTTAGGAGATGTTATAAAAATTAACTTTTGAGAATACATTTGATGTATGTCCAAATTGTTCTCATCTCAGCATAATCAACAAAATAATTATGAAATAAAAATAGTTAAAAATTTTTTGCACCAAGTCATTAACATGGAGTGCTTTCCTTTTTACGTTGCACTTAGAGTAGTCCATTTCAAATGTTCAGTAGTCATATAGCAGCGTTGGTGCCCTGTGGAAACAGCAGGAGCCCCATCAGGACATTGATCCTTCCTCTGTTGCTCCTTACCTTATTGCCTCACCATACCAGAAGCTAGCTGTTTGTGCTAGACTAGGCTATCCAGTAGCTCTTGAGAACGGCCTGTTTCTTCCCTCCAGTGCTGGTGCTGTGGGCATAAGCAGCGACCCCAGGTTTTTTACATGGGTGCTGAGGATTCAATCTCAGATCTTTCTGCTTACCCGCTGAGCCATTTACTCATCCCATAAAACCATAACTTAAAAAATGAAAATAACTTCTGTTTATCCCTATTTTGCTCATTCTGTTGTTCCTCTCATAATTTTCTTTCCAAGCGGAGACCTCCATTTTTCATTTACTTCTAGCAACAAATTCTTTACCTTTCATCCTTGAAATACATAGGACTGTACTTATTCTGAATGGACGTTCTTTCTTTTCAGTGCTTGAAAACTGTTTAGTCACTTTCTGACCTTCATGATTTCTAGTGGAAAGCCTACGTTCACTGAATCCTTGTTTGCTTGTAAATGAGGTGTCATATTGCTTTAGCTGTTTTCAAGATAGTTCTACTTCTCACCTGCTGCTTGTGTTTAGGAGAGAGGATTTCTATGAATTTAATCTTCTTGGGGTTCAATCATCTTGAATATGTAGTTTTATTCTTCTTGCCAAATTTGAGAAATTTGTATCCATAGTGGAGCACTGTTTCATGTTGACATACTATCCTCCCTGATGCCTGTGACTGGAAACTAAGACCTTTTGTTTGTGAAGTTCTTGTTTAATTCCAGTGTATTTTCTGTTGTTTCAATTGGCAATTTTTATTGATTGATCTTCAGATTTATTGATTCTTCTGTCTGTTATTCTATTCTGCCATTAAACATCCCCAAAATGATTTTAATTTTTTTATGTTGTCTATTCTATTATTTCCATTTGATTCTCTCTTTTCCTACTATTTTCTTTAATTTTATACTTTTTCTCCTATTGGAAATATGGTTTTAATAAGGGTCATAATCTAATGATATAATTTCATTAAATGTCCCAGGTATATTAAAAATCATTTGTCAGATCAACAATTGTACTAGAATATGCAATTATGATTAATAGACATCAAATTCAAAGGAAGTTAACCAACAAAGATTTCAGCAGATCCATCTAAGAATATTTCACTATACTATTATAACCAGATTAACCTGAAGATCAATCAATATAAATTGCCAATTAGAAAAACAGGAAATATAGTGAAAGTAAACAGAACTTCAAAAATCTAAAGGTCTTAGCTTCAGGGCCTACTTTTATGATTTCAAAAATAACTTAGTTTTAAGTCTTTGTGCTGCTTTTCTTTAGCTTTTTTGTGAGCTAGCCTGAGGTATATGTTGGGTTTTCTGCACAATGGTTCAAATTTCAATTCTAGTGCCACTTCAGTCTGATAAGTTTTCTCCTGAGGGCTGCTCAGGAAATCACTCAGGATTAACACAGAGATTTAGGAATGACTTTTTTTGGTTCTTTCCACTTATGTCTAAAACCATGCCATAGTATTCCCCACTGGACCTTCAGGAATGGCACACTAGCATGGTTGGAGCTGTTGAATGCCACCATTGAAGCTAAATGAAGACTTAAATCCAGGCTCTTCTCTCAGTCATGACCCTAAGCTAGTCCTGGGAATGGAGGCCAGGCACTCCAATTAGGTTTCTGATGATAGCAGGGAGCTTTGGATGAGAAGAGCAGTGGTGTCCACGTAGTGAAAGCATGCTTTTCCTGTAGCATTTTAAGGGAAGTATCTCATCTTCTAGGCCACTCTTGTCCCATTTCTGTGGTAGAAAGCGGTCTCTCTTGGTCTGTTTTATCAATATCTCTGACTTTTCTCAATATTTAGTGTCTTCAGAACATATTATGTAGTATTAGAGAAATGGAAAGGCAACCATCCTATTTATCTGAATCTTATATCATCTCATATATATCCAGAATTTTTTTATTGATGCTTTGTGTATTTCATACATCATTTTCCAATTCAGTTCAGGCATATATCCCCTTCCCTTCCCCCCACCCCACCCCTACCCATCCCAGATCATGCATTCTGCCGTAAGTTTTCTGCATCTTTCTCTGCTTTTTTGTTTAGTTTTGTTTTCATTTTTTTAACCATAAGTGATAATTTGTGAGTACAAGCATCCTTCATGTAAAACCAATTTGCAAGCAGTTGTGCCCAAACCCACACAGCTCATGGGTCCCACCATCCAGCAGGGGGGGCTTGTATGTTCAATCAAGTTGATCAAATGAGTGTCCAGTCTATATTGTTGTAGTTTCACCATTAACCCCAATCAGCCCTTACATTCTACCACGCCCCTTCTTCCACACAGATTGTTCCCTAGGCTTAGAAAAGGGGCACAGGTGGATGAGAAGCAAAACACTCTACTTTCTCTGGAGCTAATGTCTTGGTATCTAGTCAATTCTGGCTGTTTTCTTTCATGGGCTGCCAGCTTTTCCAGATATAGCCTTTCAATCCTACTAATGAAGCACAAGCAATTAGATATATAGGTATTTAAAGAGTACTAATTGTTATGGTAGGTTACTTTGGTATAGACACAGATGTTTGGGATGGTGTGTTTAATTCATGAATTACATTTCTTCTGCTTAAGTATGGCAGGGTCTTCGTGTGGTTATACATCTCCTAACCATTAGAGATTAAGCTTGTGGCATCAGCCATGGGTTATTCCTCCAAGGAGAGAGCTAATAGTCAATTAGATTTGGGATATACAGACATATGGCTGCCACTGCTGCACAGTATTTCCAAGCAGATGAGGTGTGCTGGTGCTGACGGAGGAGTCTTGCTTGAGACTCAAGGAGACCTATTTTGCTTTATTGGTTTAGTGGTCTTTGGAACACTCTCTGGCATCCCAGAGACCATCTGTATACTTGCAAGTGCAGTCTCCATACATCTTTCCCATGTTTATATCAGGTCTTCAACTGCAGGTAAATGGATGGAGCTCGAACATCATGTTAAGTGAAGTAACACAGTCCCAGAAAAACAAACGCACAAATGGTTTCCCTATTGTGATGCTAGTACCAATAACCGAGTTATAAATATTTCATGTGGAGGAGGGATGCATATTAAAAGAAACAACAACAAAAGATTGCATCTGAAGGCTGACTGAAATGGTGACTCGGAGGGGTGGGAGGGGTGGGGAGAGGGACATGGGTGTATATTCAATTGGGGCATGTTTAATTGACGTGAGTTCAACAAGTATCCAGTTTTGCCCAGACTCTGTCTACAGGATACATGGTGTTTTTAGACTTAGTAAAAGTAAATATGTGCATATGGACAACATTGGTTTGAAGTCTGATAAAAACGGTAATGCATCTGAGTTAATTGGTGATATAAATTGATCTTGTCCACATTAGCTTTAACTAAAATCTGTATAACAATTACTTTGGGATTGGTATAAACAAATGTTCTCTATAATTTTGCTGTCATATAGTATCACCTGGTATATCCAGAATTTTTAACTTGGATTTAGGGAAATTACTAAGGAAAAGAGTGTTGATTTCCTTGTTACAGATTGGAACTCCTGTTTCTTATCTTCTAAGCCATATTTACTCTATTGATGTTATAAGTGACCCAGAAAACCTAGCTTTAAATTATTCAGCATATGCTAATATTTGTAAATATCATATCTCCATTCAGTACACATATTTATGAAAATCAAGTGATAGAATCCTAGTTGACCTAAAAACAATTATCCTTCACACTATAACTGTACTTATCAACTTCATAACTGTTTTTCTCTGATAAAGAATGATTTTAGTTTGTTTTCCTTGCAAAAATATGTAAAGTCTTAATACTAAAATTAAGATTCCAAACTTGAAAGTAATCCATTATAATATTTAATCTTTCAAATGATTTAACAATTTGAAAGAAATGACATAGGCGGATTATTTAGGGATTAAGCTGTTAAGAGGATCTAATTATATTTAAACATGTTCTACTAGAGCTAATGTTGCATACTGAGTGAGCTGATGATTTATCAGAGAGCTTGGGCTTGATCCTACAAACACTTTCATACTTATTTTTGCAAAGTTATTCAAGTCTTTTTTAAGGATATATCAATGAAGCACTTACATATTTTATGACTTTTTATTTATCTTGAGAAATTGGTCATGAGGTTATGCTTTGTGTATTTACAGTAGACTAATACACCATTATGCAGTCTTTTAAAATGTATTTGATGTGCCAACAGTTATGTCTTAGCAGTAAACATAATTATAGTGTAAACATGTATTGGTTTATAATATTATGTTGCAGACAGTGCTACTGTTCCAGACCTTGGTATAGATATAGAATACATATAAAAATACACTTAAGTAATTAAGCATTTTATAATCTTAGTAGTATCAGGAAAAATGTCATGTCTAAATTTATTTACATCAAAAATTTATTTGAGAAAAGCAGGTATTTTTAATTTATAATTTTTATTTTAAATCATATCAAAATTTTGAGGTCAATAACATACCTATTGTTATACAATAAAATTATTGGTTATTGAATTTTATTTGTAAGGTCTAGTGCATATTATTTGAATAACATATATTTTAATATTAGTTAAATCAATAAGCAAATTATAGGTTTGATGATCTTTTGGTGCTTTAAATATCCAGAGTTTAGGAAAGAAATGCTGTGCTGGAAGAGGTAGTAATAAATTGTAGACTTCAAGTTGTGTTCTTTACTCAGTTCCATAAAGAACTTACAGAAAACTCTTCAAGCTATTCCTTGCATGTATAATGGGACTACTGTATGAATTTGTTTTGTAGAGATATCTTGAGACATTACCTCCAAAGCATTATCAATGCTTAAAAACACTTACTTTATAAGAAAATATAGCATTTTAATATCCTAGAGGAAAAATAAATATATAGTCTCCCTGTAAAATGTTTTTCAACCTTCAAGTTGCCATGTGCAGAGTAAAACTCAAAGTCCACAGCAAAAATGGAATAATATATCAAACCCAATCCCAACTATAAAGAAGATATTGCATGAGAAGAGTTAGGCCTCAAATTCTACAACATTAACTCATCAATATCATTTATAAAACCATGTTTCCCAGAAAATTATAACACTTGGTTTCTAGCGTTTCCCAAATTAGCATGTATAGCCATCACCATAGACATGAAGACATTGAATAGTCTGAAGGAAGTGTTCCTCTTTAGAATTCTAAAGATTCTGAAGAAGAAGAAACCAACAGAGATTCTCAGAGTGAGAAAGATGACGGCAGTGACAGAGACTCAGACAGAGAGCAGGATGAAAAGCAAAGCAAAGATGATGAAGCAGAATGGCAAGAATTACAACAAAGTATACAGCGAAAAGAGAGAGCTCTGCTGGAAACCAAATCAAAAATAACACATCCTGTGTATAGTCTTTACTTCCCTGAGGAAAAACAAGAGTGGTGGTGGCTTTATATTGCAGATAGGAAAGAGCAGACACTAATATCTATGCCATATCATGTGTGCACATTGAAAGATACAGAAGAGGTAGAACTGAAGTTTCCTGCACCAGGCAAACCTGGAAATTATCAGTACACAGTGTTTCTGAGATCAGATTCCTATATGGGTTTGGATCAGATCAAACCTTTGAAGTTGGAAGTTCATGAAGCTAAGCCTGTGCCAGAAAATCACCCACAGTGGGATACAGCAATAGAAGGCGATGAAGACCAGGAAGACAGTGAGGGATTTGAAGACAGCTTTGAGGAAGAGGAGGAAGAAGAGGAAGATGATGACTAAGTAGTACTATGAGTGGGCCAAAGCATTTGCACATACTTGCAAACATCTGCTGTTTTGTAAATTATAATAAACCAGAAGCAGTGTGGAACTGATGTTGAGGGAGATGTCAGTGTCTGCTAGAAATGGTGCATAACATAGGCAGTTGGTGGTGCCTTGGTACAATCTTAAAAGGATTGTTTAAAACCTTTCAAGTATGGGGTGATGCATTTATTTCATCTGGAAATGGTAATAAATCCTTTGTTATAACTGTTAAAAAAAAAGAATTCTAAAGAGTGAGTTTTAATCTTATCTTTTACTCCCATTTAGAGAGGGGTTGAAATTGATATTGGTATCACTATAGATCATGGTATATACTATCTAGAAGACATAAGACTCCCAGTACTGTAGATATGACTTCTACTTTTTTCCCTCATGAATCTCTTGCCTTTGAAGATATCTTCTCTACCACAACACTAGGTCAATTTTCTGTCATTTCTGCCCCTCCTCCACACACAGAAACATTGCTGCTACATTGTACAAACCAACATGAATCTAGATCCTGAGGACCTAATCCTTTGGAGTTAATTTTTTTCCATTTCATAGTAATAAAAGACAAACAAATCCCAGAAAATCTTGGCTATTAAACTCACTTGCTCTAACTCCAGGCAAACACAGAATATCTGATGATTTGCTTTACTTCTTTGGCTTGTATGTCTTAGATTTCTAAATATAAGAACTAGCCTGTGGGTTCATTATCATTAACTCCAAACGCCTAAGGGCCCAAGGAATCACTCCAGGACAAGTTCCCTATGGCTTATAACTCTTATGATTTTAAATACTAAAATAATTTGTCAAAAATTTATCTCAATCTATCCCCTACTATATTTGGCTAGTTCTGTAGTTGCTTTCATTGACTGAGTATTCCTAAGAAGGAAATGAAAAAAAGTTACTACAACCTTAAAGCTTTTCATCCAAGTATTTCTATTACATTTTCTTTTTTAAGAGATTTATTTTTTACCATTTTAAATTACATATATTTTTATGTATATGTGCACAGGAATGCCAGTACTCAAGGAAGCCAAGATCATAAGATTTACTACTGGGTGCAAAGTTTTAGGCAGCTGTGAGATATCTGATGTGGGTGTTGAGAATTAAACTTGGGTCCTCTGCAAGAGCAATATGTTCTCTTAGCTACTGAGCCATCGTTTCAACCTCTTATATTTTTCTTCTTACTTTTTTATTATATCTTGATTTTTTTAAAAAACCCATTTCTGGGGGGCTGGAGAGATGGCCTAGCGGTTAAGAGCGCAGACCGCTCTTGCAGAGGAACTGGGTTCTATCCCCAGCACCCACATCGTGGCTGAGAACCGTCTATAACTCCAATTCCAGGAGAACTCCAGTTCCAGGGGAATCCGAGACCCTCTTCTGACTTCCGCGGCATTGCACGACACGGGTGCATAGACCTACACGCAAACAGTACATTCATACACATAAAAAAAAAATAAAAAAAAACCATTTCTGGTTCTTACATGTTTTAACAAAATCTCCTCAAAATGAGGATTGTGAATGTACTTTTAGATTCTCTGGGAATAAATTGTGTGTATGAGTGTTTGACTACATTGTATATTTACTCTAGATGCCTTAAGTTAGTATTGTTTCAAAGCATCCTACGATTTATCACACTCTACTGTATGTTTCTATAATGGAAATGGTAATATAACTTAAAAATAGATTTTAAGGAAATAGTCTTTCAAAAAGTTTTGTTCAAAATCTTTTATTTTATTCCTCATCCTTGTATTGTGCCTTGCTATTATAGGAAACTAATTCTGATGATTCACTGTCCATGTATTACCTGAATGGTGTGTTGGAAGCAGATTGCTGGTGCCTAGCCCTATGGCCATGACTGTTGCTTCTTTCCAGTCATGCTCATGTGCATTCATTCTCACATTAGTTGTGGGCATGGCCATGGGCTAACTTTGGCCAACACAACATGACCCTCAGTAGTGAATCTTCTCTTAGATCATAGACACAATGATATAAGGCTAAACAGTCTTGTGGAATGGTCCTCAGGATGGAAAATTGAAATCCATTGCTGACAGTTCAGCTGTCCACCAAGAAAATGAAACTATTTAGTCCATTTACTCCATTTAGGGGCCTTTCTGATAACGCATAAAGATAGGAGGTCTTGTTAGTAAGCCATCAGACCAAACAATCATGATTGTAATCAATTTCAATGATTTTAACCCACTAAATTTGATAATAGGTTGCTTTCTACTAATAGGTAAGAAAACTGTGTGCTTGGTTTTCCTCCTACAGATAAATTGTTGCTCAGAAAATCTCCTTAATGTCTAACTGGCTCACAGCTGTATTTCAAAACATAATGTAGAAGAAAGCAAAAATGTAGCCAGTCAGATGGAATGGTGGATAAGGCTTCTTAATGTCAAGCCTGAGGACCTGTGTTCCATTCTTAAGACTTACATAGTTGGGAGGAGAGAACAAACTCCCACAAGTTGACCTCTGATCTTTCATGCACTATGGAAGATGTGGGTATTCCCACAAAATTGATAATGTAATAAAATAATTTTTAAAAGAAATCATTCATCTCTTAACAGAGTTTATAATCTTGAGTAAAGTGTTACATAATAAAAACAGGTATAATACCTATTCTTGGAAAGAATTGCCAAGGCTGAATAAAGAGATGACTGAAAACCTTATGAAAGCTATGTGGTGTTGCTCCGAAAACAGACCACTCACCTTCCTTGCTGAGGAGACAGTAGGTGAGTTGGCCCCAAATTCCAGCAGCTGATCTGCTAGATCCACTCTTTTTTTGGAGTCAAGGTTATTTTTCCCATTGATTCTAAATTGCGAGTGAGCTATCAGGCAACCTAGTGTACAGGGCTGGGACAGGACACCGTAGAGTTGATACATTTTGAAAAGTTCTTTATTTCTCAGAGTCCTAATGGGTAGAAGTCCAAGATCAGGATGCTAATAGATGACATCTGCTGGGGGCCCACTGTCTAGGTCAAAGACCATGTCATTGAGGAGAGAATGGGAAAGGAGTCTCTAGACAGATTCTTTAAGCACTAATCTCACTTATGAGGAAAAGGATATCTCCCAAAGGCGCTATTTTCAAATATCACTGGTTGTGAGTTGGGATTTCAAAAAATATGAATGACGAGGACATAAATGTTGATTACAGAAGTAGGGGTTCTAATTCTGGCTCCCTCCTCTGAGGTATGCAAGTCCCCTAAGGAGACTTGGAAATGATTTCACATTGGTCTAGCTGAAATTGCTATGAAGTTCTGTTGCCATACGACATACTTCCAAGTTCTCCTTCCTGCTTCCTCCCTGTACACAAAGTATTTTTTATTGTTCAAACTTCTTTTATTAATTATTAATATAATACTTTTATTGACATTTTGTGTATTTCATATATAATTTTTCAGCTCAATTTAGAGATAGTCCCCTTTCCCTTCCCCCACCCCACCCCAGTTCCTGTGTTTTGCCATACGACTTATATCTTTCTCTGTCTTTTTTTTCAAAGCCAATTTTTATTGAAGCTTTATGCATTTCATACAAAATTTCAAATCAAATCTAGACCCATGCTCCCTCCCTGCCTCCCCACCCGAACAGAGCTCATGCATTCTGCCAAACATGTTTTTCATCTTTTTTTCAGGCTCTCTCAAAATTCTTGATTCAGAAGTTTACTGTTTCGAGCAGAAGTTCACTATTTCAGTCAGTTCTTTGATCCAGTTTTTTTTTTTTTTTTGGTCTTTTCGCGACAAGATCTCCCTGTAGTCCCAGCAGTCCTGGAACTCACTCTGTAGACCAGGCTGGCCTTGAACTCACAAAGATTTGCCTGCCTCTGCCTCCCGAGTGCTAGGATTAAAGGCGTGCGCCACCACGCCAGGCTTGATCCAGTCTTTCTGTTGTTGTTGTTACCCCTTCCAATATGCATCACTCCAAAATATGCATATATGTATGCCACATATATCATGGGTTTTAGCACCTTCAGCTTATGATTTTTTTTTTTATTAGGCTGAAAGATGTCATGTTTGAAGGCTCCTCCTTGGCAAGCCCAAAACACCATCAGTTGCCCTTTTGTTCCACACTGGGGTTTTCCCTTCCCATGGTTACCAAATGAGGTTCAGTAAGCACTGCATCCTGTCTTGATCTTCCTGGACTGGTCTCCATGATACAGCCTGGGTAGTCCAACAATGGCAGTCTATACTCTGAAGAGGCTGAAACCCCAGTAGTAGCTCAGTCCACAAGTTGGATGTCTCAGCAGTCCCCATCTGACACTGAAGGTTTGGAGGATTCTTGGAGAGACATGAGTCTTCAGTCCATATTGGAAGGTTGAAAAGCTGTGTCTCATGTCTTTGAAGGATGGCAAAAGCAGTGGCAGCCAGAGGGTAGCTGCACTTGCCAGTAAGACAGGCAAAACAACTGTGCTTTGTTTGTTTGTTTGTTTGTTTGTTTTTTACTTTTTGTATTTTTACTAAGATCTCAAGTTTTATACCTGAAGTACAATTTCTCAGGCCTTACTATTTATTTATTTATTTCTGGTTATACTTTCCTTTTGGATGTTTAAGGCCATACAGTTAGCCCAGATTAACCAAGGTTTTTGTTTTCTCAAGGTCAGTTGAGTATCCGGTCCTTAAGGGTCACTCAGGTTTTTTTTTGAAGGGGAGGGAGACCCTGGATCCTTTTGGCTTTTCATTTACCAGTTCCCTGGTTCCATCCACTCAAGGACAAAGTCAGGTCTTGCTAGACAAGGCTTCGCTTTTTGAAGCATGAGTAGACTTTTCTCTTTATAGACTGGACCCTGGCTGAGAAGTCCCATTAGTGGATCTCCAAGACCTCCCTGCACAGGAAGACTGCTAAATCACATTTGCAGGACATTTCAAGAGATGCACCCATGCATAGTCCCCTGAGACTTAGTTGACCTCTGAGGGTGAGGGACAAAGTTATCCCTTAAGACCCTCAGCCAAATTTGTATGGGCATTAAGTATGGTCATTAAGCACCCAGAAAGGCTAAGTTACACCAGCCTGATACTGTTAACTACTGTGTAATATTTTAGAAAGTCTTGGTCAAAAGCTCAAGCAGCCTTGTATAAGAAATACTAAAAAAAATTCCCATAAATTAAATACCGTTGTTAGACATAATGTCATGACATACTAGATTTTTCCTCATTCTTTTGATCTTATATTACTCTAAAATATGCAAACATACCATCCACCTATATACCTAAAATTCCTGTCTGAAAATAAATGGTAGCTTAGTTCTAGAACCTGTTCAATCTTTTTGTATTTGTTGAGTTTTTTTTTTTCTGTGTCCCAGTATGTGGTAGATTTTCAAGAATGTTTTGTGGGGTGATAAGTAGAAAGTGTATTTTTTAGGTGGAATATTTGGTAGATTTTTATGAGGTCCGTTTGGTGTATGGTATCATTCAGTTCAGATGTCTCTCTGTTTACTCTTTGTCTAGTTGACATGTTCAAAGGGCTCAGTGGGGTATTGAAGTTCCATACTATGATTGTATTAAGGTAATCTGTTCCTTGAGGTCCTGGAGATTGTTTTTATAAAGTTTGGTGCACCAGAGTTTGGTGCGCATATATTCATGATTGTGAAATCTTCATGGCCAATTTTTCCTTTGATAAAGATGTAATGGCCCTCTTTCATCTATTATTCTGTTGAAGATCCGATCAATACTATTTTCTTGGGATTCTTCTTCTTCCTCTATTCTTATGATGCAGATCTTTTCATAGTGTCCCACATTTCCTGGTTGTTCCACTTTTGTGTATTTTTAAATTTTTCATAATATTTATTTGGGCTTTTTAGTTTTTCTGTGTTATCTTCCAGGTCTGCTTTTCTTTGTTCTGCTTCCTCCATTCTACTTATGAGGCTTTTCCCCTTCCTTTACTCTTGATTGGATGAATGTTTGATTTCCTTTTTCATTTCATCCTGTGATGTCTTTAGTATTTCTACTTCCTTTTGGAGCTTCTCAATCTCTTCCTGTAGCTCCTTGCTTCGCTGGTTGACCTTTTAGATTTCAGCATGGGATCTTTTCAGTGTTTCCACTTCCTTCTAGAGTTTGTCATTCTCTCCCTCTGTTTTTTTTTCTGGCATTTGTCATTCTCTACCTTCACTTCTTTCCAAAGTATGTCATTCTCTCCCTCTAGGTCCTTCTTGAGTTTTTCATTCTTTCTCTTTAGTTCTCTGACTTATTTATATTCTTTGATTTCTTTGAATATGCCTGCAATTGTTCCTCTAAGATCTTTGTCCTGGGCTACCTCCAGGGAGTTCTCACCATAGGAATCTCCTATAGGTTTAATAGAGCTTGGTGGGGAATTATTCTGCACTTTTCCCATGTTGTTCCTTAGTTGTGCTCTTGGCTTGTGGGTTTCTTTCTGTTTGTATTCTGATACAAATCCCAAATGTTTCTTCACTGTGTTGAAGGATTGCTTTCCTTGCCTCCTTCAGATGCCTTCATTTTTTTTTTTTCTCTTTTTTAGGTTTCAGGCTTTCAATTTTGGTTATATATTGGAAGTCTAACTCACTCTTCCTTTTCTATTCAAAAGATTCTCCAAAAACCGGGTAGGGAACAACTTAGTAAGTACCCTGCTGATCCACTGTGCTCACTCATCTTCCTGTGAGCCAGTTTCTCTATGTTGTTTGAGGGCTTGGTCATGGCCTTGCCTTGCACTATTGTGGACACGCTTGGACACTCCCTTGCTTATTCCTCACCCTGGTACTCTCTGCTTCAGGTGGTCCTGGGAAATCACCTGATCTAAGCTCTGTGCACTCAAGTCTCACAGTGGCAACAGGTCAACCTTTTATAACAGCTAACAGAGCAACTCAGCCCCCACATCCACACAAGAAAATGATTCAATTATCCAACAATCCACCTGACTGAAGCGCCTGACCCCTACCTGTGCTTCAGGTGGTACTGGGAAATCCCCCAATCTAAGTTCTGTGCAGTCTCTCTCAGTCTTTTTAGCATTTTCCTCTACAAAGGTTTTTTTGTTTGGGGCAGAATTTAACTACATCAGTCCATTATTTGATCCAATCCTTATGTTGTTGTGGTTCCCTACAAATCGTATTGCACCAAAATATGCCTATATAAACGTCATATATGTAGCACAATTATGTCCTCCAGGAATAAACTGTTAACTGCAATATATGGTTAGGAGTTCACATTTTTCCCTTTCATTTTATATTACTAAAAATTACGAATATATACCTTCCGCCCATATACATTAATTACCAAAGAAAGTGGTAAGTTAATTCTTGGTCTCATTAAGAGATTCACATTTTAATATCACAGTTGCTTTCAGATAGAAAGAAATGTAAGAGTAACTTTGCTCAGCTTGCCTTTCAATTGTGAGATTTGGTACTAGCATCCACAAATGTGGGATACCATTCCACCTTTTGTTTTTCTAGGACTGTGCTACTTCACTTAGCATAATATCTTCAAGTTCCATCCATTTACCTGCAAATCTCATGATGATATCTTTCTTTACTGATGCATAGAACTCTATTGTATAGATGTACCACATTTTTGTTATCCACTCCTCAGTTGAGGAACATTTGGGTTGATGCCAGCTCTTGGCTATTGTGAAGAGAGCTGCAATAAACATAGATGTGCATGGATCTTTGCAGTAGGATGAGACTTTTGGGTATATAACCAGGAGTGGTATGGCTGGGTCAAGTGGTAGGATAATTTTAAGTCTTTTAAGGTTTTTCCACACTGCTTTCCACAGTAGTTGTAGTTCACATTCCCACCAGCAGTGGATAAGTGTTCTCCTTTCTCCACAACCTCTCCAGCATTTGGTGTCTTTTGTTTTCTTGATATTACCCAGTCTTATTTGAGTAAAATGTTAACTTAGAGTAGTTTTAATTTGCATGTCCTTAATTATTAATGATGATGTTGAACACTTTTTAAGATGTTTCTCAACCATCTTTACTTCCCCATTGGTGAAGTCTCTGTCCAGCTCTTTACTCCATCTTTTGAGTGAGTCATTTGTTACTTCTTTGTTTTTTGAGTAGTTTATATATTCTGGATGTTACTGCTCTGTCAGATATATCACTGTGGAAGGTTTCATCCCACTCTGTGAGTTTTCTCTTCACTTCCTCGATTATTTCTTTAGCTGTACAGAGGCTTTTGAGTTTGATGAGGTCCCACTTGTCAGCACATTGACCTTATTTCCTGTGCAGCTGCTGTTTGATTTAGAAAGTCTTTTCCTACTCCTATGTCTTGTAGATTGCTACCATTTTTTTCTTCTGTCACTTTCAGAGTTTTAGTTTTCATGTTGAGATCTTTGATCCACTTGGAGTTGATTTTTGTACAGGGTGAGAGGTAGGGGTTTAATTTTGTTTTTCCTTTTTTTTTAGGTAAAATTCTTTTTTTTTATTGATGTTTTGTGTATTTCATACGTCATTTTCCAATTCAGTTCAGGCATATATCCCCTTCCCTTCCCCCCACCCCACCCCTACCCATCCCAGATCATGCATTCTGCCGTAACTTTTCTGCATCTTTCTCTGTTTTTTTTTTTTCATTTTTTAACAATAGGTGATAATCTGTGAGTACAAGCATCCTTCATGTAAAACCAATTTGTGAGCAGTTGTGCCCAAACCCACACAGCTCATGGGTCCCACCATCCAGCGAGGGGGGGAGGGCTTGTATGTTCAATCAAGTTGATCAAATGAGTGTCCAGCCTATATTGTTGTAGTTTCACCATACACCCCAATCGTAGCCCTTACATTCTACCATGCCCCCTCTTCTGCAGATTGTTCCCTAGGCTTAGAAAAGGGGCACAGGTGGATGAGAAGCAAAACACTCTACTTTCTCTGGAGCTGATGTCTTGGTCTCTAGTCAATTCTGGCTGTTTTCTTTCATGGGCTGCCAGCTTGTCCAGGCATAACCTTTCGATCCTACTAATGAAGCACATGCAATTAGATATATAGGTACTTAAACAGTATAATATATAGCCTTTTGATCCTACTAATGAAGCACACACAATTAGATATATAGGTATTTAAACAGTACTAATTGTTATGGTAGGTTACTTTGGTATAGACACAGATGTTTGGATGGTATGTTAATCCATGAATTACATTTTCTTCTGTTAAGTATGACAGGGTCTTCGTTTGGCTTATAATGTCTCCTAACCATTAGAGGATGTAAGCTTGTGGCATCAGCCATGGGTTATTCCTCCAAGGAGAGAGCTAATAGCCAATTAGATTTGGGATATACAGACATATGGCTGCCACTGCTGCACAGTATTTCCAGGCAGATGAGGTGTAGCTGGTGCTGATGATTGGATCCAGCTGTTATAGAGGTAATCTCTTGTGAAATTGGTAAAACTGCCTTCTTTAATTGACTAATGGACATAGAAACTGTGAAAATTCTCTGTTCAGAACCAAATATAATGCTAAAGTCTCCTTAAGCTATGCACTTAAGCAAAATATATTAATACAGGAGCTCTGACATCAACAATGGATTATTTTACCAAGGAGATGTTGGCCAGGGGATCCAAGGCCCCACAAAAGTAAAGGCTCCTTGCCTCCAAACTGGGATATCTGCAGGAAGAGAGGCGATAAGGCCCTGCTGTTGAAGACCTGATATAAACATGGGAAAGATGTATGGAGACCGCACTTGCAAGTATACAGACGGTCTCTGGAATGCCAGAGAGTGTTACCAAAGGCCACTAAACCAATAAAGCAAATATAGGTCTCCTTGAGTCAAGCAAGACTCCTCCATCAGCACCAGCTACACCTAATTTTGTTTTTCTACACATGGTGATCCAGTTTTGCCAACACCATTTGCTGAAGATGCTACCTTTTCTCCAATGAGATTTTTTGGCTCCTTTATTGAATATGAGGTGGCTGAAACTGTATGAGCTCAAGTTTGGATCTTCAGTTTTCTTCCATTGGTCAATGGGTCTGTTTTTGTGCCAGTATCAGGCTGTCTTTATGACTATAACCCTGTAATATACCTTGAAGTCTGGTAAAGTAATACCCCCTGTGTTGCCCTTTTGACTCAGGGTAGCTTTAGCTATTTGTTTGTTTGCTTTTGTTTTTTCTGTATGAATTTAAGGATTTTTTTCCAAGTCTGTGAAAAAGCTCATGGGGATCTTGATTGGGATTGCATTGAATCTGTATATTAATTTGGGTAGAATGGACATTTTTACTATATTAATTTTTTCAATCCATGAGCATGGCAGGCATTTCCATCTTTTGATATCATCTTCAATCTCCTTCTTTAAGGATTTAAAATTTTTATTATAGAGGTCTTTGGTGTCTTGGTTAGGTTTCTTGCCAGGTATTTTATTGTTTTTGAGGCTACTGTGAGTGGGAAGGTCTCCTTATATTCTTTCTCCAGTTGCTTGTTGTTGATGTAAAGAAAGGTTACTGATTTTTTTCTAGGTTAATTTTGTATCCTGCCACTTTACTGAAACTCTTAATCATTTCTAGGAGTTTTCTGGTGGAGTTTTTAGCATCTGTCAGGTAAACTATCATATCATCTACAAACAAGTGTAGTTTCACTTCCTCTTTTCCAATTAGTATTCCTTTAATTTCCCTTTCTTGCCTTATTGCCCTAGTGAGTGTTTCAAGTACTATATTGAACAGGAGTGGTGATAAGGGGCAGCCTTGCTGGGTTCCAATCTTTAAGGGGAATGTTTCTAATTTTTCTCCATTTAGGATGATGTTGGCCTTGGGTTTGTTGTACATGGCTTTAATTATATTTAGGAATGTTCCCTTCAATCCAGTTCCCTCTAGAACTTTACACATGAAGGGATGCTGGATCTTGTCAAAGGTTTTTCTGGATCAATTGAGATGGTTGTGTGATTTTATGTATGCTGAACCATTCTTGCATCCCTGGTATGAATGCAACCTGGTCATGATGGATGATCTTTTTGATGTGGGTCTGTGTGTGATTTGCAAGTATTTTGTTGAGAATTTTTGCATCTGTGTTCAATAATGAGATGGATCTATAGTTCTCTTTTTTGGTTGTGTCTTTGCCTGGTTTTGGTATTAGAGAAATGTTGGCTTCATAGAAGGAGTTTGGGATATTTCCCTCTGTTTTTATCCTTCTGAATAGTTTGAGTAATGTGATGGTTAATCCTGTTAATCCTGGGTGTCAATTTGACTGGATTAGGGATGAACAAATATGAGAAAGAGATCTTCAGATTGGATTATCTCAGGCTGGATGGCCCGCTATAAATGTGGACATTACCTTCTACAGGCAGCCTGTATAAAAAGGCCATGGTAGAGGGAGCTGGTCCCCTTTTTTCTGCTGCTTACCTTCTCTCTCATTGGTGAGTTTGTCTTGCTGTTGTGATCAAGTCTTTGGATCCCAGAGCAGACTGAAATGGGCAGATCTCCTGGAATCCATCAGGCCTTCAGCACCAGATTGGGACTACATCCAGCCTCGTGGACTGAGCAACTGCCTAGATTCTCAGCCTCTTCCATGCATCATGGCTATTGTTGGACTACTTGCACTCTATCCCATGAGCAAATCAATAAATCTGTATATCTATAGATATAGATATAGATGTAGTCTATTGATTCTGTTTCTTTAGAGAACCCTGACTAATACAGATTGTGGTACCAGCAGTGGTTCTAGAGAAACAGAATTGAAAGGATGAATTTCTTTAGTGGGCTTGGTAGTTTCTGTAGCCAGCTCTCCAACCCAATGAAGCCTAGAGTTACTGAAGGCTTTCCTGGTGGCATGAAGAGGAATGATAATCCTTGGCGCAGACTATTTGATGTAATTATGAAGATAGATCCATTTGACTCACCTAACTCACCTCTTGTGAGAAGCAAGGAACTTAGTGACTCTCTATATAAAATGTTTTAGAAATTGGGAAAAAATAAGGAAAACAATGATGTTTGCTGGTTGCTCCTAGCATCTCTGGATAAAGTGATGGAGAAAAACAAGAAGCTCAGTGATAAAATTAACCAGCTCCAGACTGGCAACAACAGTTTAAAAGTTTCCAAGTGTGCCCCGGAAGAGAGTCTTCTCTTCAGCAGCCAAAGAGCTAAAGCAGCAGAAAATCAACCTGGATCTCTTATTATATGTTTGGCTGATTCACAATGCAAATTTAATTCCCAGCCAGTAAGAATGTCAGCAGTCAAACTGAGGGCACTAGTGGGGAAAAGGTGGAACCCTGAAACTTGGGATGGAGATGTGTGGGAGAACTACGATGATGAGGACTTAGATCCCTCGGATTCTGAGGGATTCTACTTCAGCTGAGGAATTAATCTCCCCACCCTCAGCAGAAAATGCATCCCCACACCCTGCAGACCCAACCTTTCCACCCTTGCCTGAAGAAACAAATCTCACCTTCCCAGAGAGAGCTGATGTCCCTCAGTGCCCAGCAGTTGTTGCCCCTAGACCTATAACCAGAGTCAAGGCTAAGCAGGCCCCTAGAGATGAGATAGAAAGTTTATCGATATGAGCCCACTGAGTAGAGATTCTAGGTTTAACATGGAAGCTCGAGTGGTTAAAAAAAGGTGTTAAAAGTTTATTTGATTGGTTGGCTGAGGTATTTATTTAAATATGTCCTACTGACAGTGAGTTAGAGATGCCTGATATTACTTGGCTTGGTATTGAGGAAGGGATTGTAAGGTTCAGGCAAATGGTCATGCCCAAGTGGATTCAAAGTGTAAAACCACATTCTCCACCACAATGTGTGGGTCCAGTGGACATGCCTTTCACTGAGTTTATAAGATGGAAAGTACTGAGAGAGACACCAGAACATTTTAAGAGCTTTGTTTTTGCTCTATTTCTTATGCTAGATCTTACAGTTGGAGAAGCTGTTGCTCACTTGCATAAATTAAATGTACACGTAATAGGTTTAACAGGACCTCAGGGTAGGCGTCAGGTGGCAGCACTGAATCGCTGAAGGCCAGATGAGCATAGTTATCATAGTTATCATAATGGGCAGCAAAAGCAAAACAATGCCTATAATAATGGCATGACCTGAAAGGCTCTTTGTAAATGGCAGCTCCCAGGAACCAAATACATAAGAAGCCTACTAAGTTTTTATTTGATCTGTATAAGTAGAAAAGCTCTAGAACAAATGACAAAAAATCAACATTTGATCTTAGCAATAGTGAATCTGGTCCAGTCAACCAGTTTCCAGATTTGGGACAATTCACAGACCCGGAACCCTTTGAATGAAGGGGTGGCTGGGTTCTGATGAGGAAAGACTTTGTCACAACACCAAGGAGTTATGCTGCTTGCCTTCCTCTTGTCCTTCCCCAGAGGGACCTGAGGCCTTTTACTAGGGCAACTGTACATGGGGAAAAGGAAACAATCAGACTATTCGAGGCCTATTGGATACTGGTTCTGAGTTGACACTGATCCCAGGAGACCCTAAAAAGCATTGTGGCCCTCCAGTTAAAGTAGGGGCCTATGGAGGTCAGGTGATAAATGAAGTTTTGGCTGAAGTCCAACTCACAGTGGGCCCAGTGGGTCCCAGAACTCATCCTGTGGTTATCTCCAGAGTCCCAGAATGTATAATTGGGGTAGATATACTTAGAATTTGGCAGAATCTCCACATTGGTTCCCTGACCTGTGGAGAGCAGGCCATTGTGGTTGGAAAGGCCAAATGGAGACCATTGGTGTTGCCTCTACCAGGGAAAACAGTGAACCAAAAACAGTATCGTATCCCTGGAGGGGTCAGAAATCAGTGCCACCATCAAGGATTTGAAAGATGTAGGGGTGGTGATCCCTACCACATCTCCATTTAACTCTCCAATTTGGCCTGTGCAAAAGACAGATGGATCATGGAGAATGATGGTTGACTATTGAAAAAACCAAGTAGTGACACCAATTGCAGTGCTATACCAGATGTGGTGCCCTTACTTGACCAGATTAATAAGTCTCTTGGTACCTGGTATGCAGCTATTGATCTGGCAAATGCTTTCTTCTCAATACTGGGTTCATAAGGACCACCAGAAGCAATTTGCTTTCAGCTGGCTGGGCCAACAGTATACCTTTACTGTCCTACCTCAAGGGTATGTTAACTCTCCAGCCTTGTGCCATAACTTAGTTAGAAGGGATCTTGATTGCCTGACTTCCACAAAATATCACACTGGTCCATTATATTGATGATGTTATGCTACCTGGACCCAGTGAACAGGAAGTAGCAGCCAGTCTGGACTTGTTGGTAAAACATGTGCACATGAGAGGCTGGGAAATAAATCCAACTATAAAATTCAAGGGCCTTCAACCTCAGTGAAGTTTCTAGGAGTTCAGTGGTGTGGAGCATGCAGAGACATTCCTTCTAAGGTAAGGAATAAGTTGTTGCACCTGGCCCCTCCCTCTACCAAGAAAGAAGCACAACATTTAGTTAGCCTTTTTGGATTCTGGAGGCAGCACATTCCTCATCTGGGTGTCTTACTAAGACCTATATATCAAGCGACTCAGAAGAGAGCAAACTTTGAGTGGGGCTTGGAACAGGAAAAAGCTCTTCAACAGGTCCAGGCTGCAGTGCAGGCTGCTCTGCCCCTTGGGCCATATGATCCAGCAGTCCCAATGGTGCTTGAGGTATCATGGCAGATAGAGATGCCGTCTGGAGTCTGTGGGAGGCCCCCATAGGGGAATCACAGCCAAGGCCCTTGGGGTTTTTTGAGTAAGGCTCCTCCTTCATCTGTAGACAACTATTCTCCCTTTGAGCGACAGCTCTTAGCCTGCTATTGGGCCTTAGTGGAAACTGAACATTTGACAATGGGCCACCAAATCACCATGTGACCTGAGCTGCTCATCATGAGCTGGGTGTTATCTGACCCACTAGTCCATAAGGTAGGACATGAGCAGCAACAGTCCATTATCAAATGGAAGTGGTGTATATGAGACAAGGCTTGGGCAGGCCCTCAGTGCATAAGCAAGCTACATGAAGAATGTGCCCAAATGCCTATGGTTCCCACTCCTGTTACAATGCTTCCTGTGCTCAAGTATGTACCTGTGGCTTCATTGGGTTTGCCCTATGATCAGTTGACTGAGGAAAAGACTAGGGTCTGGTTTACTGATGGTTCTGCATGCTATGCAGGCACTACCCAGAGGTGAACAGCTTCAGCATTACAGCCAATTTCTGAAACAACCCTAAAGGACACTAGTGAAGGAAAGTCTTCACAGTGGGCAAAACTTCGGGCAGTGCACATGGTTGTGCATTTTGCCTGGAAGGAGAAATGGTCAGAGGTTTGATTATATACTGATTCATGGGCTGTAGCCAATGGTTTGGCTGGATGGTCAGGGACTTGGAAGGAGCATGACTGGAAAATTGGTGAGAAAGACATTTGAGGAAGAATATGTGGATAGATCTCTCTGAATGGGCAAAGGACGTGAAGATACTTGTGTCTCCTGTAAATGCTCATCAAAAGGTGATCTTAGCAGATTTGTTCAGTAATCAAGTGGACTGGATGACTTGTTCTGTGAACAGTCAACCTCTTTCTCCAGCTATCCCTGCTGTTGCTTAATGGGACCATGAACAAAGTGGTCATGGTGGCAGAGATGGAGGTTATGCATGGGCTTGACCGCATGGACTTCCACTCACCATGGCTGATCTTGCTACAGCTACTGCTGAGTGCCAGATTTGCCAACAGTGGAGACCAATATTGAGCCCCCGATATGGCACTGTTCCTCCTGGGTGACAAACCTGCAACCTGGTGGCAGGTTGACCACATTGGACCACTTCCATTATGGAGGGGACAGTGATTTGTCCTTACAGGAATAGATACTTATTCTGGTTATGGATTTGCCTTTCTTACACATAATGCTTCTGCCCAAACTACCATCCAGGGACTTACAGAATCCCTTATCCACCATCATGGTATACCTCACAGCATTGCTTCTGACCAGGGAACTCACTTCATAGCCAAAGAAGTGTGACAGTGGGCCCACCCATGATCATGATATCCACTGATCTTACCATATTCCCCACCACCCAGAAGCAGCTGGCTTGATAGAATGATGGAATGGCCTCTTGAAGACACAGTTACAGAGCCAATTAGGTAACAGTACCCTGGAGGGCTGGAACAAGATTCTTCAGCAAGCAGTATATACTTTGAATCAGTGCCCAATATATGGTACTGTTTCTCCTATAGCCAGAATTCATGGGTCCAGGAACTAAGGGGTGGAAGTGTGAGTGATTCCACTCACTATCACCCCTAGTAACCCAGTAGGAAAAATTTTGCTTCCTGTACACAAGACCTTGCGTTCTGCTGGTCTGGAGGCTTTGGTTCCAAATTGGAGGAGTGCTTTTGCCAGGAGACACAGCAAACTTTCCACTGAACTGGAAGCTAAGACTTCCTCTTGGCAACTTTGGGCTTCTACTGCCCTTAAGACAACAGGCTAAGAAAGGAATAACAGTAGTAGGAGGAGTGATTGATCCAGACTACCAGGGGGAAATTGGACTTTTTCTCCACAATGGGGGCAAGGAAGATTATGTCTGGAAGGCAGGAAATGCTGTAGGGCACCTTTTGGTGCTACCATGTCCTGTGATTAATGTCAATGGGAAACTCCAACAACCCAAACCAGATAGGACAACAAATGGCCCAGACCCTTCAGGGATCTGGGTCACTCCTCCAGGGAAAGAGCGAAGACCTGCAGAGGTGCTTGCTGATGGTGGAGGAAATACAGAATGGATAGTAGAAGAAGGAGTCATAAATATCAGCTGAGGCCTCAGGACCAGTTGCAGAAACATGGACTGTAATAGATGTGAGCTTTTTTCCTATTTGATTAAGAATGTACTGTGCATATATACACATATATTAAGCAGATACCTGTGTTGTTCCCTTTTGAATGTACAACTGAATAAGCGTTAAGGGTTGTCATACTTAGGTTATTAGATACTGACTGACTAAGTAGTCCTTAAGGACATTACCACCTACTCTAAGATATAATGCTTTGTGATTGCACGTGAGATACTTATATCATGTTAGGTGGAATTATGACCTCGCCATTATTTGCATTTCACATCAAGCATAACATAAGGTGTCAAATTGACAAGGGGTGGACTTGTGATGGTTAATCCTGTTAATCCTGGGTGTCAACTTGACTGGATTTGGGATGAACAAATATGAGAAAGAGATCTTCAGATTGGATTATCTCAAGACCAATGACCCACTCTAAATGTGGGTATTACCTTCTGATGGCAGCCAGTATAAAATGCCACAGCAGAAGGGGGCTCTTCCCTTTTTGGTGCTTGCCTTCTCTCTCACTGGTGAGTTGGTCTTGCTGCTGTGATCAACTCTTTGGATCCCAGCATAGACTGAAGAGAGGAAGATCTGGAATCCATCAGAACTTTAGCAACTGATTGGGAGTACTGGGACATCCAGTCTTGTGGACTGAGCAACTGCCTGGATTCTCAGTCTCTGTCATATGGTGTGTTCATTGTTTGGACTCTATCCCATGAGCAAATCAATAAATTTGAATATAGATAGATAGATAGATAGATAGATAGATAGATAGATAGATAACCCTGACTAACACAGGGGGCTATGAGAGTTTTACTCTATAGCCCTGATTCTGTATCCCTCTAAAGTCCCAGGAATGTGGAACTGTGAGAACCTATCATTGCATGGCCATCGGAGAAATTCCTTCGTCCTTTGGTGTAAAAAAAAATGTTAATAATGATCTATACAATAGAAAATGAGGATTTTTTGTATTGTTATCAAAAGTATAGGTGATTCCCCTTTTTCATTTTATTTATTTTATCTTTAAGGAGTTTGTGCTGTCTTTCCATTAGTGCTTGCCATGGGCAACTATAAGGAATGCGAGTTGTGTGAGAAATGCCTTGTAATTGGCAGAAATGTTGGAAAATTTTGCTGGTATATGATGTTCCATTATCTGGTGTATTTGATACGTGATAACTAATATAGAAATGTTTAAATAGGATGTTTAATTACATCCTGAGTTTTCTCCCCTGTGTGGGCTGAGGCAGTAAAACTAAGGAATAAATGTCTATGGTAAAATACCTGACAGAACCAGCTTGAAGGAGGATAGAGTTATTCTGGCAAATACTTTCAGACCATCATGGGGCAGGGACAGTAAGCTCCTGGTGGTGGCAGTGTGTGGCAAGGGCTTTTCACGTTTTTATGGAACAGCAACCAGAGAATGGGATCAGTAGCAAGGTCAGTCTAGATCCCTCCAAGCCCTACTCTAGTGAACCACAATTTTCCAAATAGCACCACTCACGGGCGTGGTGGCTCACGCCTTTAATCCTAGCACTCGGGAGGCAGAGGCAGGCGGATCTTTGTGAGTTCAAGGCCAGCCTGGTCTACAGAGTGAGTTCCAGGACAGCCTGAGGCTCCAGGGAGACCTTGTCTCAAAAAGACAAAAAAAAAAAAAAAAAAAAAAAAAAGGAAAATTAAAACTGACTGTGAGTCAGTTGCTCAAACACCTGAATAAATTACTGTGGGAGATTTCACATTCAATCCAAGACAAATGGGCCACTTGAATAATAAGGAATTTTGAACCCCATGATAATACCCTTTCACTTGTATAAAACTATCATTCACAATAATCTTTTCATAGTTTTATTTTATTGCCATAAATTTGTGGAGTTATTATTTAAATCCCCCTTTTAATGATGAAACCAAACATCTGAGACTCAAATATGTAATTTAGCTTCAGTTTAGTTTGTAGTTAGTAAATCCAGAACTTAATTCCAAGTCTTCTGATTCTATGTTTAGCACACTTTAAGGACCTAACATGGATGAATATATGTAAAACAGAGCATTCAGATAATGAGTAGAGAAATCAGAACTTACTAGAATAGTTCAATGCGGACATATCATTTAGACCCTAATTTACAGACAGCTTTGAGCAGCTATGGAGTCTGTGAAATGTTGAGAGACGCAAGAGTGATGAGCATCAAGAGATGTCTGAAAAACAATCCCCCTCATTGCTCATGCAGAAGAGTAGGAACTTGCAGAAGAGCCAACAGTGATAGTGAAATGTTGATTGAACAACAGTTATGGGACACTTACCATTTGACTTGACTGGAGATAAAGCATTTAAAAATAAATCTGTTTTCTTTAAATATTTTGTATTTCTCCAGATCTTAAACAAGCTACAACAGTTTCACTCTTCTGAATGGAAGATCTGGCTGGATAGGACATGCTTCCAAGCATGCATTACTACCTGGTCACAAAATGGAAGATGTGACTTCACATCACTCTACAAAGAAGCTTTATCTTTTCCTTTTGCTGTTATGCTAAATTCAGTCTACATATAGAAAAGCCAATATTGTGTTCTTGATCAGAAAATGTGGAAGCAATTTACCTTTGCTGCATTGATGTATTCCCGGGCATCCTATCCATATTCTCTATATTCATAGCTTTTTAGGGCATGTAGAGACATATTTATCCCTTAGGACATGTAAGTTTGCCTAGCTGTATATTTTTGATAGCTTAGAGACCTAGTCATCACAGAGTGGAATTTTATTATATATATTTTTAAGTTTAGAGAGGACAGATGTGGCTATTTTTTGGTTTTGATTCTTGGACCCGTGTTTCTATTTCCCTATTGCTTTCTTCATGTTTTCTTGGTCAAAGCCAGTGATTAGCAAAACCAATCAAATCATCACTATAATATTGTTTTTGTTTATAGATATACTTGATGTGTAGACATTCTATCTTTCCCCTCTTTTCAGTGCATTCTTTACATTTTCAAGAATAAAACTCATGAAAACATATCCTTCAGATTGCTTAGTTTTAATTGTTCAAGCTTATGCTTTCAGATATCAAAATATACACATGTACATCTCTGTGATATATACACAGAGTGCAATGTGTGGTCTACGCCTTATTCCACACTAAAGCCAAATTTGCACTTTGAATTTTCTGTAAGTCAAATCTCTTACTCTTGCTCTTTCTCACAGATGCACATGATCTATGCACCAATCTGAAATTATGACTTCAAATAGCAAAATGCCATAAAATGCTTAATTGCAGAGGCATTAATGGGAACTTGTATAATACTGGGAAACTGTTTGCTGAATAATGCCTCTCCAGAGAGACTTGCTGACTACACACCTGCTTCCATAGATGCAAGCAAAGCCTGTGTTCATTTCGTCCCTTCAACCTTAAAGCTGCTTAGAGTCTTCACTTTTTTCATGGTGACATATCGCTCATATGAGTGACAAGTTTATCCATGGGATAATAAAATGTGTTAAGATAGTCATCCTGGCAGTGTTTCTGCTGATGCGTTAATTCATTTCCTTTCACATGCTATATCACCAAGATGTCTAACCAGATTTTATGAGAGGGTTCGCCGAAGTGAAAATCAAGCCAATGAATCGTTTAATATGAACTAATGAAAACCAGATATAAAGGGCTTTAGTAACTGTTTTCAAGCTCTAATTGTCAAGTGGATGTAAATTCTGAACCTCTACTAAGTAAAGGACTATAATGAAGAAACTGGGATCACTTTGTGATAATTGGTTTAATTAAATAGTCATGTAAACAATGATCTCTTGGAAGAAGCTGCTCAGATGCAGAGGGGGCTGCTTTCTCTGGGTGGGAGTCACAGTTTGAAGGAGAAAATGGTGCAATTGCATGGTCACTAGGTTTATTTTTCTTTGCCATGATCTGACAGAAATCATTATTAGCATACCATTATCATTTATGCAAATCTCAGATTTTCCAGTTTACAGTGATTTAAAAACTAGAAAAATGTCTTTAAAGTCAGTTTGCTTATGACACTGAAGTGATACATTTATGCATTTGCCACACAATGATTATTATAATATATGGAGCAGACAGATATAGATGATGTATATAATTATATTGCATAGGTTGTTCTTGGATAATACAAAGTTATTTCAAGCTGGGTGTGTGTTGCTCACATCTTTATTCCTAGGTTTAGGAAACTGAGGCAAGAAGATTGTGAATTTGCGACCAGCTTGTGCTATATACTTGTCCCCCACAACAGTACTTTTATTTTATTAAAATGGGTAATATCTGTAATGAATGAGTCAGGAAAAGAGGACTAGCAGATGTTAAAATTGTGGGGTGAAATAATTTAAATAAATAAGATATAATGAACAAGCAGGTGACTTGTTAATTACATAGAAAAAATCATAAGTTTAAGATTGTAACTTTAGGGGCTTCAGAGATGGCTTAGTAGTTAAGAGCATTGACTGCTCTTTCAGAGGACCCAGGTTCAGTTCTGATCACCATGTCATCTAACAACCTCCTATAATTCCAGTTCTAGGGGATTTCACACTCTCTTTTGACCTCCATAGGTATTGCATGACATGGGTGTATTTAGATACATGCAAGCAATACACTCATATGCATAAAATAAAAATGATAAATAAAATATTAAAAACATTTCAAAAATTATTCATTTATTTGTTATTTTTTTATGTGTATGAGTGTACTGTCTGCATGTAGGTTGGTGCACCTGTGTCATGCAATGCCACGGAGGTCAGAAGAGGGCATCGGATTCCCCTGGAACTGGAGTTAATGACAGTTCTTAGCTGCCATGTGGGTCCTGGGAATCGAACCTGGGTCCTCTGTAAGAGCAGTTTGCTCTTTTAACTGCTAAGACATCTCTCCAGCCCCTAAAAACGTTTTTTTAAAGATTGTAACTTGAGGTATTCGTCCAAGAGTGGTATGGCTAGATCATATGGTAGGTTGACTTCTAACTTTTTGAGGAATCTCCATACTGATTTCCACAGTGGCTGCACCAGTTGACACTCCTACCAGTAGTGAATAGGAGCTTCCCTTTAGTCACATCCTCTCCAGCATTTTTCTTCATTTGTTTTTGGATCTTACCCATTCTAGGGTAAAATTAAATCTCAAAGTGGGTTTAATTTGTATTTCCCTGAAGACTAAAGAAGTTGAAAATGTTTTTAGGTTGTAGTATCTGTCTACACCCCCCTTTACTGCTCTCTGTCCAACTTAGTGTTCTATTATATATTTAATAAGCCCCACAGAGTCTAATTTGTGTTCCCAAATGTCCTTCACCAGGGGGCTCATCCACTGGAACCTACCAAGAGTCACACCTTTAAATGAGACTATATTCCTCCCAGCAGCTATAGGTTGTTAATAATTCCTCACATAGGGCTAGGATTTCATACCCACTTTCCTATGTCTATGGCGGTATTTTTTTGGTTTGAGCCTATGTGGGACTTGTGCTTGCCATCAACATGCTGTGATTTCTTATGAATACCTCTCTAGCTATCTGTGACAGTCTGTTTCTTTGAGGTCATCCACAACCTCTGTCTCTTACAATCTTTCCTGCCTTCTTCCACACTGATCCCTGAACCTTGGGAGGGAGAAATTAGACATAGGTGTCCTATTCAGGGATAAGAATTGTGAATCCTCTTATTCTTGGCAAATAGGCCAGTTGTAGGTCTCTGTGTTAATTAGCATCTGCTGCATAGGGAAGTCTCTTGGCTGAGAGTTGAGACCTGTATTAATCTATGGATATAATAATGTAATTAAGAATTATTTTAATACTATATCTATTTATCAAAATAATAACATTATGCTCTCCCCTATGGTCTATTGCACATGTTCCTAGTCTGATATCAATTTCAGATATGGGCTTTATCTTATGAGGTGTGCCTTAAATCCAATTAGAAAGTGATTAGTTACTTCCATAATATCTTTGCCACTATTGCACTACTGGGCATATCTTGACTGGCCAGCTGCTGTTGTAGCTCTTTGGATTCACAGCTGGGTAATGATGATGATTAATTTTCTCTGTAGATATCATGCATAGCACCTTGCAGCACTATGAAAGCTAACCAGTAGGGATGAGACTTTGATGTCAGCAGCAGCTTGATTTCTCCTTGCTTATTCTACAGCTCATGCATGTAGTAGTCTTCAGTAGTAGGGTTTTATCATGGAATTCTGGTTGGTAGCCAAAATCAGGGTAAATGCCCAGTGTTGTTTGAGGATCTGTCAGATACCTGGTCAACAGCTTCAAAAGAGACGTCGTTCCTGTCACTGGGCTTTTTCTTTGCTAGTCTATGGTGTCTAGTAGGGGCAATTTCTGCCTGTTATGAGGTAATTCCTTTTACTACATTTTTATAATGTATATTTATATACTTTAAGAAGCTTCTACAGTAGTAAGTTAGTATATGAGTTTTTCTAAAGGCCTTTGGTTATTTATTCCTCCCAAACTCCCTTCCAGCCTCGACCCCTCATTTACCACTCCTTTTCATCCTTCCCACTCCATTAGTCCCCATTTTCCTGCATACCACTACTTCTGTCTCCCTCCTATAAAGCCTGCATTTCCCCATGGCCATTTATTAATTTTCTAATCTCTCTAGATTTTTAACTTGAAACATACATATCTAAGTTTTTAAAGTTAGCATCCAAATATGAGGAAGAGCAAGTGACATCTGTGCTCCTGTGTGGGTTACCTCACAGAGGATAATGGTTTCTAGTTCCATCCATTTATCTGTGAAGTTCATAATTTCATTTTTAATATATTTTATTAATTTATTATTTTTATTTTTATGTGTATTAAGGTATTACTTGTATGTAAATGTACCTGTGTTGCACAATGCCCCTGGAGGTCAGAAGAGGATATCAGATCCTCTGCACCTAGAGCTATGGGTGGTGGTTAAGCTGCCATGTGGATGCTGGGAACCAAACCCAGGTTCTCTACAAGAGAAGCCATTTGTTCTTAACCTCTAAGATATCTCTGTAGCTCCATAATTTTATCTTTAAGCACTGAATAGTACTTCAGTAAGTACCTACCATATCTTCACCACCATTGATCAGTTGATAGATGTCAAAGTACCATAGACCCAGAAAACAAGCCATCTATGTTTTCTCTCATCTATGGACCTTAACACCAAATTCTTTTAAAACATTTTGTTATTTATTTTTATCTTATTTTTGTATGTTTATGAATGTACTGTCTGCATGTGGGTTTGTGCGCCCGTGTCGTGCAATGCCACGGAGGTCAGAAGAGGGTGTCAGATTCCCCTGGAACTGGAGTTCTCCTGGAATTGGGATTACAGACTGTTCTTAGCCACCATGTGGGTGCTGGGGATCGAACCCGGGTCCTCTGCAAGAGCAGTCAGTGCTCTTAACCACTAGGCTATCTCTCCAGCCCCAACACCAGATTCTTATATGTGAGTACATACCCTGATATAACCACAGGAGCCATGAAAATGGAGAGGTACTATGGAGGTAAAGAGAAAGAAAGAACCCAAAAGAGGCGGGTTGTAGCAAAAAGATGTTGCCAAGGAGGAATAGGAGAAATGGGGATATTCAACTGGTAAGGGAATAGGGACCAACATAGAAGGAACCATGGGGGTAAAGGGGAGTAAGGACCTCAAAAGAGGGGCATAATACGAGGCAGGCATTTTCAAGAGGAAACTGAGGTTATTTTAACTGGGGAGGGAGGAGAGAGGTTAAACAGAAAGAAAGGGAGGAAAGATAAGTAAAGTTTAAGTAGTGTGAAAAACAAGAGGAAATTGTATTAGTTCAAAAACCTACTAAAATATATTTACAATATCTGAACATGAGTACATGTATATACCTGAAGGATATATAACAAGAAACACAGTGGCAGACAGGAGAAACTACTCTTGGAGCAATGAAGATAGAACTGACCTGGAAGCCTTCTCCCTGAAGCCTATTTCTCATAGTTCTGGAGGATACTATGAAAGCTGCTAAGGGAAACCATCAATCTACAGTCCAACCCCAGCTTTAAAACCTAATAACTAAAACAATGACTATCATAAGAAACTGTAGCTATGCAGTAGAGGTAATCAACAGCTATCTGATGCACATGACTGGAGAAGTCATAGATCCTAGAGAGAAAACACTACATATGTCATATCCCTAGGCAAATGTAAGTTATTACTGTATGCTAAGTATGGATCCTTATATTTACAGACCAGTATGCCAGTCACCACTCAACAAATAACTTTTTTTTTGCAACAAATGTAGACTATTACAAATTTATATAACTGGTCACATACAGAATAATTGTCTATGAGATGCCCAGGCTTACTTGACACATCAACAATGAATTTTATGTACATAAGGCTCATGGAGCAAAATGGAACAGGGGTAGAGAGAATACTATTGCATTTCTTGATTCTTAAAAGTGAGGCTTCCTGCCGCAACAGAGCACAATCTGCACAGAAGGCCACAACTGACTAAAGTATAGCAAAAAATACATTGAATGCTACTGGCTAAGACCTTTATATTAAATTTCACCCACTCATGGTTCATGGACCATTGTGGAAGAGGGAGCAGAAAGATTTTAAGAGCGAAGGTTGGTGTTTGATCATAAGGGAACAGAGTCTTTTGGGCCTCTGAGAATTTGCTCATATGAACTTACAGCAATGGTGTCAGCAGGCATAAGACCTATGCAAACTCATCCAGACAAAAACTCAGCATGGAACTAGAAAAATGGGCAGCAGACCCCCGCCTTAGTGGAGGAACTATTTGCCCCTGATTACTGCTGGATAAGGCAGAGTTGCTTTCCTTTAAGAGAGTGATTCTAGATAGGCTGACTAGACTCTATGGATGAACTTGGACTGAGGTATATAAACTTGTCTTGATAGGTCTTAACATATATGATGGAATGCATGAAATCCAGTGTGTGTGCTGGTTGTGGATGAGGGAGGGGGTCTCAATATGATTAAGGTGCATTGTAAGAAATACACAAGAATTCACTAAAAATATACATTGAGGAAAAAATTAAAAATTTGGTGTTGTCTACTAGTCACAAGAAAAGTCTCCAAATTTGTCATCATTTTTTTTCTCGGACTGCTCAGTCTCCAGAACTATGAGGTGTTTTGTTGTTCAATCCACCCAGCCTATGGTATTTTGTTATGACAACCCAAGCTGACTTTCTGCATGAAGAACAGATAGATCAAAGCATTCTCTCTGGAGCTTTGATAGATCCATGCACCATGCAATCACCCTCAAGGATGCACTCAGAAAGGCTAGCTTTCTGTCTGTGCATGCTGAACATCATTTGCTCATGGCTCCAAAATGCCTCCTGATCCACCCCCCCCACCACCACGCTTTCTTCTCTACTGTATCTCTGCTGTCATTAGACTTTGCTGCCACTGAGACAATCAGACTGTCTGTGTTACATTCTTGCTGCTGGTATCTAGGCACAATCAGCTCCTTCCTAGGCATTTTGGTGTTGCCCTCTGTAAAAGTTATCAGTTAAACTGGAGTTAGTAGTGTCACTCCTAACCAATTAATAATAGTTGTGATAATCAGGAAAGCCAGGAGGTTATAAGAAAAAAAATACATGTACATATGCATAATAAACACCATCATAATCACAAAAATTACAATCTGCACAGTGGCTCCTGGAACCTAACAAAGAAAATACTTCTGCCAGTACATCTGCCTAGTAACTAGCTATTCAGTCTTGAAGTGAGATGACACTGGTTATTGATCTTCAAACAACCTTGATTTTAACCCTTATGGCCACAGATTATTGTCTCAACGATTGATTTTTAAATCTCCTACCTTTTGCCTTCAAAAATTTCCCCTTATTCGCTTTGCACATTTCCACATAAATAACCTCTCTCCCCTTCTCCTACAGCATGTGCTGCTTTCACTTACCAGGTTCCATTCATCCCATCTTTCATTTTTTAAAATATTTTACAAAGTAAAATTTTTTAAAATATTTTTTAAATATTTTTAATATTTATATTATATTTATATTATATTATAATAATATTTTTAAATATTTTTTAAAAATATTTTACGAAGTAAAAATTTTTCTATGTGTAAGGGAGTAGAGTGTTACGCACCTGCACACCTGTGTCCCATGTGATTACCACTTTGACTGCTGAACGTGTCTAACCTGTTCTTGGAAGTTAACCATGGCAACAGCTGAATCAGTGACCTAGGCCAATGATCAACACTTGGCACATTCTCGGAAGGAGCAGAGACAATTACACACACACACACACACACACTAATATATAATATATAATATATATATATATATATATATATTTTTTTTCCCTGATTAAACAAGCCTGCAGGAGCTTGCAATCTGCCTGCTTTCAACCCGTCTGCTTTTGACCCAACTCCTGGTGTCTGTGTGTTGACCTCACCACTTACTCACCCCCATTTCTTGGCTGAGACCTGAACTTCCACAGCTGGACTGAAGGTGTTTACTACATATGGGTATAATTACCTGTATTTATGTAAGCACATCCATGTCATGCAGTGCCCATAAAGGTCAGAAGAGGGCATAGATCCCTTAGAACTGACATTATGAATGTTTGTTCGCCACCATCTGGATGCAGAAAACCAAACATAGGTCTTCTGCAAGAGCATACAATGCTCTTAACTTCTGAGCCATCTCTCTAGTGGCCCGCTCCATGCTGCAATTTTTCATACAGTCCTAGCAAAGTATTTCTATTTAAAAGTAAATCAAACCATGCTTTCACCCAGAACATTCTCTTATCAGCTTTTATCTGTTTATGATAAAGACAAAACCTTTCAACAGCATCTGAGACAGGCTGCCTTAGATTATGCTCACTCTCTGACCTAGCTACAGCTCACCCTTTCTTACTGCCCCAGGCCTTCCATTTGGGGCCAGAGTTTTAAATTTGCACACAACATAGAGTCTTTTAGTTTAGGACTTTTGTACTTCTTCCTTCAATCTCTCTGGAATATTCTTTCCCCAGATAATCCAATGGCTCATCTCACTTTTTTTCCTTCAAATTCTAAAAACCTCAGATTTCTTCATGATCTCTCTCTTGGTTACTGGTATAGGTTAAAATGTGTCCTCTTGTCACAGAGAAAGTTTCCTTCTAGGGCAGGGACACTCACAGCACGCAGCTAAGCCTGCAGCACCCTGGAGCCCCACCTGCCTTCTCTGTAGCTTTCAGGTTTCCCCCAGTACATAAGGCAATGCAAGTACAGAGTTCTCCACTCTTAGTTAAAACTAGAGAATTTTAACGGGTTTTCTTATAAAATAATGGCAAAACACACACACTCGTTTAAGCCACAAATGCAGCCAGGTCCCAGGTCCAACATGGAGGGAGGGAGGGAGGGAGGGAGGGAGGGAGGGAGGGAGAGAGAGAGAGAGTCACGTGGTGGACTCTTTTTATATACTCCATGCTCCCCAGAATTCCAAAATCTCATACCTTCCATGGGACCATCCGGCATTGCAGTCCTGGGAACCCGGTAGTCTGAGCATTGCCCCGGGCTTCTCCTCTAAGCATGCAGTCTTTCAGGTGGTTTCAAAGAAGAACCAACCTACCCTACACCTCTCAAGAAAAATATGTTGACATCTTCATCCCCAATATCTTAGAAAATAACTGTATTTGAAAGTAAGATAGCTGTGATGTAAATAATTATGAGGAGGTTGTGTTGGAGTAGGGTGGGACTCCTCATCTATGGTGGCCAGTGCTCTTATCAGAAGACCACGAGGTGAAAGGAAAGTACCAGAGAGAAAAACAGGTTATCCTCAAGGAAAAAAACAGAGTCTTGCTGCTATATGACAAGGCAGAATGAAGAACTCTACGGAAGGATTTCTGTAGCATTCAGAGGAAGCACACAGTGCTGGCAGGGTGATTTCAGGTTCTGACCTGCAGAACTGTAATGCAAAGTATTGCTGTTATCTTAAGCCATCCAGGTACGACATTGGATTATGGCAGCCTTAGGGAGCCAATGACAGCAGTCCTAACTAAATTTGTAATAACTGTGGCTTCCCATCTTTCTAACCTGTCCTATTTTCCTTCTTGACACTTTAGACATTTGTGGTTCCATAGATTATTTATCTCCTTGGTAAATTTTGTTTATGATCCCCAACATTTTCCCAAATGCCTTAAATAGAAGTCACAAATCTCAGTTTTCAACACCCCTATCTCTGTCTTGACTCTCTGTCTTTGATATGCTTTGTTGGTATGCTGGAAACCTATCTCTTGACTAAAGAACCAAGAAAGAAATGAGCTCAGTAATTGACTACATCTCTGGGGAAACAATACGGGGTGTTTCAAAAAGACTTGATTGTTTTGGAGAATTGTTCTACTTACTACATATTATACTCTAAGTGTAAAAACAGTTCTCTCTTAGGAAGTACTACATAGCAACTAAATATAATTTAAAATATTCTACTTACTATTTTTATTTTATTTTATGTGTATGAGTGTATTGACTACATGTGGGTAAGTGCACCTTTGTCATGCAATGCTTGTGGAGGTCAGAAGAAGGCATCAGATCTCCGGTAACTGGAGTTATGGATGGTTTGTGGCCCACCATCTGTGTGCTAGAATCCTGACACAGGTCCTCTGCAAGAGCAACCAGTGCTCTTAACCCCTGAGACAACTCTCCAGCCCCTAAATGTATTATTTTAGGAATTGCTAAGGCCTGAGTAATTCTTATTATCTTAATAATAATTTCTAAAATGTAATCATAACCCTATATATATTATGGATGAAGAATGGACTAGAAAAAATATCCTAAATTTTAAAATAAAATTTGAATTTATTGTAAGGAACTCACAAATAAATATCAGGCAACTAAAATAAGATAACCACTCCAACACTTGCCAGTCCCAAACTACAGATCTCAGTGAATTTCTATGGCTTCAATGACTGTTTTACATTTCACTATCAATTATATTTTTATGCACTATCTACCACAAAAAAGAAAACAGAACTATGCTTGAGTTGAAGCTAGAAGAACCAATTAGATCTGTATCTTTCTCCATTTGTCCTTTTGCTGCACTCCATCCTTCCCATCACCTTATAGTACCCTCTCTTGCTCTCCTTTTTTTCCCCCAGAAGGTCTATTTTTCTTTGGTCTTTTTCCTAAAGTTTTAAAATTTATTTCTAAATCAGATATTAGTTGCTCAGGAAATAAGCCGGCCCAACAATCAACAAGTGAGATCTCATTAAACTAAAAAGCTTCTGTCCAGCAAAAGAAACAATAAAAGAAGTGAAGTGAAAGCTTACAGAGCTGGAAGAAATCTTCACCAGGACACATCTGACAGAGGTTTAACATCCAGAGTATATAAATTATTCAAAAAACAAAGGACAAAGAAAAAAATGACCCAATTAAAAGATAGGCTAAAGATCTGAACAGAGAGGTCTCAAAAGATGAAATAAAGATGGCTAAGAAACATCTTAAAAAGTGTTCAACATCGTTAGTAATTAGGGAAATGTAAATTGGGTCTCCTTTTAAATATTATACTATACCTACACTGACAGCTGTTTACAGATACACATATATATATTTTAATAGATACACACACACACACACACACACACACACACACACACACACATGCATATGTTATAGGCCAGGATCTGGGGATGAGGGAGAACATGGTGTTTTATTTTCTTTCTGATTTTAGGTTCCCGCTCTTGCTATTACATTTTCTAATTCAAAATTGGTGATTTCACTTTTCTTACAGCCGCCATCTATTTTTACATCCTGCTTTGTATATGTACTACATTTTCATTATCTATTCATCTGTTGATAGACATCTAGGCTGGATCCATTTCCTTGTTATCATGGAGTTGCATAAAACGTACACGTGCTAATATCTATATAGCAGGATATGGAGTTCTCTGGATATATGCCCAGCAGTGGAACAGCTGTGTCTTATGGTAATTGTGTGTTCTTTTTTATTTTTGGAGGAACTTCCAAAAAGATATTCATAATGGTTGTATTAATTAGCATTCATACCAGCGATGAACAAGAACTCTTCTTTTCCAACATCCTCTCCAACATTTGTTTTCAGATTTCTTGATGATAGTCATTGTAACTGGAATTTGCATTTCCCTGATGACTACAGATATTGAACACACACTAAAATACTCATAAACCATTTGTGCTTGTTTTCATATACATTTCCAGTTCAGTCCATTAGCCCATTTGTTGATTGATATTAACTTCTGTAGTTCTTCATAAATTCTTTGAAAATTCTAGGGGATGTTGTCCCATTTGTTCACATATATATGTATATAATTATGCAAGTATGGGATCATATAATAGTTCTACTTTTAATTTTTTTCAGTGCTTTCCATAACAGATGCATTAATTTCCATTCCTACTGCAGTGTGTAAAGGTTCTCTTTCCAAAACACCTCCACTAATGCTTGTTACCACTTGAATTTTTGATAAAATTCATCATAGTCATGTTATAGTTATCTGATTATAACACTGATTTCTGTGTCCTGATGTTTAATATTTTCAGTACATTTTTCACTCTTTTTAAAACTTATATGAGGGTTGCATAATTAATATAATGTGTTTTGATAAAATCCACCACCATTTCCTCTCATTAACTTCTCTCTATCCTAGCCTCAATAACCCCGACTTTATCTGCTGTTTATTTAAAACTTATTGGGTCCACTTAGTTGTCTGCTTGTATGTACTTGGGTACAGGACAATATACTGGAACAGTTAATTTGTGTTGTCTAACACCTTTCTTTTTACCAGATTAGCTGAGAGTTTGTGAATATTATTAACTTTTTCACAGAACCTCTTTGTTGATATAGCCTTTCAAGGACCATATCCCTCGAGAAATCAATCTCTTGTTCCCCCCAGTAGCTATCAACTGCTAATGCCTCCCCAGATATGGATAGCACTCCATAAGCAACTCCCCCATCCTTGAGCAGATTTTAATATGCCTTTAACCACTCAAGTGTTATTTTGGAAAATAGTTGCCACTAAACTTGGTTACCCACCAGAACTTGATGGTAAGTTCCGATTACTGAAGATACTATATTCGTGAGCTGGGAATGATGGTTCTCTCCTTTACTCCCAGTACTTGGAAGTCTATGAGATCAAGACTTGCCTGGTTTACATAGTGAATTCCAGGTCAGTTGTGTTTACAAGGAGACCCTATCTAAAAAGACAAAAAACGAAAGAAAGAAAGAAAGAAAGAAAGAAAGAAAGAAAGAACTAAAAAAAAGGAGAAATCAATCTGATACTGACTTCAACATCTTATCTCTATTGGTTAGTTTCCATAGCTACCACAAAAAAGATCATTAAACTTGCCCAGCTGTGAATCCTGTGGGCTTCAACATTAATAAGTCTGGCAAGATATCACATCTGGTGCATTAGTGATATGAATATTATTGGGGTAACTTTCTTTTTTATTTTTGTAGTTTTTTTTCAAGTATCACAATGTTTATTGATAGATACAAGTATATAATATCAGGGCATGAACATTATTTGATAAAGTAAGTAGACTTAATTTCAATACTATAATAAGTGAACAATTCAAATTCTCACCATTTGTTTCACACCCACAAAAACCACTTCAAGGGCATTAACGATCTCTCAAATCTGATCAGTTTTGTGCAAGTAAACCACGTTTCTTTTTAAAAAGGCTTGTGCACTTGCCCAGGCTCAAGGATATTGAAATCTAGCACATAAAGCCCATTACTAGAGGTAGAAATACAGGCAATATACTATTACATCAACAACCATCAATTACAGTTAAGGATTTTCTGTAACAACCAAATGTATAATCTAATATTGCAACAACTCAAGTATTACTGAGCAAAGTGCATTTCTACAGTATTCAGTGTTGCTATTCAGTTTTCTAACTTTAAACAGCCTATGATAACTGGCAGCAAAGAAGGCCCTTGCAATAGACTTCCTCTGCTTGAGAACTTATGATGTAATTATTGCATGCTGCTAATATACTATCTAAACATTAAAGATACTCCTAAAATATTTGATGGTAGACTATGATTAAGACATTACACTACAAAAAATAACTTATGCAGAAGGAAACCCTTACTGACATGCTTCTGCTTTAAATATTGCACCCCCAAATGAAGTCCAGTAAACACGTGTCCTGTCTTGATCACCGTGCACTGGCCTCCATGATACTGCCGAGGTAATCCAATAATGGCAGTCCATATTCTGGGGAGGCTGAATTCCCATTTGTTGCTTAGTTCACAAGCTGGGTATCTCAGCAGTCCTCAGTCCACATTGGAAGGCTAAAAAGTAAAAAAAAAGCCATATCTTATGTCTTTGAGGAGTGTCAAAAGCAGTGGCATCCACAGAGTAACTTTCTAATTGTATTTAAGTTCTTTTATAAAAGACAGAGCCCATACCTGACACTGATATCAGGCTTAGGAACATGTGGTAGACAGGCCATAGAGTATAAGGAAGAGCCCAATACTATTCTTCTAAATAGAGATAGTATTAGAGTGAATCCTAATGACCTGTACCCATAGATTAATTCATCTCCACTCTCATGAGAAAAAATTTTTTTATGCAGGATGATTAATGTAGAAACTACAACTCTCCTATAGGCATAAAATAAGAAACTACAGAGTGATCATCACTGAATCCCATATCTATATCCAACTTCTTTCTCCAAAGGCTCAGGGATCATTGGAGAAGAGGAGGCAGAAATATAATGAAAGGAAGAGAAGGTGAATGACCACAAAGGATAAAGTTTTCCAGAGGACTGGGCAGTTACTCATATGACCTCATAGCAATGTGTCAGCATGCAATGCCCAAGTCCCACATTAGCTCAAGCCAAATACTATCCCAGCATAGACAGCATAGGTAAGAATTCTCAACCCAACGTGAGGAACTATTGGAAACCTGTGGCTTCTGGGAAAGGAAGAGTTAGTCTTTTTTAAGGGTTTGACTTTTGGTAGGTTTACAATGTTCCAGTGGATGAATTCACAACCAAAAGCAACTTGGGGATAAAAATATTTGTTTTATAGGTGATAGTCCATCATGCAGGGAAGCCAGGGTAAGTGCTCTAGGCAGGAACCTGGGAAGCCATGGAGGAACACTGATTTCTGGGTTTTGCCCAGGCTCCTGTTCAGCTTCTTTTGTTACACAGCCCAGTCTCATGTGTCGAAACTAAAGTGCTTCCCACAGTGGCCTGGGTTCTCCTACACCAATCATCAATCAAGAACATGGCCCATAGGCATTCCAAAGGGGAATCAGATGGAGGAAACGCCTTAATAGAGGTTTCTTTTTCTCAGGTGTATCAAGTTGACAACCAAGATTACCATTGGTGATATTAACTTCTTATCAGATAGATGTTTTGCAAATATTTTCTTCCATTCTATATATAAATTAACTTTCCATTTTGTTAATTATTTGTTGTGAAAAATCTTTCACTTTTCTGTATGTCCACTTACCTATTTTTCTGTTTTGCTTTTCTTAAATTTCTAAGTATTATGAATTTATATAAGGGCCATTGACATTTAAATTGTTTCCATTTACCCCAGTTGGGCTTTGTGGCTGCCTGTAATTTGCATAATACCGGGAGAGAACCCAGAGGTACAGCAGGGATAATTTCAGGATCAACTTTCAAAACCATATCCCTGAATAATGCCATGGAAATTGTCACTGCTGTTACTTTGTTCAATAAGTTTAGAAGCAGAAGTTTCCACAAGGCCTGTCAGAAACACAGACTCATGGCCTTCTCCCATAGCAGGAGTTGATGTGATTAGGAATATCTTGTTAAATCTGGTAACTAAGAAAGATTCAAGAACCACAGCAGCAAATTGTTAGCAAAAGGCATATTCTCTAGCATATGTCTGTGTTCTTAACTTAAAGTCTGATACGAGTAGTTCTAACTTCAGGTTTCTAACTGTAAGGGAGTCTGTTTATTAGAAGGTGATCAGGAAAGAGGACCATAGGGTTAAGGCCAGTTTGGGCTACATACTGATTTCTGGGACACCTTGGGCTGCAGAATGAGATGCTGTCTCAAAAAACCAAAACCGCAACAGCAAATACGCAGACAAGAAGAAAAGGAGTACATTTATTTAGATAGGAATTTAATTCAGTAGTCAGGTAAGTTTTTGAAAACAACTTTTTTTTTTTAATTTTTTAATTTATTTTTAACAAATCTAGACCCGTGTTCCCGCCCATTCCCCCACCCCGCCAGAGCTCATGCATTCTGCCAAACATGCTTTTCATCTCTTAGTCTTTCTCAATATTGTCCATGGGGAAGTTGACTGTTTTGAGCAGAAGTTCACTGTTTCAGTCAGTTCTTTGATGCAGTTTTTTCTGTTGTTGTTGTTGTTGTTTCCAAAATGCATTACGCCCAACTGCTTTGTACAAAAGCTCAGGGGGCCCTACACAAGAAATACTTACAACTGGGTAATTGGCACTAGCATCCACAGATGAGGGATACCATTCGTCGTTTGTTTTTCTGGGACTGTGTTACTTCACTCAGCATGATGTCCTCTAGCTCCAAACATTTTCCTGCAAAGCTCGTGATGTCGTCTTTCTTTACTGCTGTATAGAACTCCATTGTGTAGATGTACCACATTTTCTCTATCCACTCGTCAGTTGAGGGGCATTTAGGTTGGTTCCAGCTCCTTGCTATTGTGAAGAGAGCTGCACTAAACATGGCCGTGCATGTATCTCTGTGGTGGCGTAAGTCTTGAGGGTACATGCCCAGGAGTGGTATGGCTGGGTCAGGTGGCAAGTTCATTCCAAGTCTTCCAAGGGTTCTCCACACTGCTTTCCATAGTGGTTGTACGAGTTTACATTCCCACCAGCAGTGGATGAGTGTTCCCCTTTCCCCACAACCTCTCCAGCACTTGGTATCATTTGTTTTCTTGATCCTAGCCAGTCTTATTGGAGTAAGATGGTATCTTAAAGTGGTTTTCATTTGCATTTCCTTAATGATTAGTGATGTTGAACAGTTCTTGAGGTGTTTCTCAGACATCTCTAATTCCTCACTTGTGAAGTCTCTGTTCAGTTCTTTGCTCCATCTATTGAGTGGGTCATTTGTTTTCTTTTTTCCTTGTTTTTGGAGTAGTTTATATATTCTGGAAATCAATGCTTTGTCAGATGTATCTGCAGTGAAGTTTTCCTCCCACTCTGTGGGATTTCTCTTCACTTCCTTGATTGTTTCTTTTGATGTACAGAAGCTTTTGAGTTTGATGAGGTCCCATTTGTCAATTGTCGACCTTAATTCTTGTGCAGCTGCTGTCTGATTTAGGAAGTCTTTTCCTATGCCTATGTCTTGTAGTCTGCTGCCAACTTTTTCTTCTATCACCTTCAGAGTTTGGGGTTTCACGTTGAGGTCTTTAATCCATCTGGAGTTGACTTTTGTACAGGGCGAGAGGTAGGGGTTTAATTTCATTCTTCTACAAGTGGTGATCCAGTTTTGCCAACACCACTTGCTGAAGATGCTGTCTTTTATCCATTGTGGTTTCTTGGCCCCCTTGTCAAATATGAGATGGCTGAAATTGTATGTGCTCAGATTTGGATCTTCGGTTTTGTTCCATTGGTCAACAGGTCTGTTTTTGTGCCAGTACCAGGCTGTTTTTATGACTATAGCCCTGTAGTATAGTTTGAAATCTGGTATAGAGATCCCTCCTGTGTAGCTCTTTTCACTCAGGGTTGATTTGGCTATTCGGGGTCTTTTGTTTTTCCAAATGAATTCAAGAACTTTTGTTTCCAAGTCTGTGAAGAAACGCTTGGGGATTTTGATTGGGATTGCATTAAATCTATACAAGAGTTTTGGTAAAATGGACATTTTTACAATGTTAATTTTCCCAATCCATGAGCATGGGAGGTTTTTCCATCTTCTGAGGTCTTCTTCAATTTCTTTCTTTAAAGGTTTAAAATTTTTGTTGTAGAGGTCTTTGGTGTCTTTGGTTAGGTTTGTTCCTAGGTATCTTATTGTTTTTGAGGCTATTGTGAGTGGGAAGGTCTCTTTGAATTCTTTCTCCAGTTGCTTGTTTTTGGTGTAAAGAAAGGCCATTGATTTTTTAACGTTGATTTTGTATCCTGCCACTTTGCTGAAGCTGTTAATCGTTTCTAGGAGTTTTCTGGTGGAGTTTTTAGCATCCCTTAAGTAAACAATCATATCATCAGCAAATAGGGATAGTTTGACTTCCTCTTTTCCAATTAGTACTCCTTTAATTTCCTTTTCTTGCCTTATTGCTCTAGCAAGTGTTTCAAGCACTATATTGAAGAGGAGTGGTGACAGGGTGCAGCCTTGCCGAGTTCCTACCTTTAAAGGGAATGTTTCTGTCATTTCCCCATTTAGGATGATATTGGCTGTGGGTTTCCTGTATATGGCTTTGATTACATTGAGGAATGATCCCTCCAATCCAATTCCTTCTAGGACTTTAAGCATGAAGGGATGCTGAATTTTGTCGAAGGCTTTTTCAGCGTCAATTGAGATGAAAACAACTTTTAAAGCTTCAATAGAACAGCCTCTGACAAATAGTCCAAACCTGTTTTATACATGTAAGATGACTCAGTCATTAAAGGTGTTTGCTGCCAAGCTTGAGGACTTGAGTTCAATCCCTGGAACCTGCAGGTGGAAAGAGAGAAGAGAACCTACCCCTGCAGGTTGTCCTTGGATTTCCACACACGTGCCATAGCATGCTCAGATACATGCTCGTATACACACACACACGCACACACAACTAAATAAATGTAAATTAGTTTTAATAGTCTACTAAATGGAGTGTTGAAGACATTTTGTAATTTATAAATAAGAGCAGATATCAGAACTATAGTCACATTATTCCACTGGTTTCTGGTTCTCTCATTAGTATTGTTATTTTGTTTTGACAGTAACTAGTTGGTAAACTTTTGGCATACTCAAAGATATTGAAACAGTGGAATTTTAGTGGTTAATTTTGGTTTTCCTATTGGTGTCATTATTATTTGGTTAAATCATCCTCAGGCAGGCTATGAAAGGAAAGAGAAATGTTGCAATTCAGGTAAAATAAACTTGGCTCTAAATATATTTTATAATTACATAATATTATAAATTATATAATATATAAATTTCCTACAAACATAATGAGTAGTGAGATTATGATATTAATGAGTGCCTCTACTTTAGAAACATACTCTTGATATTAGCAAAGATCACAAGGATTAATAACATGCTTGAACTTGAAGATGAAAGGGCAACAGGAGCTGATCCACATTTTAAAGCTAACAGAGGTGTGACTGCCCAGAACAACCAATTATAGGAGTATGTAGTGCCTTCCAGGAGAGAGCTATACTCACTCGGCTTTCCCAGTGCTCACAGGGAGCACTGCTTATCAGATTGTATTGAAAGTAACACACCAGATGACTTGTTAAGCACTTCTGTTCAACATTTTCTAAACTTGCTTTTACCTATACAACATCCTCCTTGTTTGCCTATTCATCTGTCTTTATTTTAATTCTTTATTTTAATTCTATTGAAATACAAAATGGGATTTTACCCTTTACCACTGAGTCTCTCTCCAGATTCAGTTAGTTTTTTTTTTTTTTTTAATCTTTCCTCTGAGATTAATAAGTAACAACTGCTCAGTAAAACTTTCTCTCTTGATATGGAGCAATCTGGAGTTTCCTTCTATTTGGAATTTTTTTCACAAGTTTCTCACATTTCTGCATATTGTAATTCTTTTTTGTTTTGGACAACATGTTTAAATATATTTGTATAATGAATGGCCTTGGATGTACCAGAGTGTCTTCCACCAGGGAAAGAGGTAGCTCTCGGGCTTGTGAGATCCAGTTAATTTCTACCTGGACAGAAGAGCAAGGCAAGCAACACTAATGAATCTTTAAAAAATCTTTGCCTATCTGTTAGTAAATACATAGTTATATTGTGTGTGTGTGTGTGTGTGTGTGTGTAGGGGTGTTTTACTGAGGTAAGGTCTCATTCCATAGTTCAGGCTGACCTCAAATTCACTGTCTTTCCTCAGCCTCCTGAGTCTCAGATAACAGGTGTGTGTCACCATACCTGGTTTAGGTTTAGAACATTTCATTAAAGTTTCAACTTTAAACAACATTTTTTAAAAATTTTTATTACTTTTTATGTGTATGAGTGTACTGTCTGCATGTAGGTTTGTGCACCTGTGTCACACAATGCTGTGGAGGTCAGAAGAGGGAGTCGGATTCCCCTGGAGCTGGAGTTAAAGACAGTTCTTAGCTGGCATGTGGGTGCTGGGGATCGAACCCGGGTCCTCTGCAAGAGCAGTCGGTGCTCTTAACTGCTGAGCCATCTCTCCAGCCCCAACTTTAAACAACTTTTAATATTACTGTTGTTCCTATCTATCTATCTATCTATCTATCTATCTATCTATCTATCTATCTATCTATCATCTATCTATATTTTAGATTAGCTAATACCTTTAGCTAACATCCTATCTCATTTCTCCCTATTCTAGAATAATTTTTGTTTTGTACATTTGCCTATTCTAGGGACTTCATAGAAATAGAATACTTAATACAATTTTATACATGTTATAAAATTTATCAATAAATCTTCCTTTTATATTCCCCCCAAATATTTCATTATATAGATACAACAGTTTCATTTTTCTCTTCCTTTATTTCACTGTCAGGCTGAACATAATACTGCCAAGGATTCACATAGAAGTTTGTCATGGGCATCATTTCCCTTGGGAACACATGTTGCAGTATTATTGCTATGCAGCAGGGGAACTCTATGTTCAATATTTTGAGGAAGCACCCAGCAGTTTTCCACAGAAGTTATATGACTTTTCATTCCTGTTAACAATACAGGAGTATTTCCACCTACCTTTGCCACCACTTGTTAGTATCTGTTTTTTTTTTTCCTTTTATGAAATAATTTCTAATGAGTATGAACTGAATTATCATAGATTTTATTTGCATTTCTTTAAGGCTAAAGATGTTTAACATTTTTAGTTATCAATGACTATGTATCTTTTTGAGGACACATCTATTTAAATCATTTTTATTAAGTTACAGTAGTTTCTTATGTTTTAATAGAATTCTTTTCAGTTATAAAATTTGCAACTATTTTCTTCCTTCTAAACTTTTCATTTTCTTGATATCCTTAGAGTGTAAAAAGTTGGGGGTTTGTATTTTATTTTATTATTATTATTTTTTTAAATTTATTTCCGTATGTGTATGAATGTATTGTGTGCATGCAAGTCTGTGCACCCGTGACGTGCAATGCCGCGGAGGTCAGAAGAGGGCGTCGGACTCCCCTGGAACTGGAGTTCTCCTCGAATTGGAGTTTCAGACGGCTCTCGGCTGCCATGTGGGTGCTGGGGATCGAACCCGGGTCCTCTGCAAGAGCGGTCGGCGCTCTTAACCGCTAGGCCATCGCTCCAGCCCCGGGAGTTTGTATTTTAATAAAATCCAATTTATTTTCTTTCATTGAATATTAGTACCACATCGAGATGATGCATATAACACAAATTGTAACAAAGATTCATTTCAACTTTTCTTTTATGAACTTTGTAATTTACATTGTGCATTTATGCTCATGATTCATTATGGACCGTTGGTGTGTGATGAGAGGAAGGTAACTGTAATTATTCTTTTGCGTATAGTTTCCTAGTGGTTCAACATCAATTGTTGAGAAGGCTATTCATTTTTCTTATGATGATGCATTTGTCAGACATCAATTTGACCCTAAAATATGACAGTTCCTTTCGGGACTGATAATAAATTCAGTTGATGTAAATGTTTGCCCAGTACCTGTCGCATGCCATCTTGATTGTAGCAGTTTTGTGCAAAGTTCTGAATTCAAGCAGTGTGAGCAATCTAATATTTTCTTCTTTCTCAAGATTGTTTTTGTCCAGTAAAAGTTTCTTTAACTTTCACATTAATTTCAGCAATAGGTTTTTGATTTCTACAAAGAAACTAGACAGACTTGTGAGAGAATTGCATTATACAGATCACTTTAGAAATTATGGCTATTTTTTTACATTATTTAGTCTTTCAATCTATGACCTATGTATGACTTCCCATTTATTTATGTCTCTGATTTTTTTCAAATTATTTTTCATTCCCATCTATGTAATTCTTCTGCTAGGTCTATTTCTAACATTGGTCTCTTTTTTTAATGACATAGCAAATAAAAGCTTTCATTAACATATTAATTACACATGAGTTTCAATATGACACTTTCAAATATGGATAAGATAGATTTTGATCACATCCACTCCTATACTCTTTTGCCCCTGTCCCCTCCTGTTAATCCATTTCCTCTTTCCAATTTCCACAGTAACCTTATTTCTACTTTCAGTGTGTGTGTGTGTGTGTGTGTGTGTGTGTCCCAATGAATGAGTTTCATTAGGTCTGTTTACAGACCCATGAGTGAGTCTGTTTACATTACCATGCACGTACTAGTTTTACACCACCGTTGACAATGTCTCTACCTCCCCATCAACCATTATTTGCTTATAAATCCTGGATGAGGGCATGAACCCCTCCTGTTCTCATGATACATTGTTGACAGGCTCAGTCTTTTTTTAATTAATATTTTTTATTGATGTTTATGTATTTCATACATCATTTTTCATTTCTGTTCAGGCATATTCCCCTATCTCTTCCCCCCACCCCACCCTAATCCATCCCAAGTCATGTACTCTATCATAACTGTCCTGCATCTTTCTCTCAGTCTTTTTTTTTATGCTTAGGAATTCACGTTTTCTTCCATTAATTTCATGTTATTCTAAAATATGGATACATACTCTCCACCCATGAACAGTAATTACAGAGTCTGAAAATAATTGGTGGGTGGATTCTAGAACCCATTGAGGGATTCACATTATGACAACATAGTTGCTTACAGATAAACCAGAAATATAACCATACTGTCATTAAGGCAGGCTCAATCTTATGCTTATCTTGTGCGGGGAATCATAGGTACTGTGAGTCAAGCATGCAACAACAATGTCATGTCCAGAAAGCTATTGCAAATGAGCTGTACACTGAGTTGTACAGTGTTGAATTGTACATTGATAATTGCTACATATAGATGATGTTTTGTGCAACTTTTCTGGGAACTTGTTAGTTTTCATAGGTGTGTGTGTGTGTGTGTGTGTGTGTGTGTGTGTGTATTATATGTGTGCTCTGATGCACACGACCATATGCACATATACAGATTTCAGAGATTTACAGAAGTGTTCTGCTCAGTCAGTCTCCCCTATCTACTTGAAACAGGGCTTTTCAGTGAATCTGGAGATGGTAATTTTTTTCAAGCTAGGCTGGATGGCCAGAATGTTTTAGTCCCATCTCTCTCCATCCAACACTGTGGTTACAGATCTATTAGGTCATCCTGGCTTTTTATTTGGGAGGTGGGTAAACTTAACTTCAAACCTCATGTGGTGTAGCAAGAACTCTTACCAGCTGAGCTATCTCTCCAGCACATTTCTAATACTTTAAAACAACAGATTTCTTAGGATTTTCTGTGTAGAATATGTCGATTGCAAATAGAAATAATTTTATTTAAAAAATTTTTGATGTCTTTTATTTTTCCCATCAAATTTTTTGGCGTTTTACATTTGGTAAAGTTTGAAGCAGAACTGGTGAGAACTGCCATCCTTATCTTGCTCCTGACTTCATAGGGAAAAGATTTAGTTGTGATATTAGCAATAGATTTAACATAGCAAAAATTGCAAAATTATCTCTAGTTCTTCATTTGATAATCCTGCTTTATTATGAATAATTATAGAAACTGTCAAATTTCCTTTTGCATCTGTAGGAAAGGTGCTGTTCTGGGTATGTCTATGAAGGTGTTTCAGAAGATGATTACATGGTGGTCAGAAAACTGAGGAGAGAGCCCCCTTGAATGTAAGGAACACCATCTAATGGCCAGGGCACAAGAAGGACACACAGTGGATGAGACAGGAATTCAAGGCTTTTCCTTGTCTCTAGAAGGTTCATATTTTATATTGGGGTATGCCCATCACCTGCTTAAATTAGACTCCAGAGTTTTAAAGACCTCTCTCTCTCTCTCTCTCTCTCTCTCTCTCTTTCTCTCTCTCTCTTTCTGGCAGAGGTACTTATTTTAGAAGTGGAAAGGTTTATCAAATGCTGACACAATCCTGTCATGTAGCTTTTTTTGATGAATCAAGTGGGTGGTGAATTGTACGCTCTGTGCGACACCTTTGTCTCTTAGTTCTTTGAGGAAAACAGTATTTTCAGAAAGAACTACATACAATTACTATAAATATTAACCAGTAGTACTGGTTAATTACTTTAATTTATTGATATATATATATATATATATATATTGTACAAGATTATGTTACAAATCGAATATAGACCCGTGTGCCCCTTCCAACCCCTTCACCCCACCAGATTCACCATTTCAGTCAGTTCTTTGATGGAGTCTTTTCTGTTGTTGGTGTTGTTGTTGTTCTTTCCAATATGCATCACTCCCCAGAAGAAATATTTACAACTGGGTTATTGGTGCTACCATCCACAGATGAGGGATACCATTCATTGTTTGTTTTTCTGGGACTGTGCTACTTCACTTAACATAATAGTTAAGTTTAGTTCCATCCATTTACCTGCAAAGTTCATGATGTTGTTTTTTACTGCTGCATAGAACTCCATTGGGTAGATGTGCCATATTTTCTCTATTCACTTGTCAGTTGAGGGGCATTTCGGTTGGTTCTAGCTTTTTGCTGTTGTGAACAGAGCTGAAATAAATATAGATGTGCATGTATCTCTGCAGTAAGATGAGTCTTGTGGGTATATACACAGGAGTGGTATGACTGGGTCAGGTGGTAAGTTCATTTTGAGTCTTCCAAGGGTTATCCACACTGCTTTCCATAGTGGCTGTACAAGTTTACATTCCCATCAGCAATGAATGAGTCATTCCCTTTTCCCACAACCTCTCCAACACTTGGTATCATTTGTTTTCTTGATCCTAGCCAGTCTTATCAGAGTGAGATGATATCTTAAAGTGGTTTTAATTTGCATTTCCCTAATTATTAGTGACATTGAACACTTTTTAAGATGTTTCTCAGCCATCTCTAATTCCTCACTGCTGAAGTCTGTGTGCAGCTCTTTGCTACATCTATTGAGTGGGTCATTTGTTTTCTTTCTCCTCTTTTATTTATTTATTTATTTTTTTGAGTAGTTTATATATTCTGGAAAGCAATGCTTTGTCAGATGTATCTGGGGTGAAGGTTTCCTCCCACTCTGTGGGTTTTCTCTTCACTTCCTTGATAGTTTCTTTTGACGTACAGAAGCTTTTGAGTTTAATGAGGTCCCGTTTGTCAATTGACCTTAATTCTTGCACAGCTGCTGTCTGATTTAGGAAGACTTTTCCTATGCCTATATCTTGTAGGCTGCCAACTTTTTCTTCTATCACCTTCAGAGTTTGGGGTTTCACACTGAGGTCTTTGATCCTTCTGGAGTTGACTTTTGTACAGGGTGAGAGGTAGGGGTTTAATTTCATTCTTCTACAAGTGGTGATCCAGTTTTGCCAACACCACTTGCTGAAGATGCTGTCTTTCCTCCATTGTGTCTTCTTGGCCCCCTTGTCAAATATGAGATGGCTGAAATTGTATGTGCTCAAGTTTGCATCTTCAGTTTTGTTCCATTGGTCAACAGGTCCGTTTTTGTGCCACTACCAAGCTGTTTTTATGACTGTAGCCCTGTAGTATAGTCTGAAGTCTGGTATAGAGATCCCCCCTGTATTGCTCTTTTCACTCAGGGTTGCTTTGGCTACTCAGGGTCTTTTGTTTTTCCAAATGAAAGTAAGGACTTTTTTCTCCAAGACTGTGAAGAAACTCTTGTGGATTTTAATTGGGATTGCATTAAATCTGTACAAGAGTTTGGGTAGAATGGACGTTTTTACTATATTAATTTTCCCTATCCATGAGCATGGGAGGTTTTTTTCATCTTCTGATGTTTTCTTCAGTTTCCTTCTTCAGGGATTTAAGATTTTTGTTGTAGAGATCTTTGGTGTCTTTGGTTAGGTTTGTTCCAAGGTATTTTATTGTTTTTGAGGCTATTGTGAGTGGGAAAGTCTCCTTGAATTCCTCCTTCAGTTGCTTGTTGTTGGTTTAAAGAAAGGCTACTGGTTTTTCTGGTTAATTTTGTTTCCTGCCACTTTACTGAAACTCTTAATCATTTTTAGGAGTTGTCTGGTGGAGATTTTAGCATCCCTTAAGTAAACGATCATATCATCAGCAAAACGGATAGTTTGACTTCCACTTTTCCAAGTAGAACTGTTTTAATTTCCTTGCTGTATTGCCCTAGCAAGTGTTTCAAGCACTATATTGAAGAGGAGTGGTGACAGGGGGCAGCCTTGCTGAGTTCCTACCTTTAAAGGGAATGTTTCTCTCGTTTCCCCATTTAGGATGATATTGGCTGTGGGTTTCCTGTATATGGCTTTGATTACATTGAGGAATGATCCCTCCAATCCAATTCCCTCTAGGACTTTAAGCATGAATGGTTGCTGGATTATGTCATAGACTTTTTCTGTGTCAATTGAGAGCATGGTGTGGTTTTTGTCTTTCAGTCCATTTATATGCTTGATGATATTTATTGATTTTCATATGTTGAACCATCCCTGCATCTCTGGTATGAATCTAACTTAGTCATGATGGATGATCTTCTTGATTTGGGTCTGTATGCGATTTGCCAGTATCCTCTTTAGAATTTTGGCATCTGTATTCATTAGGGAGATGGGTCTATTAGTTCTCCTTTTTGGTTGTATCTTTTGATGGTTTTGGTAATAGAGTGATCCTGGCTTCATAGAAGCAATTTGGGAGAATTCCCTCAGTTTGTATCCTTCTAAACAATTTGAGTAATAATGGTTGTAAGTCTTTTTGAAATGTTTTATAGAATTCTGCTGTGAAACCGTCCAGGCCTGGGCTTTTTTTTGGTTGGGAGGTTTCTTATTACATCTTCAATTTCTGCATGATGAATCTCATCTCAAGGCCCAGCACACAGAAGAGTGTGTTTCATTTTCTTTTTTCTTTTTGTTAAAATTTATTTATTATATTTTAAGGGATTCACAATATAGGAGCACAGTTGTTTTCAGATCACATTGATGTTACTCATTTTGCCATACAATTAGGTAATTGGTGCTAGCATCCACAGATGAGGGATACGATTCATGGTTTGTTTTTCTGGGACTGTGTTACTTCACTCAGCAGGATATATACTAGCTCCAGCCATTTACCTGCAAAGTTCATGATGTCATCTTTCTTTACTGCTGCATAGAACTCCATTATATAGATGTACCACATTTTCTCTATCCACTTTTCAGTTGAGGGGCATTTGGTTTGATTCCAGCTCCTTGCTATTGTGAAGAGAGCTGCAATAAACATGGCTGTGCATGTATCTCTGTGGTAAGATGAGTCTTGTGGGTACATGCCCAGGAGAGGTATGGCTGGGTCAGATGGCAAGTTCATTACAAGTCTTCCAAGGGTTCTCCACACTGCTTTCCATAGTGGCTGTACAAGTTTACATTCCCACCAGCCCTGTGGGGAAAGAGTGTTCCTCTTTCCCCACAGGCTCTCCAGCATTTGGTGTCATTTGTTTTCTTGATCCTAGCCAGTCTTATGGGAGTAAGATGATATCTTAAAGTGATTTTGATTTGCATTTCCTTAATGATTAACGATGTTGAACACTTCTTGAGGTGTTCTCAGCCATCTCTAACTCCTCACTTGTGATGTCTCTGTTCATCTCTTTGCTCCGTCTATTGAGTGGGTCATTTGTTTTCTTTCTTCTTTGTTTTTTGAGTAGTTTATATAGTCTGGAAATCAATGCTTTGTCAGATGTTTCTGTGGTGAAGGTTTCCTCCCACTCTGTGGGATTTCTCTTCACTTCTTTGATTGTTTCTTTTGATGTACAGAAGCTTTTGAGTTTAATGAGGTCCCATTTGTCAATTGTTGACCTTTATTCTTGCACAGCTGCTGTCTGATTTAGGAAGACTTTTCCTATGCCTATGTCTTGTAGTCTGCTGCCAACTTTTTCTTCTATCTCCTTCAGACTTTGGGGTTTCACATTGAGGTCTTTAATCCATCTGGAGATGACTTTTGTACAGGGTGAGTGGTAGGGGTTTAATTTAATTCTTTTTTGGCAAAAAGATCCAGTTTTGCCAACACCACTTGCTGAAGATGCTGTCTTTCCTCCATTGTATCTTCTTGGACCCCTTGTCAAATATGCAATGGCTGAAATTGTATGTGCTCAAGTTTGTATCTTCAGTTTTGTTCCATTGGTCAACAGGTCTGTTTTTGCGTCAGTAACCAAGCTGTTTTTTTTTTGTTTTGTTTTTTTGTTTTTTTTTCTTTAATTTTTTTTATTATTATTTATTTTTGTATGTGTATGAATGTACTGTCTGCATGCAGGTCTGTGCACCCGTGTCGTGCAATGCCGCGGAGGTCAGAAGAGGGTCTCGGATTCCCCTGGAACTGGAGTTCTCCTGGAATTGGAGTTACAGACGGTTCTCAGCCGCCATGTGGGTGCTGGGGATCGAACCCGGGTCCTCTGCAAGAGCGTCAGTGCTCTTAACCGCTAGGCTATCTCTCCAGCCCCCCAAGCTGTTTTTATGACTATAGCACTGTAGTATTGTTTGAAGTCTGGTATAGAGATCCCCCTTTATTGCTCTTTTCACTCAGTGTTGCTTTGTCTATTTGGGGTCTTTTGTTTTTCCAAATGAAATTAAGAACTTTTTTTTTCCAAGCCTGTTAAAAAACTTTTGGGGATTTTAATTGGGATTGCATTAAGTCTATACAACAGTTTGGGTAGAATGGACATTTTTTTATTTATTTATTTTTGTATGTGTATGAATGTATTGTTTGCATGCAGGTCTGTGCACCCATGTCGTGCAATGCCGCGGAGGTCAGAAGAGGGTCTCAGATTCCCCTGGAACTGGAGTTCTCCTGGAATTGGAGCTACAGACGGTTCTTAGCCGCCATGTGGGTGCTGGGGATCGAACCCGGGTCCTCTGCAAGAGCGTCGGTGCTCTTAACCGCTAGGCTATCTCTCCAGCCCCCAGAATGGACATTTTTACAATGTTAATTTTCCCAATCCATGAGCATGGGAGGTTTTTCCATCTTCTGATGTCTTCTTCAATTTCTTTCTTCTTTAAAATTTTTTGTAGCGATCTTTGGTGTCTTTGGTTAGGTTTGTTCCTAGGTATTTTATTGTTTTTGAGGGTATTTTGAGTGGGAAGTTCTCCTTGGATTCCTTCTTCACTTGTTTGTTGGTGTAAAGAAAGGCTACTGATTTTTCTAGGTTAATTTTGTATCATCACTTTACCGAAGCTCATAATCATTAGGGAGATGGGTCTATAGTTCTCCTTTTTGGTTGTATCTTTTGCTGGTTTTGGTAATAGAGTGATCCTGGCTTCATAGAAGGTATTTGGGAGAATTCCCTCAGTTTTTATCCTTCTAAACAATTTGAGTAATAATGGTTGTAAGTCTTTTAAAATGTTTTATAGAATTCTTCCGTGAAACCATCTGGGCCTGGGCTTTTTAGTTGGGAGGTTTCTTATTACATCTTCAATTTCTTCATATATTATGGGTCTGTTTAAGCTGTTGATCTCTTCTTAGTTGAGCTTTGGTGAATCCCAGGATTTCAGATATTCATCCATTTCGCCTAGGTTTTCAAACTTGTTAGAGTATAGTTTTTTGAAGTATTCCCATATGATTTTCTGGATCTTTTCACTGTATGTTCTGATATTTCCCTTTTCATCACGGATTGTATTGATTTGGAGTTGTTCCTTCTTTCTTTTTGTTAACTGGTCTAGAGGTCTGCCTATCTTTTTATTCTTTCAAAGGGCCAACTTTTGGATTCATTGATTTTTTTGTATGGTTTTCTTTGTTTCTATTTCATTGATTTCTGCTCTGATTTTTGTTATTTCTTCCTGTCTATTGCATTTAGGGTTCATCGGTTGTTGCCTCTCAAGTGCTTTTTGCTGCAGTGTTAGATCATTCACTGTGCTCTTTCAGTTTTTCTAATGTAGGCACCCAGGGCTATAAACTTCCCACTTAGGACTGCTTTTAAGGTATCCCATAGGTTTTCTTGTGCTGTATTATCTTTGTCATTCAGTTCCAGGTATGCTTTTATTTATTTGTTTATCTCTTCCTTGACCCATTCATTATTCAAGAGTGTGGTTTTTAGTCTCTATGTGTTCTTGTAAATAGTGGGGCTTATCCTGGTGTTCATATTGAGCTTTATTGCACTGTGGTCTGATAGAATGCATGAAATTATTTCAATCCCAGGGGATCCAAGGCCCCACAAAAGGTAAAGGATCCTTGCCTCTAAACTGGGATACCTGCAAGAAGAGAGGCGATAAGGCCCTGTTGCCGAAGACCTGATGTTAACATGGGAAAGATGTATTGAAACCACACATGAAAGTGCACAGATGGCCTCTGGAATACCAGAGAGTGTTACCAAAGGCCACTCAACCAATAAAGCAATTACGGGTCTCCCTGAGTCAAGCAAGACTCCATCTTCAGCACCAGCTACACCCCGCCTGCCTGGAAATACTGTGCAGCAGAGGCAGCCATATGCCTGTATATCCCAAACCTAATTGGCTATTGGCTCTCTCCTTGGAGGAATAACCCATGGTTGATGCCACAAGCTTACATCCTCTACAGGTTAGGAGATGTTATAAGCCACAGTAAGACCCTGTCATATTAAACAGGAAAAAATGTAATTCATGGATTAACATATCATCCAAACATATGTGTCTATACCAAAGTAACCAACTATAACTATTAGTGCTCTTTAAATACCTATATATCTAACTGCTTGTGCTTCATTAGTAGGATCGAATGGTTATTCCTGGACAAACTGTCAGCCCATGAAAGGAAACAGCCAGAATTGACCAGAGTCCAAGACAACAGCTCCAGAGAGAGTGGACTGTTTTGCTTCTCATCCACCTGTGCCTTTTTCCTAAGCCTAGGGAACAATCTGTGGAAGAGGGGGCATGGTACAATGTAAGGGCTGTGATTGGGGTGAATGGTGAAACTACCGCAATGTAGTCTGGACACTCATTTGATCAACTTGATTGAACATACAACCCCTCACCCACTGCTGGATGGTGGGGCTGTGGGGGTTTGGGCACAACAGCCTGCAAATTGGTTTCATATGAAGGATGCTTGTACTCATGGATCATCACTTATAGCTAAAAAATGAAAAAAAATACTGAGAGAAAGATGCAGGACAGTTATGGCAAAATGCATGATCTGGGATGGGGTGGGGGTAGGGGGGAAGGGAAAGGGAAATATGCCTGATCTGAATTGGAAAATGATGTATGAAATGTACAGAGCACCAATAAAAAAAAGGAAAAGGAAAAAACAAAAGAAATTATTTCAATCTTTTTGTATTGGCAGAGGTTTCTTCTGTGTCCCAGTATGTGGTTGATTTTGGAGAATGTTCCATGGGGTCCTGAGTAGTAAGTGTATTAGTGGTATTAGGGTGGAATATTCAGTAGATGTGTATTAGGTCCATTTGGTGTATCATATCCTTCAGTTCAGATGTCTCTCTGTTTATTATTTGTCCTGTTGACCTGTCCATAGGGCTCAATAGGGTATTGATGTCCCCTACAATGAGTGTACTGGGGTTAATCTGTGACTTGTGGTCCTGGAGAACTGTCTTTATAAAGTTTGGTGTACCAGCGTTTGGTGCATATATATTCATAATTGGGAAATCTTTGTGGTGAATTGCTCCTTTGATAAAAATGTAATGGCTTTCTTTGTCTCTTCTTATTTCTTTTACTTTGAAGTCTATTTTGTCTGATATTAAAAAAACAACACCTGCTTCTTTTTGGTACCATTTGCTTGGAATATATTTTTTTCCATCCTTTCACTTTAAGTTGGTGCCTGTCCTTGAAGGTAAGATGCATTTCTTGTAGACAGCATAAGGATGGGTTCTGTTTCCTAATTAAATTTCCCAGTCTATGTCTTTTGATTAGGGAATTTAGTCCATTTGCATTTAAGGTTATGACTGATAGGTTTGTGTTGCTTCCTTTCGCCTTATTATCCATTTGTGGTTTTGGTTTAGGTTTCTACTTCTGCAGTTATGCTTTTATTGACTTCTCTTTCTAGGTGTCTGGTGATGGTTTCTCCTTTCTTCTGTCCTTTGAATTGCTTCAAGTATTCTCTGAAGGGTTAATTTTCTGGACATGTATTCTTTCATCTTGTTTATGTCATGGAAGATTTTTCTCTCTCCCTCAACTATAATTGACATTTTTGCTGGGTATAGTAACCTGGGTTGGCATCTATAGTCCTTTAACTCTTGGAATGCTTTACTCCACGTTCTTCTTTCTTTCATAGTTTGTACTGAGAATTCAGTTGTAATTCTGATAGGTTTCCCCTTATAGGTCACTTGTTGTTTTTCTCTTGTGGCTTTAAGGGTTTTGTCTTTGTTTTGGGTGTCTAGCATTTTAACTATGATGTGGCATGGACCGTTTCTTTTCTGATCTTGTCTATTTGGAGTTTTATGTGCTTCTTGTATTTGTATTGGTTTGTCTTTTTTAGTTTGGGGAAATTTTCATCTCTTCTGTTGAAGTTCTGATCAATACCATTCTCTTGGGGTTCTTCTCCTTCCTCTATTCCTATGATGTGGAAGTTTGATCTTTTCATAGTGTCCCACAGTTCCTGGTTTTTACACTTTTGTGTATTTAAAAATTTTTCATAATCTTTACTTGAGGTTTTTAGTTGTTCTGTGTTATCTTCCAGGTCTGCTGTTCTTTGTTCTGCTTCCTCCATTCTGCTTCTGAGGCTTTTTCCATTCCTTTCCTCTTGATTGGATGAGAGTTTGATTTCCTTTTTCATTTAGTCTTCTGATTTCTTTAGTATTTCCACTTCCTTTTGGAGCTTCTCAATCTCTTCCTGTAGCTCTTTGCTTTGCTGATTGGCTTCCTTATCTTTTTCAACATGAGATCTTTTCAGTGTTTCCACTTCGTGTCGGAGTTTGTCATTCTCTCTCTCTAGGTCCTTATTGAGATTTTCATTCTCTTTTCTTAATTCTTTGATTTGTTCTTTATAATCTTGTACTTCTTTAAGTGTGCTCACAATTGTACTTCTAATATCTGTGTCCTGGGCCATCCCCAGTGGGATCACACTGTAGTAATCTTCCACAGGGTTGGTAGAGCTTGGTGTGGAATTATCCTGCACCTTTCCCATGTTGTCTCTTCTTCTTGTCCCTGGCATATGGGTTTCTCTTTGCCTGTATTCCAATGTGAATCCCAAATACCTCTTCACTTGTTGAAGGCTTGCTTTGCTTGCCTCCTTCAGATGCCTTGTTTGTTTGTTTGATTGATTTGTTTTTCTCCTTTACTCCTTGCTATGGAGTGTTGATTTCTTGACTTCTCTAAGCTGTAGGCTTTCTATTGAAAGCCCAACTGACAATTCCCTTTCTGTTCTGAAGTTTCTCCAAAGAATCCACTTGGACACTCCTTCCTTAGGCAATCCCAGTTAGCAGGGGGCTGGGGGGGGGGGCTTGCTCTTTACCCTGTACCCTGGTACCTGTGCTTCAGGTGGTCTTGGGAGATCCCCGATCTCAAGACTCACACAAACCCACCTTTTTTATCAGCTGGGAGGACAACTCTGCCCCCATAGCCACAAAAGCCAGTTGGAGGCCAAAGATGAATAAATCAAATCAAACAATCCTCCTGGATAAAGCACCCAGCTCCTACCTGTGCTTCAGGTGTTCTTGGGAGATCCCGGTTTCTACTTCTGCAGTTATGTTTCTATTAGTTTCTCTTTCTACGTGCTTGGGGATGGTTGCTCCTCTCTTCTGTCCTTTGAATTGCTACAAGTATTTTCTGAAGGGTTTGTTTTCCAGACATGTATTCTATCATCTTGTTTATGTCATGGATGATTTTTCTCTCTCCTTCAACTATAATCGACATTTTTGCTGGGTATAGTAACCTGGGTTCGCATCCATAGTCCTTTAACACTGGGAATACTTTGCTCCATGTTCTTGCTTTCATGGTTTGCACAGAGAAGTCATTTGTAATTCTGATGGGTTTCCCTTTACATGTGACTTGTTGTTTTTCTCTTGTGGCTTTCAGAATTTTGTCTTTGTTTTGGGCATCTAGCATTTTAACTATGATATGGCGTGGAGAGTTTCTTTTCTGATCTTCTCTGTTTGGAGTTCTATGTGCTTCTTGTATTTGTATGGGTTTGTCTTTTTTAATTTGGGGAAATTATTATCTATTATTCCTTTGAGGATTTGATCAATACTATTTTCTTGGGATTCTTCTCCTTCCTCTATTCCTATGATGTGGAGGTTTGATCTTTTCATGGTGTCCCATATTTCCGGGTTGTTCCACTTTTGTGTATTTTTAAATTTTTTTTCAATGCTTGAGGTTTTTAGTTGTTCTGTGTTATCTTCCAGGTCTGATATTCTTTGTTCTGCTTCCTCCATTCTATTTCTTTTTTTTTTTCTTTTTTGTCTTTTTGAGACAGGGTCTCCCTGTAGCTCCAGCTGTCCTGGAACTCACTCTGTAGACCGGGCTGGTCTTGAACTCACAAAGATCCGCCTGCCTCTGCCTCCCAAGTGTTAGGATTAAAGGCATGCTCCACCACACCCTGCTTCTCCATTCTATTTCTGAGGCTTTTTCCATTCCTTTCCTCTTGATTGGATGCGTGTTCTATTTCCTTTTTCTTTTCATCCTGTGACTTCTTTAATATTTCCACTTCCTTTTGGAGCTTCTCACTCTCTTCTTGGTGCTCCTTACTTCACTGGTTGCCTTCCTTTTTCAGTATTTCCCCTTCCTTCTGGAGTTTGTCATTTTCTCCTCCTAGTTCTTTCTGGAGTTCGTCATTCTCTCCCTTTAGTTCTTTCTGAAATTTGTCATTGTCTCCCTCTAGGTCCTTCTTGAGTTTTTCATTCTCTGTCCTTAATTCTCTGACTTGTTCTTTATATTCTTTAATTTCTCTGAATAGGTCCACAATTGTTCCTCTCAAATCTGTTTCTTGGGTCACCTCCAGGGGCATCCAACTGTAGAAATCTCCTACAGGGTTGGTAGAGGTTGGTGTGGAATTATCTTGCACCTTTCCCATGTTGTTCCTGTCATGTGGGTTTCCCTTTTCTTACTTGTATTCCAATGTGAATCACAAATGCCTTTTCACTGTGTTGAAGGCTTGCTTTGCTTGCCTCCTTCAGATGCCTTTTATTTATTTATTTATTTATTGTTTTTAATACTGTTTTTTAAATTTTTTAAATTTATTTTTGTATGTGTATCAATGTACTCTCTGCATGTAGGTTTGTGTACCCGTGTGGTGCAGTGCCACGGAGGTCAGAAGAGGATCCTGGATTCCCCTGGAACTGGAGTTCTCCTGGAATTGGAGTTACAGATGGTTTTCAGCCGCCATGTTGGTGTTGGGGATCGAACCCGGTCGTCTGCAAGAGCGGTCGGCACTCTCAACCACTAGGCTATCTCTCCAGCCCCCTATTTTTTTTCTCCTTGTTTATGGAGTGTTGATTTGTCTAGGTTTCAGGCTTTCAATTTTGTTTATATTTTGGAAATCTAATTCACTCTTCTCTTTCTTTTCTGAAGGTTCTTCAAAAATCCACTTGGACACTATCTCAGCAATTCCAGTTTGGGGGCGGGCTATGCCTGACTTCTGTGCTTAAGGTGGTCCTGGTAAGTCCCTGATCTAACCACTGCACACTCAAGTGTCACAGTGGCAACAGGCCCACTTTTGATACCAGCTACAAGGGTGACTCTGCCCAACAGCCACACCAGACAAGGATTTAACAGGCCCACCTTTAATCCCAGCTAGCAGGGCGATTCCACCCCACCAGCCTAGCAAGACAAAGATTTATCTATCCAACAAATCAATGAATCAACTATTCAACAACCCAGGAGTAGATCTATCTTAATATCTGCCTTGCTGAAGTGCCGGCTCCTACCTGTGCTTCAGGTGGTCCTGGCAAGTCCTTGATCTAACCACTGCACACTCCATGGTTAATATTTATAGTAATTGTATTATGTATATTGCAAAATATATATTGAAAAATTGTATAATGTAATGTATAATGTATAATATGTGCCCAAATGATTTCTGTATCAGTATTTTTAAATTTGGGACACCTGTTAGCCAGAGCTATTTGGCAATGTCTGGGATTGTTAGGGATTGTCATACGTGAGTGGGGAAGTTGCTGCATAGAGGGTTAGGGTCTGGGAATATTGATAAATATCTTATAATGTACAGGATTGACCCCTGCAACAAGTAATTTTCTGAACTTCAATACCAGTAGCACAGAGGTCTAGAAATTCTAATGATAAATCCATGTATGAGATTCACAAAAATCCACCAAAGGAGATACATTATTAATTTTTCCTTTCTGATGAAGAAACACACAAAAAAATTGAGTACTGATTTTTATTGAGGGTATGTCCTAGATTTGAACAGGAGAGGCTAGCTCTTATTTCTGTGTTGTCTTTGGACATTGCCTCTATGAATGTCTGGCTAAATTGTGTTGTGCCAACACATCTTATTTGAGTGAACTCGATAAGAGCAAACACTTCCATTTGACAACATCATTCTCCCCTGAGCCAAAGTGCTGAAAAGCACAAGATTGTATGTTCTTATACATAGAGCGGGACTCAGTAAATTCTGATTGTAGCTATCATTCAGGAGCCTAATTTATTTTGAAGTTTATATGCTTGACTTTTGCATGCCTAGGTTCTAATGATGGGAGAATGTTCAGATAAGCTGGGACCATTTTTCTTGCCAGTATAGAAAAATTTCAGGTATACCCACAGTTACTCTCTGTTTTATCCAGGCTTTTGAGAAGCCCATTTTAGTCATAGAAGGGCAATTGATAACAGCGGAGAAGACATCATTTAGACTCTAAGTTACCACAAGCACCACTCAGGCTGTATAGAATTACTCTCTGGAGGAAAATTTGTTATTTTACCTGTACTAAGTACTTAGTGCTTTTAAAATATCCACTGTGCATCCTTTCGATTAATGCAAGGCAATGATCACAGAGGCTCCATCACTCTTACCAGACAGCACCATTTGAGGGGTGGCTTTTAAAATACTATGAGATGTTTTATTACCCAATAAAATTATCAGTTTTATGCCAAACTTTTGGTGTTAAGGTAAAATCTAATGCATTGGATGTATTATGTTGCTCTGCTTAAATACTATAGACTGGATACTACATAGCATGTTGAAAGCATTTTAAAATGCTAACATAATTAATGTAATTCCTCTTTTCTACCTCCTGCCCTGTCTCTCTCCTATTTCCTTATTTCTTTCCTTTCTTTTCATTTTCTCGGGTCTTGAAATTATTTGCTGTTTGTTAGGAATTAAATTGACTACTTGTATATACTAGTAGATGGTCTGAATAAATAAAGTCAGGTATTTTTTGATGATTTTTATCAGAAAAAAATACTCAGCTTTCAAAGAAAAATGTAGTTAATGAGAAATTATAATGAAAATGTTGGGATAGATTGAGAAAGTTTGCTTAAGGGAGCAATGGTTGCATTAGAACAAGGACTTCTGAAGTCTTTTAGTGATTGTTTTCCATTCCACGCCAAAATCTGTTTTCCTCTTTATGTACAAATATACACACACACACATGATTTCCTGGAAAGGAAGCTCATAGCAAGAGAAGAGATATGGCTTCTTTTCAGGATGTGTCTGTTGACTTCTCCCAGGAGGAGTGGAAATGTCTAGACTCTGCTCAGAGTGCTTTGTACAAGGAGACTATGTTGGAGCACTACAGGAATCTGGTGTCTATAGGTCTTGCTAGGTGTAAGCCTGTTCTGGTTTTCTGTGTGGAGTAAAGCAAAGAGCTCTGGGATGTGAAGAGAGTGGAGACTGTAGCCAACCAGGCAATTCATCTTAATCATATTTAGATGTCTGCACCAATCTTTTATGTTAAGGATTTTCAAGTCAAATTTGTGTTTCCAGATGACTGTTGGAGTCTTTTCATCCTATCTAGCATAACCGTCTTAATGAAGATCAGCCCTCCCTTACCAGGCAGTGATCAGCTGCCAATAGTCCCTCACCTAGGGTTTGGGTCTCCTGTTCATGTCCCCAGTTCTGTTCTGGGTTTTATCTACTTGAGTTTGCATGGGTTTTGTGCATGCTATCACTATTGCTGTACATTCATATGAGCAATTTCCCCTGAGCCAGTAGGACTCGGATTCCTTATGGTTGAGCACCATCCCTGACTCTTACAATCTTCCCGCCCTCTCTTCTGAAATGATCCCTGAGGTCTGGGCAGGCGAGCTTTAATATGAGTCCTGTGCAGGGAAACAAACAAACAAACAAACACAGACTAAGAATATATTATGACTTTATCTATCATAGTGGCAAAAAGTAAAAAGGAATCATGACACGTCCAATAGAAACAGATAACACTCTATGTTCAGAAACAATCCAATGCTGAAAATAAATAAAATCATGAGTTATTTCTTTACAGGGAGCTGTCTTTCAGATCTGTTACATTAGATACTTCCACATATTGTCTATTTTCCCAAGTTAAAAAAAATGTTCTTTGTCTCTTTTAACATGTGTTCAATCAGCATCAAAGACCGTAAATCCAGACTTTTCCCACTTTCAGACCTACCCTTCCTTCTCCAATGTCACAACCTTGGTCTAGAACTTTACTCTCTCTTTTGCACCTACCACTCTCTCACCTCCTCTATTACTGTTGTCACTGTCCCTTGTCCTTCTCTTTTTCTTACTTTTTATTTTTTGAATTTCATATGTAAGTATTACTTTTGCATTATTTTTATGAGCCCCCCCAGTCCTGTTCTAAGTTTTCCCATTTTCTCTGGAGGTATTCATAATTTCTTGTTATCTTCTTTGATTATCATTGTTACAGATCTATGCATGCATATATGTATATAAATATATTTTATATAACATATAGAATATATTAAGTTCATTTAGTGGTGCTCCAATGTTCATGGCTGCCCACATGAGATTAGATATCTCTCAGGGAGCTAGTCCCTGGAGAAAACTGACTCTCCCTCCCTCAGGACCCATTGATTGTTTGTCTTTCTTCATTTTGAGGTGGAGATCCATTAACTTTTCCCTATCCTATCCACTTCAGCATGCCAATTGGCTTTGTCTTTATGCGGATCTCATTAGACTATCATACTGTGGAGATTTCATAGTTGCCCCTTCCTATCGTGTCTAGAATGCATTGATTAGCAGCAATGTCTGCTTCCAGGAAGTTTCCTGAGAAGTAGGTACAGAATTAGCTTTGTAGATGTGTCACTTAGGGGTGGGGACCTCATAGTCACTTATTTCTCTGCTTTTGACCAATTATGGGGACTTTGTAATAGTCTCCATCTTTGGCAAAAAGAAGCTTCATTGATCAGTGGTGAGAGGTACACTTGTCTGTAAATATAAGGCTATGTATACAGAATACAGTAAGAAATTACACTGATATGTAGAAGTGACAGAAGTGGGTTCTTATCTAGTGTCTATGACCTCTCCAGACATGTGTACTGGGCTATGTTTTTACATCATCACAGGAGCCCCTTACTTCCAATTTCTCTCCTAAGAGACATTTATAAAAATTAATATTACTTTCTGGCTTTAAAGTAGTCTATAACTTTCTGCTGCCTACATGATTCATAGACAGTAGCTTAGCACAGTAAATCCTTTATGATCTAACCTTGGCCTTTCTCTCAGTTATAGCTATGGCACTTTCTCCTTTATACACACACACAAACACACACGCTCACACACACACTGCTCCAGGAAGTTCAAATAATTTTCAGCTCTCTGACTGTACTATTCCCTCCTCTGCCATCTTCTCTTTTCCTTTCTCCCTTCCCCCCTTTCTCTTCCTCTCATTTATCTTTTTATTTTCTTCCTTCTGTGTGAATAGTGTCATGTCTACCAATAATGGACCCTACTCTCAATCCTCCTGGCTGCATATACTTAGGAAACTCTCTACTTGCTATCTATTTACTGCAAAGTGATATTTCCAAAATATTGCTGTCCCTAAAGTTATTGGATCCTCCACTAAATTACCATATCCCTGTGAGAGTTTTATTATTTTTGAAACCTTTTTACCTCTATTTTTTTGTTGTCGATATTTCCATTTGTCTCAAACATCTTTGAACTTCTTCAGAGCAAGGATTAGTTTTGCAAATTTTATGGCCATTATTCTAATTCAGTATCTGTAACATATTTAGGGAACAGTAAACGTTTAATAAGCATGATACATTTGACAGCTAGGATAAAAGAAGTTTATTCATAAGTTTTTAAAGAAGTGAAATAAATTACAAAACTAATCAATAAATATGACTTGGGAAAATATTAAGAACCTTGATATGAAATCCTTATAGAGAAAATGCACATGTAGCAACGTAAGGAAAATATGATTGAAGTAAATGGAACAAATATGTGGAGATTTAATTTATTCGTGCAGAATGTGGCAGCTTCGACTGCTTTGAAGAATCTCAAAGCTACCATTTGAAGGATCTCCACCATTTCTAGCTGGATAGTATCATTGATTTTATTTACTTTTCTAAGTCTATTTTTAAAAGTTAGTTAGAAAGGCTGAGGACAAAACCCATGGGCTTGTTCAGGTAAGTATTCTATCAATGAGCTATTCTATTCCTCATCCTATAATGATTGGTTTTAGTAGTAAGTATTGTCTAGGACTGTCCTCTGACAGATGGATGCCACCTTCCCTAGCTCATTTACACCTGCTAGCCTAAGATCAACCCAGCTGAGCTTGTTCATGCCCTACAAGGAAAAGAAGGGCTGGGAGAGTCAAGAAACCAGCCATACCTCCCAACAATCCAGTTGGCTCTTGTTGCATGTGAACTGAGGAAGAGTCTAAGAGTATATAGACTAGGGAAGACTAAGGGAGTCTCTCTCTCTCTCTCTCTCTCTCTCTCTCTCTCTCTCTCTCTCCATTTTATGTGAGAAAACCAACATCTATGCTTGGATGAAGACTTTCCAGGGCCACCTTGTTGTATATATAAGTAAACCCAATAAACTCACTGGTTTTCCAAACTACAGTTTGGCAAAATCATGCCTTGGTTTGTCTTGAGACTAAGGGAGGAGAAGGTGGTCCTTATTTATACTCCACCAACCCAAAGGATATTTAGCAAGAAGTATCCATAGGGATTCTTGTGTATATTTATTTTCACTTGTTATTTTGGGAGAAATTTTGGAGAACCTTCATAGAGATTGCTCACCAACTATAATTTTTAAAATAGCAGGACTTGATACAATCATCTTCCTCCTTTTGTTTAATTGTCCTATGAATTACCATGTAACTCCATAACAGCACATGTACCATAGTGCTATACAGTGAGTGTTTTTAAAAATATATTTATTTATTAAACTTTTTCCATAAGTCTTATATCATTTCTTGATCAAATCTAGAGTTACTTCCCTTTCCATGCCCTCCTCTCCACCTGAGTCCCTGTACTCTGCCATACATGTCCTACATCTTTTTCTGAGTCTTTCCAGAGTTTTTTGTCCAGTTCTTTTGTTGTTATTGCTCTCTCTTACTTGTATTGCCTCAGTATATATACATAGTCATATATACATATGAATATATACATGCATACATACACATAGCACTTGAATTGGGGGACTTTTTTTTTCCTAGAAGATGTCATATTTTCCTTAAGGAAGTGCTCAAAGGCTCCTCCTTGGCCCAAACAACCATCAATCCTGCACTTGTGCTCCACTTTGGGGTCTTTCCCTTTTGTAGTCTCCCAAATGGAGTCCAGTAACCACACATCCTGTCTTGATCCCTCTGCACTGGCCTCCATGATAAAGCCGAGGTAATCCAACAATGGCAGTCCATACTCTGATGAGGCTGAATTCCCCTTAGCTGCTTAGTTCCCAAGCTGGGTATCTCAGCAGTCTTCAGTCCACATTGGAAAGTTAAAAAAAGTAAAAAAAAAAAAAAAAAAAAAAGCTGTATCTCATGTCCTTGAAGAGTGCCAAAAGCAGTGGCATCCACAGAGCGTATGTACCTGCCTGTAAGAATTGAAGACAGGCCAAACAACAGTGCTCTCTTTTTGTCTTTTTACTAAGATCTCAAGGTTTGTGTCTGCATTACAGTTTCTCTGGTTTTATTGTTTATTTCTGGTTGTACTTTCCTTCTGGATGCTTAAGGCCACACAGTTAGCCCAGATTAACCAAGGTTTTATTTTGTTAAAGTCAGTTGAGGATCTGGTCCTCAGGTGTCTCCCAGGGTTTTTTTTGGGGGGGGAGGGTGGGAGCCCCTTGCTTGTTTCAGCTCCTCATCCACCAGCTCCATCCACATGAGGACAAAATCAGGTCTTGCTAGACCAGGCTTCCTTTTCTGAAGGATGAGCATTTTCCTCTTTATAGACTGGACACTGGCTGAAGTCACCTTAGTGGCTCTCCAAGACCTCCCTGAACAAGAATACTGGTGACCCACCTCTGCAGGACCTTTAGAGAGATGCCCCCATGCATAATCCCCTAAGACTTGGTTGACCTCTGAGGGCAAGGAACAAAGTTGTCTGCCAGGTCCCTTGGCTAATTTGGTATGGACATCAGGTATGGTCGTTAAGTACCCAGAAAGGCTAAATTGCTCCAGCCTGTTACACTGCACCTATATTAACATTGTATCCTTTGGAAATAAACAGTATGTTATTTCCATAGCATATTTCTTCATTTACTTCTTTCCATTTTAATCCCATATTACTATAGGAGATGCACACATACCCTCCATCATATACTAGAAGTCCAAGGTCTGAAAATAAGTGTTATGTCAGCTCTCGAACCTGTGTAGGGATTACCAATCCAAGAGCACAGTTACCTTTAGATCAAGAGGAATATAACATTAACATTGCTCATTTTGTCTTACACCTAGGTACTTGGTACTAGCATCCACAGATGAGGGATACCATTCATCTTTTGTTTTTCTGGGACTGTGTTACTTCACTTAGCATAAAATCTTCTAGTTCCATCCATTTACCTGAAAATTTCATAATGTCATCTTTCTTTACCACTGCATAGTACTCCATTGTGTAAATGTACCACATTTTCTGTATCTACTCATCCATTGAGGGGCACTTGGGTTGGTTCCAGCTCTTTGCTATTGTGAAGAGAGCTGCAATAAACATGGCTGTACATATATCTCTGCTGTAGGAAGAGTCTGATGGATATATACCTAGAAGTGGTATTGCTGGGTCAGGTCGTAGGCTCATTTTGAGTCTTTTAAGGGTTCTCTATACTGCTTTCCATAGTGGTTGTACAAGTTTGTATTCCTACCAGCACTGGATGAGTGTTCCCCTTTCCCCACACCCTCTCCAGCATTTGGTATCATTTGTTTTCTTGATCTTAGCCAACCTTATCAGGGTGAGATTATATCTTAAAGTGGTTTTAATTTGCATTTCCTTAATGATTCATGATGTTGAACACTTTTTAAGATGTTTCCCAGCCATCTCTATTTCCTCACTTGTGAAGTTTCTGCTCAGCTCTTTACTCCATCTTTTGAGTGAGTTATTTGATTTCTTACTCCTTTGTTTTTTGAGTAGTTTATATATTCTGGAAGTTAATGCTCTGTCAGATGTATCAGCAGTGAAGGTTTTCCTCCCACTCCATGGGTTTTCTCTTCACTTCCCTGATTGTTTCTTTTGCTGTACAAAAACTTTTGAGTTTAATAAGGTCTCACTTGTCAATTGTTGACCTTATTTCCTGTGCAGCTGCTGTATGATTTAGAAAATCCCTTCCTACACCTATGTGTTGTAAGTTGCTGCCAACTTTTTCATCTAACACTTTCAGGGTTTTGGGTTTCAAATTGAGGTATTTGATCCATTTGGAGTTGATTTTTTGTACAGGGTGAGAGGTAGGGGTTTAATTTTATTCTTCTACAAGTGGTGATCCAGTTTTGCCAGCACCATTTGCTACCAGAAAACTCCTAGAAATGATTAGGAGTTTCAGTAAAATGGTGGGTTACAAAATTAACCTAGAAAAATCAGTAGCCTTTCTTTACACCAACAACAAGCAACTGAAGAAGGAATACAAGGACACCTTCCCAATCACAATAGCCTCAAAAACAATAAAATACCTAGGAATAAACCTAACCAAAGACACCAAAGATCTCTACACCAAAAATTGTAAACTAAAGAAAGAGATTGAAGAAGATATCAGAAGATGGAAAGATCTCCCATGCTCATGGATTGGAAAAATTAATATAGTAAAAATGTCCATTCTACCCAAATTAATATGCCAATTCCACATTATTCCAATTAAAGTCCCCAGGACATTTTTCACAGGCCTGGAAAAAAATTCTTAAATTCATATGGAACAACAAAAAAACCTGAATAGCCAAAGCAACCCTGAGTGAAAACAGCAACACAGGGGGAATTTCTATACCAGACATCAAACAGGGCTATAGTCATAAAAACAGCCTGGTACTGGCAGAAAAACAGACCCATAGACCAATGGAACAAAACTGAAGATCCAAACTTGAGCACATACAATTTCAGCCACTTTATATTTGACAAAAGGGGCCAAAAAGACTCAATGGAGGAAAGACGGCATCTTCAGCAAATGGTGTTGGCAAAACTGGATAGTATTTATTATTTTTATTTATATCCATGAGTGTTTTGCCTGCATGTACATAAGTGTACCCATGTCATGCAATGCCTGCAGAGGTCAGAAGAAGGCTTCAGTTCCCATGGAACTTGAGTTATGGAGGGTTGTTAGCTGCCATGTGGGTGCTGGGAATTGAACCTAGGACCTCTGTAAGAGCAGCCAGTACTCTTAACCACTGGGCTATCTCTCCAACCCCTAATCTCTATCTTTAGGGTCTAGTTTAGAGCCAGGGATTCATAAGATCTTTTCAGGTGATTTCTTTTAGTTAATGAGTGGAATTCTCAAATATAATGAAATTTGTGATTATTAATGACATTTAAATTCTTATTTATTATGAAAATATTACTATTGTGCACTTATCTGTTACATTTTGCAAGCCCTAGTTGATTGTGTCTTAATGGAAAAAGATAATGACAAAGTCAGCATCTTCATGTACTAGGTCTGCTGTAGCTACCTTAAAAATTATGTTAAATTGCATGTGTTAACTTTTAAAAGTAAATGATAAAATCACTATTATTATATCAAATTCCCCCTGAAAACCCACTGTATCATTTTAAATTAAATATGATTGTATGACAAGTGATTTGATCAAGCTAACAATCTTAAGACCCAGGTGCTTTTATGAGAATACCCCAGAGAAATAGGACTTAAATGCATTTAGAACTAGGGACATTAATGACCACTATGATCCTTCATAGTCATCACTGTAATTAGTCATATAGTCATTGCGAGTTTTCGTAACTAGCTCCTTCTATACCCATATTGTATTCTGTTTTCTTTCAGAAATTATATTTTTAACATCTAGGTGTCTTGATTGGGTTCATGCTCTTTGCTAAATAAATAATTAAAGGCAGGAAGTATCTCAGGCATAGCAGGCAACAAACTATTAAAAGTAAAGAAATGAGAGAGAGAGAGAGAGAGAGAGAGAGAGAGAGAGAGAGAATGTCTCAAAAATGATGAAGGGATTCAGATACTGAAATTCAAAGTCCTTAGAGGGCTTGGGTCTTTACAGTGGTTTTGGTGGTATAAGGAGGGTCACTCTCCCCTAATTTTGGATTTGTCAACCTAAATAAACATTAGAGGGCTGACAGTTTCACAGCTCCAAGCTAAAATATCTAGGTCCAGCTTTGGACTTATTGAAACTGGTCTGGACTGGCTAGCCAGAAGAGGGTCCCTGATGGTAGAAAAAGAAGTCCTTGGCTCAGGTGAAGAAGCTGGAAGTTTGCCATGTTTATTATTTATCTGTGGCCCTTGTCTATTGCTTCCTGGCTTTCATCTCCTGGCTTTCTCAGTTACACTCCATATACAGAACATACCCACCTGCCCAGTGATGGCCCTGACCACTGTGGGCTGGGCCCACCTACATCAATTAACAATTAAGTAAACGTTTCAAAGATATGACCACAGGCCAATCAAATGGAAGCAATTTCTCAACTGAGGTTCCTTCCTCCAAGGTAAGTCTAGTTTCTGTCAAGTTGACAAAACCAATAAGCACAAAACTGCATGAGTAACTGATTTAAACAACGGTACTAAGTTCCTACAATTGCCAATAACACGACATTTCTATATAAATACATTCTTGAACACATTGGAGAACTAAGAGCAATCATCTGAACCAGCCTGGATTGTTTTCGGGTGCATGCAAAATAAGGCAACATTGTCTAAAATGAACATTTAGGAAGAAGCCTTTATTTACCATTTTACCCTTTGCATAAGTGAACATTAAATGACTAAAATCAGGTACATTATGGGAAGAAACACATACAATAGAGAAAATGTTTATTATATTTAACTTGAAAACTGAATCAAAATAGAGAACAACCCAAATTATATTGCTAATAACCAAGCTTCTCTTTAACCCCATAAAAGGGAACCTCAAATAATAGTCAATTGCCTTGAATACTCTCAGTCATGTGATTATTTTTAAAAAATATTTTATTTATTTTCTTATTTTTATTTTGTGTATATGAGTGTTTTCCATGCATGCATGCCCACAGAGGTCAGAAGAGGGAGTTGGATCCCCTGGAACTGGAGTTATGTACAGAGAGTTGTTAGCTACCATGATGGTTTGATAATGTCTCCCTAGTGCCAGACAGCCTGGAACACACTTTGTGAACCAGGTTGGCCAAAGTATCACAGGAATCCATGTGCCTTTGTCTCCTGTGGACTAGGATTAGAGATGCTCACCACCATGCCTAGTGGATTATTCTCTGTCTTGACAGTATTATTTTGACCTGCATTATTTCTTCCCTTTGAATAAAGTTTCATTGCATTTTGTATTTCCATATTTTATTTTAGTTCTTTCAATAAGAGGCCAATACTGACCTCAGTAACAAAGGCAAGGACTGAAGAGCAAACTATATTTGTTAATGAGAAGCATCCTCCTCTGCATTGGGAAAATAGAAATTGTGTTCTGAGGGTAAGGCCCTATCCGTCAAAAGGCCAATTTGTGAAAATGCAAACATTTTCCAGGGGAGAAATCCTAGAACTTAGAACACAACATAAGGGATCACCTGTTCCTCAAAAGCAGCTCTCTATATAAGTGTTTCCTCTGGGTCAGGACTTAGAAACTGAAGCAACCGTGGTCCAAGGAGGTCAGGAGCTATCTTGAGCTGACAAGAACTTGGCTGCATTGTCTACATGGTACTAGTTTTCCAGGCCTGAAAGATTTAAGGTTAGGGGTTAATGGATTATTTTACTATGACTCCAGAGAACCTCCTAAACTAGACGATGTATGCAAGTGTCAGAGTCTCTGCATGAAGCCCTGAGAAACCATTGTATGAAGTTTTTAAGGTAAAACCTAAGTTTAAATGGAGACCCCAGAATGTTGGAGATGCCAGAATTCTGGGGCACCCCCTAAGGAAAACAGTAAAAAGTAGAGCTGACTCAAGAGAGAAGTTTGAGTGTTTCAGGCAGCAGAGCTCAAAGGGCAGGGCTACTCAACCTCTTCAGAGCCTAGAATATTCTACCCTGAGTCTCAGATGATAGTCCTGGAGCTGCAGGATTCAGTGGTTACCTTGTTGGGTTTTGATTTTCTTTTGATGTGATCACTGATTGAAATTTTCCTATTCTTCCCTCTTGGAATAGGATTGCTTATTCTGTTCCATTATACATTGGAAGTGTGAAACTTGTTTATTATTTTATATTAGCTCATAGTTAAGGGATTCCTTTAAGTCTCAGATGAGACTTAGACTCTTTTTTAAAAATGGTGGAATTTTAAAGACTATAGAAACCTTGAAGATGTATTGAATGTGTTTTTAATTATAAAATGGCTCTTCAGTTATGAAGACAAGGGGTTATGGCTCAAACTAGTGTCAAGTGACAAAAAAAGTTGTGAACTTGACAGTATTTAGAATCATCTAGAAGACAAACTTCCAGGTATAACTTTGAGGGATTATTTAGATGAGTCAGCCTGCATGTGAGGGATTATCTTGATTAGACTACTTGAGATGAGAATGTCCACCCTTGGTATATATGACCCCACTCCCAATGGTTGGTTTCTGGACCATATAAAAATGAGAAAGCTTGCCGAGCGCTACCAATCATCTTTCTCTGCTTCCTGACTGCAAATATGATCAGCTGCTTCAAGGTCCTGCTCTGAACACTTTCCTGCCATGAAGGACTGTACATGAACCTTCACCCTGTGTGAAAAAATAAGCCCTTCTTCCTTTAAGTTGATTTGTCAGGGCATTTTATCACAACCACAAGAAAATCTACAGAGATAATCACTAATCCCATTTGTGAGGACTCTACTTCCATTTTGTAAGGATTCCAGCCTAATGCCATCATATTGGTGGTTAGGTTTCAATACATAAATTTGTGGGAGGCTGAGGGGCAAAATATTGAGACCACAGCAACCAATGAATTCTATGGGCATGGGCACACTGGTCTTCTTCCTTTGCAGTAAAATATGTACTCAATGGGATGCAGAAATGACACAGTGTTTAAGAGTACATATTGCTTTTCCAGAGGCCTGAAGTCACTTCCAAGCTTCCATATAAGGTCCCCCCCAACTGCCCATAACTTAAGCTCCAGTGGATCTGACATCTTCTTCTGGCCTCCTCAAGCACATATATACATGTGGAATACAGACACACATACACATACACATAAATAAAAAGTAAAATTGAATCTTTAAAAAATGATTTTTGATCTGAGCAATGCTGTGGCAGACATGGTTACAGTAGATAAGATTAAACCATCAGTGGTAGTCTTTCCATAAACTTTGTCTGTAGACATCCTTCATAGGATTTTGTACCTATCAACTGGCACAAATCTGGGAAGTTGTGTGATTATGACTTTTGTTTTTCATGATCCATGTTAGACCTTTAAACATTTGACCTAAATGTTTCCAGTGTTATAAATCTAGTAAGAATGTAGTCAGCTACACATCTGGTACTTTTGGGAATGTGATGATCAACTAGCCAGTAGGATAGATCTGTACATGTTACAGTATTCAGATGGCCTCTTTGAATCTGTGGTTCATTACCATAGCCATGGCCATCATGTCTCTGGCAGCTGAGTGCCTGTGCTGGAGCCACTTATTCCTGTGAATATTAGTATTCTCACTCCATTCAACTTTCCCAATTGAGTGGTATAGATCTACCAAAAGAATCTGTCTTATAAGAAAGAACACTTTTAATATGCTACACTACACTTCCATAAACTTATTTCAAATGCCTTCTAGATGCACATGCATGAGTGTATATAAATAAATGTAATATATGACTGGCTAAGATCAAGAAAACAGATACCAAATGCTGGAGAGGTTGCAGTGGTGGGAATGTAAACTTGTACAACCACTATGGAAAGCAGTGTGGAGAGCCCTTAAAAGACTCAAAATGAGCCTAATACCTGACCTAGTCATACCACTCCTGGGTATATATCCACAAGACTCATCCCACTGCAAAGATTCATGCATATCCATAGTTATTGCAGCTCTCTTCACAATAGCAAAGAACTGGAACCAACCCAAATGCCCCTGAACAGATGAGTGGTTGACAATAATGTGGTACATCTACACAATGGAGCTCTATTCAGCAGTAAAGAAAGATGACATCATGAACTTTTCAGGTAAATGGATGGAACTCAAAGCCATTAATTATGCTTAGTGAAGTAACACAGTCTCAGAAAAACAAAAGGCAAATGGTTTCCCTCATTTGTGGATGCTAACACCAAATCCCAGTTGAAGGGCAAACTGAACAACATTATTGTTATATTTCTTTTTTTTTATCAAAACCCACGTTTTTTTTTAATTTTATTTATTTTGTATGTGTATGAATGTATTGTCTGCATGTAGGTCTGTGCACCCATGTCATGCAATGCTGCGGAGGTCAGAAGAGGGCCTCGGATTCCCCTGGAACTGGAGTTCTCCTGGGATTGGAGTAACAGACGGTTTTCAGCCACCATGTGGGTGCTGGGGATCGAACCCGGGTCTTCTTCCAGAACAGTTGGCATTCTCAACCACTAGGCCATCTCTTCAGCCCTATATTTCTTTTTATCTGAAAGCAACTATGTTGTTATAATGTAGATCTCTTAACTAGCCCTAGAGTTGACACACCACTTATTTTCAGACTCTGTAATTATTACTATATATGGGTGGAAGGTATATATTCATATTTTAGAGTAATATAAAATTAAAGAAGGAAAATATGAATTCCTAAACATAAAAAAGACTGAGAGAAAGATGCAGGACATTTATGGCAGAGTGCATGATCTGGGGTGGAGTGAGGGGAAGGGAAAGGGGAATATGTTTAAACTGAACTGAAAAATGATGTCTGAAATAAAAACAATCAATAAAAGTATTATATTAAATATGTTGGGTCACATAATTATGAAGGTTGAGTCTTTCCATGTCCTGTCATCAATAAGCTAGAGACTCAGAAAAGCCAGTGGTATAATTTGAAGGCCTGGGTGCTAGAAGATTGATCAATGGTATAGATTCTATTCAGAGTTCATGGTCTCAGAAAACAAAAACCTAAGGTAGAAGAAGATTGATGTCCAAGCTCAAACAGCTAGGCAGTGGAAGGCTCCCCTTCTTTTCTCCTAATCAGGCCATGATAAAGAATTGGATGAGGCCAAATCATGCACACTCGAGAGGGCCATCTGTTTTATTTAGCACGTCAATTCAAATGCTAATCTCTTTTAGTTAGCACCCTTCACAGAAACACCCAGAATAATGTTTAATCAGATATCCAGTTATACTGTTGCCCCTTCAAATAAGCAAATAAAATGAATCAGTATTGTGTTTCTTCAGCAATTCAGTCTATGATCATGTGACTCTTGGGTTGGATAGTGTTCTATAAATACCTATATTATGAGAAAGAATTCTATTAGATTGATGAACTACTTAACTATAGTCCCCTAGGATTTAAAACAATTTCAAAAAATGAAAACATGTTTTAAATTTATAGGTATTATTATTTTAGAGAAGCCAGGTGTCCTGGATAATTTCAGTTGTCAACTTGACATACTGGGAAGAGGGAACCTCAGTTGTGGAACTGTCTCATCTGATAGGCCTGTGGGCATATTTATGAGGCAGTTTTTTTATTGTCCAGTGTTGTGGGAAAGCTCAGTTCCCTGTGGTTGGTGCCATCCCTGCACAGGTGTTCCTGAGTTTCACAAGAAAGGAGTCTGAGCCAGTAAGCAGCCTTCTGTGGTCTGTGCTTCAGCAACTGCTTCCAGGTTCCTTCCCTGTGCCGGCTGCCCTCAGCCATGGAATGCCACTTGGAAGAGTAAGATGAAGTAAACCTTTTCTTTTCCAGGTTAATTTTTGGCCGGTGTTTTATCACAGGAACAGAAACCAAGCTAGTACACCAGGTAAATCCAAGATGGCTACATAAATCTAGGAAAGCTATCAGTTAGTCTGGTCCTGAGTGAAGCGGAGATGATTGGACATGGCCTATACTGTTCTTAAGTAGAAAAGTTTGTTTTGGCAAAGCCCTTATAATATCTTTGAGCCAAAGTCAGGGATATGTTTGGTCTTCCAAGAACAGGCTTGCCTTAGTTTTCCTGCCATGCTGACTATCTGTAAATAGCTGTCTTCAGATTGAATGAAGTGATAGATATCCAAATACAAGTCAGTCTTTCCTTAATTCTACCCCTTGAATGGAGAATACCACAAGACACATTGTGTAGATTTGCTCCTCAAATGACAGAAGAACTGATGGAAAAGTACAATCTTTAAGAGACAATGAGTATCTGGTGAGGTGGCTCTGTGTTTAAGAGCACTGACTGCTCCTGCAGAAGACCTGGGTTCAAATCCCAGCACTTATATGATAGCTAACAACCAACCATAACTTCACTTCCAGGGTATCAGACATCCTCCTCTGCCTCCAAGGTCATTGTATGACATACACAGGTATACCTAAATACAGGCAGGCAATACAGTCCATATACATAAAATAAAATATAAATAATAAAAATTTAAAAATAGAGAAAAAATGAACCAAATGTAAATATCTTGCAAATAAAAAAAAAAAACTTTCATTCACTTAGGGTTATATGTGGCAAATTGTGAAAATAAACCAGTTCTTATATGTTAGGGCTTAATACAATAGAAGCTTTTGTTGTTACTTATCAGACAATTTAATGACAGGAGGCTTAGGATAATTTTCTCTTTCCGGCCTCCACAAAAAACACAAAATGGAGCTAATCCTTTCTCAGCCATCTTTAATAAGTGGTTTCCATGTTTACAGTGGGCAGGTTGTGGGCATCACTGAAGTTAGCAGGACAAGGAAATTATGGAAAATTCAGAATGATAAATTTTGTGCAAAAGCAAAAGTAGCCTATTTTTCATTGGATAAAACTTAGTCATTTGGTTCAGCTCACATGCAAAGTCAGCATGAGAAAACAACAAACCTCTTACTGAGCTGCATCCTGGTATAAGCTTGGCGATGGCTACCACCCAGGGAAAGGATCAGGTATCACTATTGGTGGCATCAAGTAAAAGAGTCTAAAAGTTAGACTGAAACTCACAGCTGATAAATTCAATGTTCAGTTCACAGAAAGCATGTGTGTATTAGTCACTTTTCTGTTGCTGTGATGAAACACCATGACCAAAGGAACTTATAAAAGGAAGAGTTTATTTGAGTTTACAATTGACGGTTCCAGGGAATTAGAGTCCATTGTGGTGGGAGGCGTGGCAGTTGGAGCTAGAGCAGGAAGCCAAGGGTCACATCTTACAATGAGCACAGGAAGCAGAGAGAGAGACTGGAGACCACAAGGCTTGTTAAACTCACTAAGCCTGCCCCCAGTGACATACTTCCTCTAGCACAGCCACACCTTCTAAGACCTCCAAGAACAGTGCCACCAACTGGAGACAAATGTCTGAATACTTAAAGCCTATGGGGGACACTCATTCGAACCACCAAAATGTGAGTACAGTGAATAGTCATCCATGTCTTCAGAATTAAAGGTACCTTTAATACATGGATACACATTATATAAAGTAAATAAAGTAAATGTATTACACATATGCTTTCTGGACTATTAAAATTTCATGTTTTATAGCTGAATAATTTTCCCCAGGTTTTGCAGATAAAAATGCAATTAAGTACTCTAGAAATAGAATTACAGATGGTCCAAATGAAAATGTATGGAGGTGGGTGAATCCAACATGTTGAATCAGTCCTATAAATATATTCCTCTTCATTTTTGTTTTTACAGGCTTCGAAGGGTGAAATTTCAGGCTCATCTTTTTTTATTGATCATCTGTATTTTTGATATGTATGCATTCGTAGGCTTATAATTAAAAAGCTATAGAAAATCAAAGTGATAAAAATTCCATGTTTAGTAGCAAAGTGGTAAATATATAATTAGGAATAAACAAGTGCTCTGTTTCAATATCTTATGTGTAGGAAGCTTTTCTCTTTATGGCAACCAGGGCCCACGCAGCCCTGCTAAGGGGATTGGGGACACACCGCCCGCTTTGCCGACACTGTGGGAAGCTCGACCCTCGGCACAGAGACCAGCTGGCTACTTTCCATAGCCCAACTTAAGTGGTAACTCCAACTTAGGCTCTTAGCCTGGACCCACAAGACACTTGTTCCACACTTGGCCGTGACTCCCCACCTGCCCAGAGCCGGGACAGGAATTTCACTCACAACACCAGCTACCCAGGTTGGTGTTCCACAAGGGGAACCTCTTTCCAGCCCACTGGCCACCTGAATGAAACTCAGGCCTACCTTAGCCTGTATGTGCGCAATAGTTAATAAGAATATCTGCCGGGAACTCCGTGATGATGTTAATATGGAATTCGATTTACTGGTTCCCACAACTTGCTTTTATAAACCAAATGACGTCAGTTCCCAGGACCAATCATGAGCTCCCCAACCCCTCGCCACCGCACACCTCACTCCACCCAGCATCGCGCACCCAGGCATGCTGCTTGCTCCTCCCTGGGATGGAGCCAGACTCTTGGCCATGCGGTGCTAATTGGAAATTCAGTCCACAATTCAAGTTGGATTTCCCACACTTATGAGAAAAATTATGTTAATCGACCCTGGTTAGTATTGTTCACAGTATGCCTTGCTAGTCCTGATCCTTCCTCCCCCATGTTGCCAGCCTTGTGTAGTAAGTATCCTGCCATTGTGTCATCAGTCCCACTTTCCTCCACACAGTGCTGAAACTCAGTGTGCAACAAATTAGAGTGGTTCATATCCTCAAGTGGATCTAGACTAGTATAGAAACTATGCTATTAGTGATCTATAAAAGTTTCAAAATAGGGCTGGAGAGATGGCCTAGCGGTTAAGAGCGCTGACCGCTCTTGCAGAGGACCCGGGTTCGATCCCCAGCACCCACATGGCAGCCGAGAAGCATCTGAAACTCCAATTCCAAGAGAACTCCAGTTCCAGGGGAATCCGACACCCTCTTCTGACCTCCGCGGCATTGCATGACACGGGTGCACAAACTTGCATGCAGACAGTACATTCATACACATATGGAAATAAATAAAATTTAAAAAAAAATTAAAAAACGTTTCAAAATAAAAAATTCTTTATATTCTCTAAACATGCATCTCAGCAATTTGCTGCATAGGATAAATGTGATACCTGTGTTTACCACAAATCTGACATTTGATTACTATTTGATTACATTATGGAGTCTTACTATTAGTTTCAATGTATTTTTCCAATTTTGTGAAGTTTTCAACTCTACTAGCTCGTGATATCCAGAAAACAATTTTGTTCAGACTGAAATGTTTGAAAATTTAATCGTGTGATCTTTTAGTGTAAGACGTGTTTTGCTCTGCTTAGATTGGGGATGGAGCTTCAATTTCACAAGATCCAACTAGGCTTTCATCCTAATCCCATCAAAGCCATTTAGCTTCTTTGTTGTGAAGCTATTTCTGGAGGCCACACTGCATCTATACCTATTCTGGCTTCCCATCCTACTTGGCCCAGCAGACCAAATCTACATCCTAGCAAGGGCTGCCTATTGACTTGTTTTAGCAGCGCTGGGCTTTTGCACCTGCTCTGAGTCTGACCCTTCCTGTGCTGCCTTCAGTGTGTGTTGTATTCACCTTGTTCTTTCTTCATAAATTAGTCTCCTTTCATCTTTTGTAAGAACCATATTGGTTAGTTATTTACATATGACATAAGATATTTTAGTATCATGATCACTAATTTCTGTATTTTTATTTAAAAACTTCACATAACATTTAATAATATCTCACATATAAAACTAACTTCTTTTCTTTTAGTATTTTTTTTTTTATAAAGGGTCTCCCTGTAGTCCCAACTGTCCCAGAACTCATTATGTAGATGAGACTGGCCTTCAACTCACAAAGACCTGCCTGCCAATACCTCCTGAGAGCTGGGATTTAAGGAGTGGGCCAGCATGCCTGGGAAAACTAAATACATTATTTAGACACGTGAAAAGTACCCATGCCTTTGTTTGTCCTAAGTTTTATTGGTTAAAATAAACAGTGATAAGATGCTCTAATTTTGTTATAATTTTTGAAGAAAAGTTTGCTTAAAAGCATAAAATGTTCCGTAAGTTTCCTTTGGGGATCTTCCATACTCCAAAATATAAAAAATAAAATAAGAACATATCTGCTCTTTTTAATGTTCTATTTATCTTAAAATAACTCTACCTTAAAACATTTTGGGGCAAAAAAATGCTGACTTACACTTTTCTTTCTTTCTGCGTCACATGAATGCTAATTCTTTCATACAATGAAACATACACCATTTTTCTTCTTATTTCACTATCTGGCACAATGCTGTAATATATGTTTTTGTATGTACTAAATAAAGAAGAGAGAAACCATATATGGTTTCCAGGAGACAATTCCATCAGTTCATAAAGCTAGGATAACTATCTTTAAGTGGAGTATGTTACATCTGAGAGACCATTATTTCTTTTATCAGGTAATTATTAAATACCTAAGTACCCTGCCTTCATTATTTCTTAGGTTAGTGGATTTAAGCATCCATTAGAAAATTGTCCTTTCCTGAACCTATTCTAGACAAAGTCCACTTGTTCACCTAAAGGGAGTTCAGAAAGAAGAGAATTTCAGCTGTGCAGAAATAAGAGACTGGGGCCTGGAGAGAGGGTTCAGTGGTTAAGGGCACTGGCTGATCTTGCAGAGCACCAGGATTTGGTTCCCATAACCCATGTGGAGGCTAACACCTGTCCATAACTCCAGTTCCAGGGAATCCATACCTTCTTCTGACCTCCATGGGCATTGCATGACACAAGTGCACCTACTTACATGTAGGCAATATGCTCATACGTGTTAAAATATTAAAAATGAGATAAGAGACTGGAGGAACCAATGAGGGTAGTGTCATGGTGTCCACAGCTTCTTATGGTGTGCCCTACTTGGCTGTCCTCTTCCTGACCTTCTTATCACTATTTTACAAACTTACTGTAGAAATGTCTTCATTAGGGGCTGGAGAGATGGCTCAGCGGTTAAGAGCACTGACTGCTCTTGCAGAGGTCCTGGGTTTGATTCTCAACCCCCACATGGCGGCTAAGAACTGTCTTTAACTCCAGTTCCAGGGGAATCTGACCTCTGCAGCATTGCATGACACGGATGCACCAACCTACATGCAGACAGTACACTCATACACATAAAAAATAATAAATAAATAAATAAATAAATAAATAAATAAATAAATAAATAAAAGAAATGTCTTCATTAGAATGTGCAGCACTCATTATGTCTCCCCTCTGTTTTGGTTTAGTGGAGAAATGAACTCCATAAAGCTCTCTTCCTAATAGAAAAGCTCCTAAAATACAACAGCAAAAGCTTGGGTGGGAAATAAATCACCATCTTTAGTGTCTAAAATACTTATTTCCTGAATTGCCATGTAGGAAGGTGTGAAGCTACAAAAATCACTTTTAAACATTAAGGAACAAACCCTGATTGTCATGTGATCTTAGATATTTAATTATGCTTAAGTAAATTGAAACATTAATTTGTAAGGTTAATTGTTGAAAACATTAACAAGGATGTACATGCTTTTAAAATGAACCTGGTCTTGATTGTTTAAAAAGATCAGTGCAGAATCATGCAAATAAAGAATTCTTTATTTCTGGTGTTTAAATGATGTCAAGAACCAAAAGACATGGTTCCAAACACTTCATATTCTTCCTCAGGGGAATTAAATGTATTCCCTTGTAATTCTAAAGCTATTATAGTATAGACTTTCGCTATCCAACAAGTTATATGCTCAATATTATATTCATTTTACTATGAAAACTTTGAAACACTAGCAGCAAAATTAACAGAAGCTACTCATTTTTTAAATTAACTTTTGTTTTATGTATTTATGTTTTGGCTGCATGCATGTAAATGCACCTGTGTCATACAATGCCAGCAGAAGGCAGAAAAGGGCTATAGATCTCCCATAACTGGAATTATGGATGGTTGTTATCTGGCACGTGGATACTGGAAAATAAATTCAAGTCCTCTGCAACAGCACCCAGTGGTCTTAACAGCAAGCCATTTCTCCAGCTCCATCATGTACTTATTTTTGAATTGGGCAAATTTTAACTTGGAAAAGGAAGGCAACATTCTTTATGAGTTTGAACATTTGTAACAGCTCAGAAGAGTTACCATGTATTTTTTTTTTTTATTCTGGACTTACATACATATTTGAAGAATGCTTATTTTTATACCTAAAGATTCTTGTATGTAAATATATATTTTTATTCATTCTGACAACAAATTAGTGCAGTAGATCTATGACACTGATAACAGAAGATCTCTCCCAGCAATCTTTCTGTCTTTTTTCTTGTTAGAACTGGCAAAGAAATGCTGTCATGTACTATAATTGTGCTGTAATTATTCATTTTTGTTGAGGATATGTAAGATTAGATAAAGATGACTTCTAATTTCTTTCCTTTTAATTTATAGAGTTAGACCTCACTGTTAGACCCAAGGTGAACTAATTACTGACACAGTTATGAGGAGTCAGTTCCACCTTGTCTTCCTTAATTAATTCACCCCCTGTACTGTATTTCTATGCAAAGAAGAAGCTTTTGGCTTGAAGCCTGTGAGGAAGGGAGAAAAAGAGAAATTCCATCTAAGGTCTGAAGAAGACTGTCAGCTGTACTGAGCGATGACCAGAGAAATGCTCCTACAGTTAGCACCACTGCTCACTGGAGTCACCCTGAAGTAATATTTGACTTCTTACTTCTAGGCATCTTTTTCTTAACCTCATCATGAACTACTATGTCTGTATTTTAGAATCATTAAAGATACATTACAAAAGAGGCATTTGCTAATTTTTTAATCTTTTAAAGAAATACAAATTGGACTGAAAGATAATGTATGAAATACACAATTCATCAATAAAAGTATTTTAAAAAATACAAATGGAAGACAAAACCTTTTAAGAAAGTGACTTATATGAGATATTATGAACACACATTAGTGATATTCAGAAAAAAATAGACAAAGAAAGAGATTAGGCTGAGTGAACAAGGATAAATCAAGCTGAAGCTGGTTCCGAGCCTCATCTCTACTGGATAAAATTCACATTGCTTGAGGTACTTTACATGTAACTGTAAGAAAATAATAATCATTAGCTTTACCCATCTATGAATCCTGTGGACTACAACAACTTGCCTGTTAAGATATGTCAACTGGTGCAATAGTGGCATAAAAATTATGAAAGTAACCAACCACTTTCTAATTGGGATTTAAGGGTTGCTTCATGGAATAGAGCCACAATGTTATCTGACACTGATATTAGCACTAGGAACCCATGTCTAGATAGGTCACAGGGAATATGGGAGAGCCCAATACTATTATTCTGCCAAATAGTTATAGTATTAAACTGACTTCTAATTAGTTACCATTAGAATGCCCATAGATTAATCTCTCAAAGCTCACCAGAGAATACAGCAGGTGATGATTAACACAGAAACCCATACTTGACCAATGTGGAGAGAACAAGAGCCTGCTGAATCCTTATTCCTGAATATGACATCTATATTTAAACTTTTGCCTCTGCAAATGTGATCATTTTGGAAGAGGAGATAGAAAGATTGTAAAGGCCAGAGGGGGTAGATGACCGGAAGGAAACAGTCAGTTACTTATACAAAACAATAGCAATGGTGACAGCATGCACAGGACCCTTACAAACTCAAACCAGTCAAAATCCCAACACAGATGTGGGGAATGGGGTAATAAACCTCAACCCTGCCGGAAGATAGTATTTTCAACCTATGGCTGCTGGGATGAGGAGAGACAGTCTCTTTCAAGAATGTGACTCTTGGTAGGTTAACTAGGCTCTGGTGGAGGAACCCATGCTGAAGAACATTTGGGGACACAAATGAGATGCTATAGGCCTTATTATATACATAGTAGAGTAGAATAAATTGGGTAGGGGCCAGTAATGGAGGTGCACATAGGGAAGGGGATCTAAACTGCATCAAAATATAGTGTATGATAATTCTAAAATTTCAATAAAAATAAAGTAAAAAAGTTCAACAGATAAAATAATGCCCTACTATCTTAAAATATTTCTCTGGAAGCACTAATCTTAAGAAAAATAGTCTTCTCTGAACATTAAAATTTTAAATAGAATGTGTATATACTTGCATACTAATGTATGCATTATGTATGTACAAACATATACTATATCCATATACATGGACATGTTCTCATACATCTCTTTGATCATCACTTTTTTTGTGTGTGTTACACATTTTTATTACTTTTAACAAACTATGACAATAGTTGTATATATTCATCAATGGCCAAAAATTAATGCTTCAAAAAGTTGTTCCTCTTTTTATCATTTAGAGTTTATTTTATAAAATGCCGCCTCACCAGGTTCTTCTATTGTACACTGTACATTGAGAGTGATTGGCCCCTCATTGCTGCCATCACAACCACCAGTCACGAACTGTTTCTATAAGCAGGAAACATTGCAAAAGGGTATGCAGACTTGTCAACAATAGTGAACATTTGGAGCATGCTTATTTGCAAGAACCAAGGGTAGAGCTAATGGATCCTTCCGTTGCAAGCTAAGGAGATCAATTCTTCAGCTGGAGCTTAATCTTTTCATCACTTTGGCAGCAAGTTGTTCCGACATTTTATTTATTTATTTATTTATTTATTTATTTATTTATTTATTTATTTTTATTGATGCTTTGTGTATTTCATACAACATTTTCCAATTCAGTTCAGGCATATATCCCCTTCCCTTCCCCCCACCCCATCCCTACCCATCCCAGATCATGCATTCTGCCGTAAATAATGCTAAAGTCTCCTTAAGCTATGCACTTAAACAAAATATATTACTACAGGAGCTCTGACATCAACAATGGATTATTCTACCAAGGAGATGTTGGCCAGGGGATCCAAGCCCCCACAAATGGCAAAGGCTCCTTGCCTCCAAACTGGGATATCTACAGGAAGTGAGGCGATAAGGCCCTGCTGTTGAAGACCTGATATAAACATGGGAAAGATGTATGGAGACCGTACTTGCAAGTATACAGATGGTCTCTGGGATGCCAGAGAGTGTTACCAAAGACCACTAAACCAATAAAGCAAATATAGGTCTCCTTGAGTCACGCAAGACTCCTCCGTCAGCACCAGCTACACCTCATCTGCCTGGAAATACTGTGCAGCAGTGGCAGCCATACATCTGTATATCCCAAATCTAATTGGCTATTAGCTCTCTCCTTGGAGGAATAACCCACGGCTGATGCCACAAGCTTACATCCTCTAATGGTTAGGAGATGTTATAAACCACACGAAGACCCTGCCATACTTAACAGAAGAAAATGTAAATCATGAATTAACATATCATCCAAACATCTGTGTCTATACCAAAGAAACCTACCATAACAATTAGTACTGTTTAAATACCTATATATCTAATTGTGTGTGCTTCATTAGTAGGATCGAAAGGCTATATATTATACTGTTTAATACCTAAATATCTGATTGCATGTGCTTCTTCAGTAGGATCGAAAGGTTATGCCTGGACAAGCTGGCAGCCCATGAAAGAAAACAGCCAGAACTGACTAGAGACCAAGACATCAGCTCCAGAGAAAGTAGACTGTTTTGCTTCTCATCCACCTGTGCCCCTTTTCTAAGCCTAGGGAACAATCTTCGGAAGAGGGGGCGTGGTAGAATGGAAGGGCTTCGATTGGGGTTAATGGTGAAACTACAACAATATAGACTGGACACTTATTTGATCAACTTGATTGAACATACAAGCCCCCCTGGTGTAAGGTGGGACCCATGAGCTGTGTGGGTTTGGGCACAACTGCTTGCAAATTGGTTTTACATGAAGGATGCTTGTACTCACAAATTATCACTTATTGTTAAAAAAAATGAAAAAACAAGATCATCACTTTTTAAACATTTCATTATGGTTCCATATACAAACTAGCAGCAACAGCAATGGTATAAATTTCCATTACTTAACTAATATATTTCCTTGCTAAATAAAGTTGTTCTCTATGGTATATTTTTAAAATTATTTCTGCATTCTACATTTAAATCAAGCATGCATAGGGACTTTGGAAGATCAGCTGTTAAAAAGTAACCCATTGGCTGACATGTTAGTGTTTATAGGTTTTTGAAACTATTGAACTTCAATTTTCATGACTACTATCAGATCGAGGCACATTGTGATGTCAGCATTCAACTTCTTCATTATTTTGCTCATTCTATTTGTTATCTTTTGTTTTCATTGGTTTGTTTCAGAACACACCCTAAGCATCTTAGTCATGCTTTGCAATTAGGCAAATTATTCACTTTCTCACAGATAATTAGTACTCAGAAGGTGTGTGCTTGTTGTACTATTGGACTGATCTTACTTTGGAAATCTGACAGGTTTCAAACTTTAGAAGCCCATGTACAGTGTAGTGCTCAGGGCTTCTGAGGTGAGACTTAAATCTTATTCTGGCCTTTTGTCTTCTCCCTGCAGCAAGTGCATAAGTTAGGTACACATGGAAACATTGAATTAAATCAATCCTTATCCTTACATAGAAACTCTACCTAAAACACACCTTTTGCAGTCAGAATTTTAAACATCTATTCATTTCTAAAAGTTAAAAAGATGTCCCTTCTGTTAGATTATGTGTAGATTTTATTTTGTATCAGTCTGATTTCTTTGCTTGCTGCATTGGACAGTAACTACATAATTTGCTTATGTTCATTATTTTGGAACTCTTGTCAATGGCAGTGTTTCTTCATACATTTTTGTATGGTTTAAAGCACAGTAGTTAAGAAGGAGAACTGAGGATGTTATTGTAGGACATATTGAAATTTAGACCAGCCTTCTGAGAAACAGAAATAGGAGACACTGTGCAGGGTTCTGTGACTTAGCTCTGTAATGTTTGTCTTTTCTCAATTCTTAAGTGCAGAACTGTGTTGAAATTTATATTTAGCTGAACTAAGCACCATGCTTAAATGCCTTGTTAAATGGGATTGAGCTAGATCATTTTTAGAATGTATCTTTATTTATGGTTGTCTGTCTCCCCCCATAAGTTAACTAATGCTACAAATGACATTTTTCTCTGCTAGCATTTGCTGGTCCATTTTTTTGGTCATGCTTCTGCTCCTGAATATTTAGAACTCATGGTATGTCTTTGATCATAGTTACAAAATTTTCTATAAATGTTTTAATTAAGGCAGTACTAAACAAATATGATTTATATTGCAATGATTTATGTAATGTGGGTGATATAAGACACAAATCATTATTAATAGCAATTAATAAATTAGACCATCCATCATCCCTGACCTCATCTTGAGGACTATCCATCTGGGTCTGGGACATTTGGAAGTTGAAACATTTTGACTATATTTCTTGGAAACTGGCTTCATCCTAAGATAGGTATAATGCTGAAATTACTTCCCTTTTTGGGAACGGTCAACACAGAAATGATTGATCAAGGTTGAGCTTAGCTTCAAAGCTCTCTTGGCCCAGTTTTGGCCAGCTCTGGATGCCCATGGCAACTAAAAGGTCAGCTTAGGTCTGTATCATGATCACATGACAGTCTCATATGACAGTCTAACCCTTCTCTTCACTGTTCACCTCATTCTTTACTTATGCGGATATCAAGAGAATTCCCTGGAACTTTCCTGTTTTCAAGTACATTATTTTCATCTGTTCGCTTTAAGAACCCAACCTCCAACCCTACACTGCTGACTTCCTTTTTTCCCATGTAAAGGTGAAATATCTAAAATAACAACATAGAATCTACAAGGATTTAGTATAATGAAAGAACACATAAAAGGGGATATTGAAATGTATCTCAAAGAATGTCAAGCCAAGATTTCAGAAGTTTACAATGGGATTCCCTGTAGAATTTAAATACTTAATGCCTTAGATTTCTACCAACAGCTGATATAACACTTAGCCATTTTCATTTATCATAAAGCTATGCTATATATATATATATATATAGATATATATATATATATAATTTGTATTCTTTCTGACATTTACAAACAAAACTTTGGTAGAATTCTTCACCAGAATTATAGGAGAAAATGTTACTTATTCTCATGTATTGATTTGCATTGTTTCATATATGAAGATAAAACAAGATGCACAATCCCAATGTACTAAATATGGAGATTGTGAAGAACAATGCTAAGGTTTTCTCACTACACACCAAGTCCAATAATCCTCAAAATAGAGTTGCAATATAAGACAACTGTTCTACTTGATTAAAACTAAATCCACAAAAATCTTAGTGCAATGTCTCAATACAGAGGATAAGCTGGAAGAGGGCTGAGAAAGTATTATTGACAAAAATCGGCAGAAAATACAGGAGATTATCCATAAAGCTGATAACTGCTATAGTTTACCATTTTGTTTTGATTGTTCTATAGATGTCTTGCTCTCTGATCCATCCTTCACGTTTTAGCTTCTTTGCTCTGATTTCAGGCTAGGAAGGCTGACCTGGGAAGGAGGTATTTTCAGTCCAAGTGTTAATAGACTTCCAAAGGGAGATGGGGAGTATGTGGAAAGGGCATGCCTTTCTTTCTTTGTCCTGGGTACATCTTCTGGACTTGCTGTTTTCCTCTGTAGCATTTGTTCATACTTTCCCTGTTACAGTTTGACTCAGTCAGCACAGCTCACCTCCTTTGCTTTCTCTAGTTAGCTCCTTTGCAGTGTTAATTTATTGCACCCAAGTGTTTGTTTTGTTTTGTTTTTAGAGACCAGGTCTAGTTATGTAATCTTGTCTGGTCTGGAAGCTCACTACATGAACTAGGCTGGCCTTGGACTTGCCGAAATCCTCCTGCTTTTGCCTCCAGAGTGCTAGTACTACAGACAGGAGACAGCCTGTCCAGCTTTATTGGTAATTTCTGCTTTTCCCCATAGCCTTACTTGAAAACTCAGTTGTTTCCTGTTACTTGTACAGTGCAGGAGAGTCTCTGATTTCATCTGATTAAATATGTAGAATGGCTTATCATGATATGTAGGTGCCTGAAAGTACCACAAGAATATTTTTTTTCACTGCAACAGCACAAAGTAATATCTGACAAATACAAATGGATCTCATGATATAAGAAAATTCTCAAAAATTACCCATATTTTATAAAAGAACAGATGGGTTAAGCATAGATGTACAACTTGCTTATGATCACATATTGTGATGGTTTGAATAACTTGTGTAGCAAAGTTAATGTGCTATAAACTAAAGTTCATGTGCTGTAAACTAAATCTCCAAATTTCAAGGACAGTGATATTTGTATTGGGGGTAACTCTCATCAAAAAAGGTCAGGAGGGTAGGATGGGCATAATGGTGTTCTAGAAGCTTTTGAAGGAGAGGTACTAGAAATAATATGCTTCCTATATCTTTCCATGTGATTTAGTCCACTATCACAGTACAGGAAGAAAATTCCCATTAGATGCTGAGTAGATGCAGTCACAGCCTTGGACTCCCCAGCCTCTAGAACCACAAGCCAGATAAAGCTGTGTACTTTTTTTTTTGTTGTTGTTTTTTTTTTTTTGGTCTTTTTGAGACAGGGTCTCCCTGTAGTCCCAGCTGTCCTGGAACTCACTCTGTAGACCAGGCTGGCCTTGAACTCACAAAGATCCGCCTGCCTCTGCCTCCCAAGTGCTAGGATTAAAGGCGTGCGCCACCACGCCCGGCCTAAAGCTGTGTACTTTATAGGTTCTCTGGGCTCATGTTGTTTGAAATAACAAAAGAAAACAGACCAAGATACATATCTAATGCACACACTGTATGAGGATAGCAGGCACTAAATCAGAAACTGGATTAGGGTCTTGATTCAAATTCTTATAATCTAGGTAAAAAGCCAAACTGTGTTCAATTTTCTGATAGCATAGAGATACCTATGTCCAAAGGGGAGGGTGCTTACTACACAAGTTAATAACTGTTGTTTCTAGCATGTGTGCCCATTTAAAGCCAGCCATCAGCAGAAGTATTCTTAGCTGTGTGGCCACTTGAAAACATTAAACAACGTGGGTGAATTTGATGAATCATGGGTGAATTTGATGAAATCTGTGCCTTGATTCCACCCTATAGTTATGTATAATACAACTGTCTCTGGAACTCATGGATTAAAAAAAAAAGGGGGGGGAACAGACAGACATGAAACTTTTACGTCAAAAACTTGCAATTCAAATTTAAAATTAACCACGGGAAAAGATATGTTTTTTCCAACAGGCGAAATGTCACCAACTAATGGCTGAGAAAGAAAAGATACAGCTTTCATTGAGTAGGTGTACCAAAAAGTGGCAACTGAAAGGTTGACCTGTCTGAACATTGAAAGGAGGAAAAGCCTCAATTGCCATAAACATCGAACCCTTCTGTGGATCCTACAATGTAACAACTATTATAATGAGTTCCTAATGAAACTTATACCTTCTAGGTGCCACAAAGGTTTTGATTGAGAGACTTTCTTGCCTCCCCCCATAGAACAAGGAGAAATGATGACGATGATGAGCCGTTCTCCAACTGTAAATTGGACACAACTATAAGAGGTAATCGCTTATAAAACCGGTAAAAATGCCTTCTTTAATTGACTAATAGACAAAGAACTGTGAAAAGGATATACTCTGTTCAGAACCAATATAATACTAAAGTCCCTTAGGCTATGCACTTAGGCAAAGTATATTAAATGCAGGAGCGCTGACATCAGCAAGGATTGGTTCTAACCAGGGGGATGTTGGCCAGGGGTCCAAGGCCCCACAAAGGGTAAGGCTTCCTTGCCCCTAAGTTGGGTACCTGCAGGAGGAGAGGCGATAAGACCCTGCTGCCGAAGCTTGAGTTAACACGGGAGGGATGTATGAGGACCGCAGTCCATGCAAGTGGCATGGGCCTCTGAAGTGCCAGAATGTGTTACACCAAAGGCAACTAAACCAATAAAGCAAAACGCCGGTCTCCCTGAGTTCAAGCAGACTCCACTGTGCAGCACCAGCTACACCTCACCCTCACCTGCTGGAGATACTGTGCAGCAGGGGCAGTCATAGTCTGTATATAATCCCTAATATGAATTGGCTATCGAGCTCTCTCCTGGAATAACCATGGCTGATGCAACAAGCTTACATCCTTTAACAGGTTAGGAATGTATATAGCCACATTAAGACCCTGGTCATATTTAACAGGGGGGAAAAATTTAATTCATGGATTAAATATCATCCAAACAGTGTGTTCTAATGCCAAAGTAACCTACACATACCTATTAGTGCTGCTTAATACTATATATCGTAAGTTGGCTGTGCTTCATTAGTAGATCGAAAGGTTAACCGCCATGGACAAACTGGTCACCCATGAAAGGAACAGCCAGAATGACCAGAGTCAGCAAGTCCAACAGCGTCCAGAGAGAGGTGGACTTTTATTTACTCTCATCCACCTGTGCCCCTTTTTCTAAGCCTAGGAACAACCTGCGGAAGAGGGGGCCGTGGTAGAATGTAAGGCGCACTGCAGTTGGGGTGAATGGTGAAACTACAGCGATGGTAGCGTGGCACTCAGTTATCAACTTGATTGAACAAACAACATGTCACCGCCCCACTGTATGGTAGGGACCTGTAGGGGTTTGGAACAACAGCCTGTAGATAGGTTTTTGCACGAGGGTGCTTTGTACTCATGGATTATCACATTATAGGGCTAAAAAGATAAAAAAAAAAAAAAACAAAACAGAGAAAGATGCAAGACATTAAGGCAGAATACATGATCGGGGATGGGGGGGGGGTGGGGTGGGAAGGGAAAGGGAAAAATGCCTGATCTGAATTGGAACATGATGTACGAATGCACAAAGCATCAATAAAAAAATTAAACTAAAAAAAAAAGAAAACAGTCAACAAATTAAAGTCGTTACTTCTTGATTTCAGACCCACTAGGGATATCGATATCAAACAGCATTTAGGGCTGGAGAGATTGTCAGTTAAGAGCGCACCTGGGCTCTTTACAGAGGACCCGGGTTCGATCCCAGCACCCGCCACTGGCGGCGAGAGAACGTCTTGAAACTCCAATGCCAGGAGAACTCCAGTTCCAGGGGAATCCGAGACCCTCTTCTGACCTCCGCGGCATTGCACGACACGGGTGCACAGACTTGCATGCAGACAGTACATTCATACACATACAGAAATAAATAAAAATTAATAAAAAAAAATTAAAAAAAAAACAAAAAAAACAAAGCAGCATTTAAAAATGTTTGGCATGACATGATGTTTTATAGTAATTTATAATTTAGTTAAAAATCTGGTTCTCTATCCCTATTACCAGAACATTGTATTAAAGAAAGATCGATTTCTTCTGTGGAGTATTCAAAATGATCACCCTGGTCAAAAGCACCAAGTTACAGCTAGCTGTCACCCACCAATTAAAATGTCTAGTACTGACCTGTTCTTTATTAAGCATTAATCTTTGGTCTTCTCTGAATTCACCAGTGAATTCAAGGTCTGGATATCTATGACTCATGCAAGCTCCATGACATGAAGCTGTTTTATAGCCAACAATTATTCTCCTTTTCATTGAGGGTGACACAAGATTCTTTTTATAACCTGAAAATTAATAGTTCTATCTATATTTAAAAGAAATATGTTAGCTTTCATAGTTATCACCTAACTGATGAAACCATTGATTTTACTGTACACAAAACAACATATACAATATCACAGCCATAACTTAAAATTTTATGTATAATATTGTTACCTCTTATTTTCACTTCTGTGTAGACATGATAACATCAAGAGAGCTTTTTCTGAAAACTTCTCTCACTCAAGTACTGGTGGCTATAGCTGCCTGGTGGACATGCTGGGGGCCTACACTGGCTCAACATTGTCATACACAATGCCACCAAAGGCCTCTGATGATTGATACTCTAATAGCTGCTGTTTATGAAATTGCTATGAGCTAAAGACTGTACTGGGCCACATATGTCATCTTTTACAATCTCAATAAAAATGAAAGATAGGCTGTGTTGTTATTGATACCGTCTCACAAAAGAAAGTGATGACTGATATTAACTTGACTAAAGGCCAGTAGTTACAGAAGTGGGATGAGACCTATGCATTTTCAAATCCTAAATTATTGGCCACTGTTTGGTAGTACCTCTGACCAGCCTGTTATTGTTTATTGACTACTTAGTGATGTGATAGAGACTTAGATATATCCATTTCAGTTGGTGCTTTGTCAGCAATCTCTGTAAAATAGATTCCTGTCTATTCTGATGCCTAGTGACTGCAATTTCAATGACTTGGATTTAGTCATCTTATTTATTAATTTCTGCTTTCAAGGCTTCTAACAAGCCTATTCAAATCTAGAAGAGTGGATCACATTTTCTAAGATGTTATGATATGATAGAATATAATAGCTACATTATAATTATCTCTGATTGCATGAACTAAAGGCATGAAAAAAAATGCAGATAGAATTGAAGTAAAGGATTATCTGAGCAGAAAAGCTAGTGGCAAGCAAAAATCCAGCTCCAGTAAATGAATGACTGATCCATCAATCTTTTTCTTTGAAGTCTTTATCTAAAGAAATATCAACACAAGGTGAGGGAGAAAGAAGATGCTTGCTTCAAAGTGAGCAAAACTAAGTCTAAAGTAAGTAATTTTCTCCCTTGTAAATACACAGTGGAGCAAAACTTCAGAGTTGTAGTATAATGAAAAAGACAAGCTCTCTCTTGGCACTTAAGTGAGAACAGAGAACATCCATTTTAAATACTAAATTTATTTAGGGTTATATTCAGGCTAATATTAAATATAACCCTAAATATTAAATATTTAGGGTTATATTCAGGCTAATATTAAAGGAAACGTCCCTGAGTTTGTGTGATCACTAATGCACCCTTGTCAAATGAATTTGACATTATCTTCAGATATACAGAGAAAGATTTGGAATTAGATGTATTTATAAAATCATGGTTCTCTCCTATGTGAAGAATATTAATCACATTCATTTGGATAAACTTACTAACATGATCATGCAAATTGAATTTACTTTGCTGAATTGTAAGAATACTGGGATGGGTTAAAAAAAGTATGAACTTCAGGAGGCTTGAGTAGCTTTGAGACAGAGACAAAAGAAAGCTACTTGTGGATACTCTCTTTACTAATCAGGTATCTCCCCAACGCTGTCTCTGCTAATGTGATGACAGGTTAAAAGAGGAAATAACTCTAGAATTTTGAGCAGGGTGTGGTGGTGCATGCCGTTAATCCTAACACTTGGGAGGCAGAGGCAGGCAGATCTCTGTGAGTTCAAGGCCAGCCTGGTCTACATAGCAAGCTCTAGGCCAGCTGGGATTACGTCTCAAAAAGACAAAAAAGAGGAAATAACTCTAGAATTTTGAATAATGCATGGGCATTTTCCAAAAAAATTGTAAGGTAAATTTTAACTACAGGCAGTAGTGAGGGCAGGAAATGAAACAGGGAAATAAGAGTACAATTATCTTGAAACACCTGCACTAAAATCACATGGAGTGTTGGTGCAAAATGTCACCCTTCAAGTGATCGTGCATTTTTTGATAGGCATAGTTATTCAGTTGGTATAAAGATTAAGATTTGAGGGCTGATGGTTGTCAGGAATTCAAGGAGCAGAATTTCAGCATCTTTGTTTCATGTAAAGAGGAGATGCTCAGGGCCCGAGAGTAGCAAATAGGGCTTGAAGATCAGAGACAGAGATGAAAGAGATGTTGTGAGGACTGCTGCACCAATCCAATGCACTATTGTGCAGCTCTCACTTCTAAGCTCTTACTTACCAAGACCACCAAGGATCGTAGCTTACAAAATTGTTAATTTGCAACCCACTTCTTAGCAACACTGAAAATTTTGGCCATCTAAAGTCTTGATCCATCTTGACCCCTAGCAATTGGTATGCATGTTCCTTAGCTCCTTTTGTGCTTCTAGATCTTCCAGAACAAAGAAGAACCTCTTGTCAGCACTTAGATAAATTCCTTCTTGACATAAATAGCCTCATATTATCATCCCTATGTTTAGATTTCTTTACATCCATCTCTGGGTTCTGTTACCCTGTTTCCCTTTTGCTTTACACTGATAAGCTCAATTAACGTTAACTTATTTTACAAAATGTCTGCTTTAATGTCTCCTGGGAGTTTCGTGTTTCACATACCTGAAGAGGCTTCTTCAGTATAAACATGCTCTTCTTACCCATCTTCAAAATGGTGTCCTTACTCACTTCTTCGCACCAAATACTTATAATCTTCCATGTTTTATTTCGTTCATGTGTCACACTTTAAATGAACTGTGTTCATAAGCCCAGTGGAAGTTTTCTCAAACTACATACTGAGTTGGAAACTTCCACCTATTCACAGCTACAAGGCTGGTTGCCAGCATCACTTCTTGTCTAGACAATAATAGTAGTCTTCTAAGTGACCTCCCCGCCTCTACTTTGCTTCAGATGGAGACATTTCTATATTTATCCTGAGTGGTCTTTAAGGACATAAATCAGAAAATGCCACTGTCTTCCTCAAAATCCTCCAGTCTATCATATTTAAAATAAACTCAGCTCCTTGCCAAGGACAATGTCCTACATCTCTCTTAGCACTGTCCCCTATACTTAGACTTCTCCTGCTGTTTCAACTACAGTGTTCTTGCTCCTAACCACAAAGTCCACTTATCTCCAGATATCAGCACCTGTGCTTAACTCTAGTTGGTGTGCTTTGTTTCTAGCTATCAGCATATCTCTCATCCTCTTTAATTCTGTTCTATAATCAAATGAAATTTGCTAGAAATGTCCTTTGTGACCACTTTATGCAACATTATGACTACCCAAACTTGTATCATATAAGATATTGCTTGTCCATGTATTGTCTCTGTTTTACATAGGAAGATAAAGTCGGAAAACAAGCACTTTGTCTTGTTCACTTTTTTATTCCCTGTGCCTAGAACAACCTAGTATACAGAATGTGTACAAATAATATTTGTTAAAACTGAATGGATCATTTGTATGTAAAATTTTGAAGTCTTAACAATGACACTGTGAATAAGGGAAATGAGAAAAGAATGAGTCTGCTCTGTGGAATTAAAAGTGAGTTTTACTAACATATTATTCTTCAATGTGATAAGATAGAGAACTATAAAACCTGAAAATAGCATGTAATTTATAAGAATGATAATTCAAAGAATAAAATGACTCATCTACCATAAAGACTGAGATGATATCCCTAGATTTAGATTTAAAGAATTTTTAAAGTTGGGATTCATTGAGAGTATTCAGAGGTGAGAGAGAACAGAATGGGCTGAGTTCAACAGGTGTTCTGGACATGTGAATTAATACAAAGATAATGTAAATTTGGGAAGAATTAAAAAGAATTACCAGATTAACCCATTGAGAGAGTAAACTAGGGATAATTTAAGATAAAAAGGGTAAAAATCATTTTCATATATAAGGTTTTTTTGAATCCTTGACAGCCTCATATATGACTGGGGATTAATCTTAAATTAATCCTAAATATAGGCTTCAGTTTTTAGCAACCAAGTGAAGCCCATAGTGGATATTGACTTTTTTTCATGACACAGGTGAAGTGCTTTGAAGAACCTTAACTTGGTGGCTGAAGTGAAACAGATAATACCTCTCTCTCACTTTTCCTTGACAAACAGAACAAGGACATGTTGCTTAGATTTAGCCAACTGGATTCTTTTTGAGTGGATTCCTACACAACAAAGGATATCCATAGTGCTACTAGAGGAATCAAGAGTAAGATTGTAATGAGCAGTTTCTATGCATCACTTTGTATTAATTCTGTGGAGCACCAAGCATAGCATCAAAGTTTTTAGACTTCAAAAGGACTCTCTCTCTCTCTTTCTCTCTCTCTCTCTCTCTCTGTATATATATATATATATATGTATGTATATATATGTATATATATATATATATATATATATATCCCTTAAAAGGACTCTTGAGACAATATATATATATATATATACAATATATATTATAGTTATATATATATAAACCATTCAAAAAAAAAAAAAAAAAAAAAAAAAAAAAAAAAAAAAGTAAATTAGGAAAAATAAGACAGAAAAATATAGACCAGACCCATAAACTGGCTGTGAAAATCTCTGAGGAATGAACCAAATATGACAGTTGTGGACCAGCCTTCCCAAGTGGTGATAATGGAAAAAAACAACAACAACAAAAAAAAAACAGAACACGAGTTTCATTACCAAAGAAAGGATGATTTAGAAAGGCAGAAGGAAAGTAAGTCCAGAGTCCTTTCTGGATGGTACATCCCAGACTGAGGCATGCTGTACTCCCAGGATGGAGAGACACTACAAAAGACAGAGAGAGCCCAAGAAGATGCATAGTTGTCTCTCAGTAACAGATACTTTACAGAGGGAGAGAGCCAGAGACAGAGAGAGAAAGAGTGAAAGATAGACAAAGAGATCTTCCGTATTTATGCATTGGCAGAGGAAATGGAGGAAAGCAAAAGAACGATAAAAAATCAGACTTAAAAATTACACATAACACTGGATGAAAATCCTTGCTCCCAACATTTGATCAAGGCAGGGACAAAAAAAATGGTTTCTTCTTATGTGGACCAGGGAGTCTAGGACAAGTATCAGGAGACCGTTCCCTCAGGACCTACAGACCTAATACCTACAGCTACAGGAGGACATGTGAGTCAGAACCCTGCTGTGTTCCTCATGGTGAAAATCTGCTCTCAGTCATAAAATGGAATGAGACTCACTGGCTTCCCAGAAGAGGGATGAGAACTTGGAACTATGTGAAAGTCCTAGGGTCTAAATCAAGCCAGTGGAAACCTTGCTGACCATTTGTATTAGTTAATATATACATTACTGAGACAAAAAGCAACTTAAGAGAGAAAGTATTTATTTTGGCTCACAGTTCAAAGTTCGCAGCCATCATGGTGGGGAAATCCTAGCTATAGGGATATATAGCTATTTACTTATAGCTAGGAAGCAAGGGTGTTGAGGGATCACACTGTTTTCTCTTTGTATGTAGTCTAGGACCCAAGCCCGGAAAATTATGCTGCTCATGTTTAGGGTGATTATTCCCATCTCGTTTAACCTAATCAATAAAATTCCTTATAGGCCTGGTCAAAGGCTAATCTAATTAACATAATACTTTACAGATGTGTTTGGAAGCTTGTTTCCTGTGTGATTCCAGATCTTGTCTGGTTGATAATCCACAATCCACATTGATCACCTTGCCGCCCTTCCCAGGAGTGAGCTACTGAAAGACACATGTAGTTAAAATACTGTCCAGCACACAATCCATTCCTTTGGTTGTAGGTCAAAAGAATAGGAAGATCAAATTTGGAAGTATAATACCCTGAAGATTTGTTTTCATCAGAAGAGACTTCAGGTAAGGGAAGGAAAACAAAATTTAGTAGAGATAGTATCTTCACCTGCACGCTGACAAGTGATGGCTCCCCTGGGTGACCACAGAGTCTGCATCTGCTTTTAGCTGAGTGACTGGATGGAGGCAGCCAGTGTGTCATATCTAATTTCAATTTTGTAGCCACTTATCATCACTACTCAGTATTTTGTTCTCTTTCTCTCTTTCTTTTTGTTTTGAGATAGGCTCTTCCAAAGGATACAGGGTGGATGTTGGCTGAGGACCTTGCTGCCTTAGGCTCCTGAGTACTGGGGTTTATTTAATTACTGGGATTGTGTTTCTTTGCCTCTTTTACTTGTTCATTCCTCCTTGACTTGGACCTGCTCTATCCTCTTCTTTATTGATCCCACCTTCCATCTACTTTTCCTTCTTCCGTTTTACTATACCTATAATATGAATTAATATTCATTTTAGACCATTCCTTTCTTTTAAAATTATTTAATTGAGGGTTTCATATATGCATATAATGTGTTTTGATCAAGTACAACTCCCATTTCCTTCCTGCCACTTCATCCTCTGTCCCTCCACCAGGTATCCCTCTAAATTTGTGAGTACCCTCTTTTATTAAAAAGACACCTTATATAACTATCTCCTTCCCATTTAAATGTCCCTACTTTACCCATTTCCCCCTAGATAACACCTGTCTCCTGTTGTTCCTCTCGCTCAGACTCCTTCTTTCCTTTTACCTCCCTGGTTCCTTGCCATTTTCCTGACTCCTGCATTAATATCTGTGTATACACTTACATATTAGGATTTAGTGCTAGTATCTACAAATGAGGGAGAACATACATTGTTTTTCAGAGTCTGTGCTACTTCACAGTATAACAATTTCTAAATTCAATCTATTTATCTGCAAACAGGTTCCTGGGGCTATATTCCTATGAGTTTACAGTAATGGTGACAGCGTGCATAAGACCCATGCAAACACAAGCAGAAAAACAACAAATAAACAAACAAACAAAAAACTTGGCTAATTTGGGGCAACAGGTTCCCAAATTAGCCAAGAATTATTAGGCTGCTTCTTGCTGTTGGGTGAGTAAGAGCTGATCTTTTTTTTTTTTTTTTTTTTTTTTTTTTTTTTTTTTTTGGTCTTTTTGAGACAAGGTCTCCCTGTAGCCCCAGCTGTCCTGGAACTCACATTGTAGACCAGGCTGGCCTTGAACTCACAAAGATCCACCTGTCTCTGCCTCCCAAGTGCTAGGATGAAAGGTGTGTGCCACCACGCCCGGCTAAGAGCTGATCTTTAAGGGAGTGACTAGATTCCAGTAGATAATAGTAGGGTCATCTGGAGACACTAACTTGACTTGATGGACTTTAATGTAAATTTCAGAATGCATAAAATCCAGTGGGCCTGGCTACAGGAGGGTGTATAAAAATGATTAAGATGTTGTGTATGATGTGTACTAAAATTCAATAAAAAATAGAAAATTCGAATGACACTAAGTCCACTTAGTGCTGCATTAACTTATTTTTTTCATTCCTACATATAAATGTATAAGTTAATATACATCATATCATTGTTGTTTCTTTTATTCCTCCAAAGTTACTGAAATTGGAAAGGTGTTTGTTTTTAATTGGCTGATATTTTGTCTTCATAGTAAGCCTATTCATCAACTGTTGTGGCTTCTATGAATAGCATTCTACTCTCAAACTGGTGGGTAAGGATTGTGCTAAGTGTCCTGGGCATGACACTGAGGACCTGAATTTGACTCTCAACACCCACATTGAACAGGTTACAGTCACCTGTAACTCTGCACATGATGACTTTATGAACAAGTATGCACATGCCTATATACTTAAGTTTAAAACATCATCAAACCCAATGAAATAATCTCAGAAGCACAAAAGATATAAATTATTAAAAGAATAAAAAAATTTAAACTGCAAACCTCATTCAGTCAAAGAAGCTCAGTGGAAAACTTCATTGATAGAATGGATTGAGTGTAAGACAGAATTTTAGGGCTTAAAGATAAGATATATTACCTATAATAATCAGGTAATGATAAATATCAAATAATAATTGACAGAACATGCAAGATGTTCCGCATGGCTTAAGAAGACCACATTTATGGATCATGGGCATAGAATATGCTTGAGAAGCATAAGCTAAAGGCATAGAAAATACACTCAGCAAAAAACACAGACATTTTCCCAAATTTAGAAAATGAGATGGTCATCCAGATGTAGGATGTATTTAGAATGACAGGGAGATAAGACTGTAAATAAACCACATAATGTCATATTCTAGTTAAAACACTAAGCAGACAGAGCAAAACAGGGATATTGAAGGGAGCAGGAGGGAAACAGCAAGTTATGTGTAAGAGCAAACCCATCAGAATAACACCAGATTTCACAGCAGAACCTATAAGAGAGGGGATGGCATGAAATGATATCTTTCAAACTCTGAAAATCAGAACTTGGAATCCACCAAAATTATCCTTCGTAATTCAAAGAAATATTTTTATGAGAAAGACAAACTAAAGGAGTTTATGACCATTAAGGAAGTACTAGAGAATATACTTGAAGAAATCCTATGCACAGAAGATAAAGATTAACACATCCATGTGGCCAAGGGAAAGACTTAACTGCTTTAAAGCAATAAATATTAAATTGGGAAGAGCAAATTAACAAATGTTAAATATGCAAAAATAATAGGATGTCAATAATCAATAGGCACATTTAAATAATAACTGAACATTAATGGCCCCAATTCTCTAATCAAAAGCCATTGAGTAGCAGTTTAGATTAAAGACAGGATCTATCTGTTGCTTACAAGAACTCACCTCTTAAATAAAATTAAAAAAAAAGGGGGGGGGGCTGGAGAGATGGCCTAGCGGTAAAGAGCGCCAACCGCTCTTACAGAGGACCCGGTTTCGATCCCCAGGACCCACATGGTGGCTGAGAACCGTCTTTAACTCCAGCTCCAGGGGAATCCAACGCCCTCTTCTGACCTCTGTGGCATTGCATGACAAGGGTGCACAAACCTGCATGCAGACAGTACATTCATACACATACAGAAATAAATAAAATAAAATAAAAAATTCACCTCACTGGCAGAGACAGTCCTGGGCTGAAGGAGAAAAAAAATCCAAACAGATGGAACTATATACAGTTTGGAAATGGATACAAATAGATACAAATGGAAATAGATACTAATATTTGACAAAATAGATTTCAAGAATAAAACATATAAACTCATTGATATTGAAAATATACTACTGAATGACAGATGGGTAATGTAAGAAATCAGGAGGGAAATTAGAATATTCCTGGAATCAAATGAAAATGGAAACGTGACATAACAGAACGAGTGTGATAAAATGAAAATACTTAAAAAAAGAAGTTCTGATTGGTAAGATGGCTGAATGGGAAAATGTGCTTTTGTACTAAGCCAGATGACCTGAGTTTACTTCAGGTGGGCCATGGACCATGTAAGAGCTGAAATTCCATTATCATAGGGAATGTACTTCAGGGTATAGGATTGGACCTTCTGAAAGGAGCTCCTGTTACAGCAGAAAGACAGGCCTGTTAAGTGGAACTCCTGGTCAAGAGAATAAACTTCTGTTCTGGGTAGAGACATAGATTCCAGTTAACCTTAGGGACAAAAATATTTTACCTGAGTATACGCTTAAATGAATCACCTGGCCACAGGACAACCCCTAGGAACACTGTAAATGTATAGAACCTTCAAAATTTCATTGAATTTTTTCTTTTTTTGTCTTTTTGATACAGGATCTTACCGTAGCCCCAGCTGACCCGGCCCTTGTATGTAGACCAGGCTGGCTTTGATCTCACAAAAATCCACCTACCTCTGCCTCCCCTGCCTCCTAAGCTCTGGAAGTAAAATCACGAGCCACCAAGTCCACCTTATTTGAATATTTTGTTTGTTAATTGTAGCTAAATCATTTTGATAGTTCATACCAAGTTTAGTGACTAAGTAATTTAAAAAGACTAATTACACTCAGAATTCAGAATTCAAATTCTAGGGCAATGAAAACTGAAACTGCATTGCAATCGTGGAAAGTGACTTAGGATTTTCTTACAGAAGGTAGTTTGCAGGAAACATTTTCCTTCTGAATAAACTAACTGCACTCACGATTTAGCATACTTGGTTATTTTGCAATTGCTTTTGACTGTAGCTATTATTTGAACTTCAAGAACTCTGATTTCAGGATTTTACCTAGTACCATGGATGTATGAATCATTCAAGGTGGCTGCAAAACATGCTCACTGTGCTTAATAATGATTCACTTTGCATTAAAGAAACATTCTTCAAGGCAGACTTTATGAAAGGGTTTAACCATGACCTTAAGGAATGACAGAATTTTTCATAAATACGGGAACTGGGGAAAATTCAACATTTGTAAGGAAGATCATTAACCAAATGGCTGATACAGCTTATAGCAATAAACCTCGCTAGGCACTGGTGAACCAGACTGGAAGTTTGATAGAGGAACATGTTACACATAATTAAATATGGACCCTTCCTAATCAATAGTGAGGACATAATTACTTTTCTCAAGGTTAGTTAGGCAGGGTTGTTTGAAGGGACAGCAGACAGAGTGAAGGGAATCAAGAAGACAAACTGGAGAATCATGCATTTTGGCTCCCAGGAAGCTATTAGGAGCTTTGGCACACTTGAAAACCCAGACTGTGATTTTATCAGTAGTCCTATCAGAGAACGATTAGACAAGGTCAGGGAGGCCGAGGAGAACTGTCTGAGACATTGAACTCTTGCCTCCCCACTACCAAGTTGCTCAGTAATAGCTGCCAGACTTAAGACTTTTAAAAAGAAATCATTGTTTCTTCATGGAAACGATCAGTGATAAATTAACAAATATCTCGAACTATGAAATCCAAAAAAATCTTACAATTCCTGACTGTAAAACATGAAGAAATGAAAGAAATATATACTTAAGCAGTGTCAGTGTTTGTAAATATGTCCTCCCTAAGCCCCGGCCATGTGAGGGAGGAGAAATGAAAAGATAACATCAAAAAGTGGTCTGTAAGCATTCTGATAAAGTTTTAAAAATATTATGTTTTGCCTACCTTTCTCCTTTTCCTCCTCTATTTCTAAATATTTATTGAATACTTTCTATGAATCACACATTGACTATATTAGATAAATTACATAAAATATAAAAATGATTATTCCTTTGATAAAATCAATTACAGATGTCTAAACAGCCTAAGAGTTGATTTCAGCCCTTACTCATTTAAGGATATAAGACTGTCTGTATATCTAACTTTTGATATAACATGATTTGGAGGGAATTTTATTTTATTTCAGAAAAAAATGTCAGCTTATGCTTATGGAAGGACAATATTTTCCTGAAACCATTTTTTACCCAAACATACTAGATGCAGTTTCTTATCTTTGAGATATTTTCCCAGGAAATTTGTATCATTCTAAAACTAGCTTAATAATGTAATAAATAAATCACTCACTTAAATCATTTCCTTTGCTTAATCATATCTTCAAATCTTCCTTTCATAAAGATATATAGAAAAATATTCTTATAAAAATGAGTATACTATATTTAATCAGCATTATGAAGCAATCAAATTTTGGTGTGAAATAATACATAATAAACCCTTGAAATTAATGGCAAAGAAAGGAAAATATTTGGGATATAGCTTATGAAGATTAGATCTGGAGATCAAAAGTCAGTGAGTATTCAGGATGTCTTAGCAAGACCCAGACATGCCAGATGTCAGTGTGCTGGATAGCTTTATTGTCAACTCAACACACCTGGGTTGAGGGAGCCTCGGTTGGGGAATTGGCTCCATTGGATTGGCCTGTGGCCACATCTGTGGAGTATTGTCTTGATGGTTGAGCAGTGTGGGCAGGCCCAGCCCATAAGAGTGGTGCCACCCTGGGCAGGTTGATGTGTACCATATAAGAAGGCGGGCTGGGCATGAGCCAGGAAAGCAAGCCAGTGAACAGCATTCCTCCAAGACTTGTGCTTCAGCTCCTGCCTCCAGGTTCTTGCCCTGAGTTGCTGCCTTGGGCACCCTGAGAGATGAACTGTGACCCAGGAGATGTAAGCTGAATAAACCCTTTCCTCTCCAAGTTGGTGTCGGTCAGAGTGTTTTGTCACAGCAATGGAAGACAAACTAGAACAGAAATTGGTACCAGCAGAGTGGGGTATTGCTGTGACAGACCTGACCTTGGTGTTTTGGGGAAGGATTGTGGAGGCATTTGGGACTTTGGGCTGGGAAGATCATTGAATGCTTAAAGATCATTGCTGTGGAGCTTGGAGCAGTTTTGCTGAAGGAGTTGTAGAAGATGGAGGCCTGGCTTGTGAAGTTTCTAGTTTCAAAGGGGAGAAGAGATCATCAGGACTGTGGAATCTGTGGGTTCCGGTGAGCTAGGGCTGAAGAATCAGCTGTAAGTAACGAGACCAGAACCTGAAGTGAAATCTTTGTTGTACTGGGATAATTGATGCTGGTTAGCTGGGGCTGAAAAATCAGCTGTAAGTAACAAGAGACCAGCATCGCTGTGGTGAAATCTTCTGGGAAGAATTTCTTCAGGTTCAGCACAAAGAAGCTGTGTTCCAGAAGGGGCCTGAGCCTCCATCTCAAGCCAGAAGCAGGACTTGGTAACGTGTAAGAGTCTCCTATATGGTTCTGGTGTTGAAATTTGAGGGGTCATAGAGAGAAGCCGAGGCTTGTCACTGTGAGAGGTCAGGAAAGACCATTGGTGGAAGTGCACCTTGGTTGCAGTGAAGACCCCAGGATTGCAGGGGTCATGGAGAGAAGCTGAGGCTTTGCACCAGGAGAGGTCATAAGAGACCATTGGTGAAGGTGCTGCCTCAGTTTCCGTGGTGACCCCAGTTTTTTGGAGATGCCGGTACTGTCGGACGACCACCAAGAGCAGTGGCAGGTGTGGGATGGAGTCAGCCTGGGCCTTCGAGATGAGCTGTGTGTGCCAGGGACGGCCGAGTTGGAGAAGGGGAGCTGCCAAAACTCTTTGGAGCCCAGAAGATCGTGAGTGAATCTCAGGTGTCCAGCCTTGAGCTACTTTGCTGCACTTAGGTTTTGAGAGTGCCTGATTCTTCCCTTTGAAATAAGACAGTACTTGTTTTGGATTTTACAGCAGCCCATAGTTAAGAGACTTTTAATAGACTGAACTTTTAAGCGTTTGGACTTTTTAAGGACTGTGGGCCTTTTAAGGTTGTACTGGCTTAGGTTGTGATTAATGTTAACATCATACTTTGGGGATGAGAACTGGAAAGGTGGTGGTTTAATAGTGATGTGTTTTGTGTGTCAAGTTGACAAGGGGTCAGTTGTGCTGGATAGCTTTAGTGTCAACTTGACACACCTGGGTTGAGGGAGCCTCAGTTGGGGAATTGGCTCCATTGGATTGGCCTGTGGCCACATCTGTGGAGTATTGTCTTGATGGTCGAGCAGTGTGGGAGGGCCCAGCCCACAAGAGTGGTGCCACCCTGGGCAGGTTGTTGTTTACCATATAAGAAGGCAGGCTGGGCCTGAGCCAGGGAAGCAAGCCAGTGAGCAGCATTCCTCCATGGCTTGTGCTTCAGCTCCTGCCTCCAGGTTCCTGCCCTGAGTTTCTGCCTTGGGCTCCCTGAGAGATGAACTGTGACTCAGGAGATGTAAGCTGAATAAACCCTTTCCTCCACAAGTTGGTGTCGGTCAGAGTGTTTTGTCACAGCAATGGAATACAAACTAGAACAGTCAGGAAATCAATTCCCCCAAAATTCAGGAATTGTAACAACCAGGATTCTCTAAGGAAGGGTTGCCAGCAGGACACATACAAAAAGAGAAAGATTTATTTCAAGGAATTTTAATTTTTCTCCATCCCTTTAAATATCGATTCATTGAAATCTTTTCAGCTAAAGCACCTGAGTGGAAATGTTCCCTGTAAGACCCTGAGTGCAGCACACTTGAGGTGAAAGATCCAGCATTGGTCTAACTCTCCATCTTCCTTAGCTTATCTGTGATAGTGTGACATCAGAAGAAATGTATTTGGTCTCTTCCCACAGCTCCTGACACGGAGCCTTAGGATTTCCTGGATATGAGTCCTAGGTGTATCTTGTATTCTAACATTTGGTCTCTGAACCCTGTTGCTGACCATGTGCTCCTAACACCACAGTGTTTCCTTTGGTGTTTCCTACCCAGTGTTTCTAGAAGCATCTCCTGTTCTAATGAAGCCAACCTTGTTAAGCCCTGGAAGAATCTGTAGCTCATGCTGCAAAGAATCTTGGAACTTTGAGCTCTGCTCATCAGCTTTTAGGAAGAGGGAAGGTGTTTGAAATTGAAGTGATTATCAATTCTGTCTTTTGGAGAAAGCCTAGATGAAAATCCCACACCAGAGTTGAGAGGGCATCCTTGTTACAGAGCATGTAAATTACTTGACAGGCATTGTTTCTGGAGAGGTCAAGGGAGTTTTGTGTGCTTCCCCTCTCACCTTGCTAAATGAGTCTATTCCTCTGCATGCTTTAAATATCCTCCTGCAAGAATTGGGGACAGTAAGTGTAATGTCTCCCCCCTGTTTGTGAGCTGCTCTAGAAGTTAGTGGAGCATGAAGGGGAGGTCATGAGAACCCCGACCTAATGCTGATTGGTCAGAAGCCCAGGTCACAAGGTGGAGATTTGAGTGACATCCAAAGCTGGAGGCAGACTTGTGGGACTGAGTGATTAAACTCTGAGATCTAACTCTATTTCAAGGTTGACAGTGTAACAACTGTATAAAACTGTGGGATGCTCAGTTGTATCCTCTAAAACCAGGTTTTGGTATAGGCATTTGATGTATTTTGGTAACTGGAAGAACTCTGTGTTACCTCATGAAAGTGGGAAAAGTAGCCTAATTTTTCCTACCTTTTTTTTTTTAAATTAATTTTTATTGATGCTTTGTGCATTTCATACATTTTTTCCAATTCAGTTCAGGCTTATTTCCCTTTCCCTCCCCCCCCCACCCCCACCCCATCCCAGATCATGCATTCTGCCATAACTGTCCTGCATCTTTCTCTGATTTTTTTTTTTTTTCATTTTTAGCTATAAGTGATAATCCATGAGTACAAGCATCCTTCATGCAAAACCTATCTGCAGGCTGTTGTGCCCAAACACCTACAGCCCCACCATCCAGTGGGGGGTGACAGGTTGTTTGTTCAATCAAGTTGATCAAATGAGTGTCCAGACTACATTGCTGTAGTTTCACCATTCACCCCAATCGCAGCCCTTACATTCTACCACGCCCCCTCTTCCGCAGGTTGTTCCCTAGGCTTAGAAAAGGGGCACAGGTGGATGAGAGGTAAAACAGTCCACTCTCTCTGGAGCTGTTGACTTGGACTCTGGTCAATTCTGGCTGTTTCCTTTCATGGGCTGACAGTTTGTCCAGGAATAACCTTTCGATCCTACTAATGAAGAACAAGCAATTAGATATATAGGTATTTAAGCAGCACTAATAGTTATGGTAGGTTACTTTAGCATAGACACATGTTTGGATATGTTAATCCATGAATTACAATTTTCCCCCCTGTTAAATATGACAGGGTCTTACTGTGGCTTATAACATCTCCTAACCTGTAGAGGATGTAAGCTTGTGGCATCAGCCATGGGTTATTTCTCCAAGGGGAGAGCCAATAGCCAATTAGATTTGGGATATACAGGCACATGGCTGCCTCTGCTGCACAGTATTTCCAGGCAGGTGAGGTGTAGCTGGTGCTGACGGTGGAGTCTTGCTTGACTCAGGGAGACCCATATTTGCTTTATTGGTTTAGTGGCCTTTGGTAACACTCTCTGGCATTCCAGAGGCCATCTGTACACTTGCATGTGTGGTCTCAATACATCCCTCCCATGTTAACGTCAGGTCTTCGGCAGCAGGGTCTTATTGCCTCTCCTCCTGTAGGTATCCCAACTTAGAGGCAAGGAGCCCTTACCTTTTGTGGGGCCTTGGATCCCCTGGCCAACATCCACCTGGTAGAACAATCCATTGCTGATGTCAGAGCTCCTGTATTAATATATTTTGCCTGAGTGCATAGCCCTAGGACTTTAGTATTATATTTGGTTCTGAACAGAGAGTAATCCCTTCCACAGTTCCCATGTCTAGTAGTCAATTAAAGAAAGCAGTTTTACCGGTTTTATAAGAGATTACCTCTACAATAGTTGTCTCCAATTTACAGTTGGGGAGCGACCTCATCATTGTCATATTTCTCCTTGTTCTATGGGTGGGAAGGCAAGGAAGTCTCTCATATCAGAACCTTTGTGGCACCTAGAAGGTAAGTTTCATTAGGACTCATTATAACTAGTTGTTACATGTAGGATCCACAGAGGGGTTCGATGTTTATGGCAATCTGAGGCTTTTCTTCCTTTGAATGTTCAGACGGGTCAGCCTTTCCGTTGCCACTTTTTGGTACATCCTACTCAATGCAAACCTGTATCTTTTCTTTCTCAGCCGTTAAGTTGGTGACGTTTTGTCCTGTTGGAACAAACAAATCTTTTCCCATAGTTAGTTTTAAGATTTGAATTGCAAGGGTTTGATGAAAAGGTTTCATGTCTTTCTGTATCCCCCCCCCCTTTTTTTAGCGTATGAGTCTCCAGAAGACAGTTGTATTATACATGACTATAGGGTGGAGTCAAGGCACAGATTTCATCAAATTCACCCATGTTGTTTTGGGTGACTATATATGATTAACTTGGGAAGCAAACTTAATTTTTACGTTAAATCATCTTAAAGAGAATGCTACAAGGTGATACTGTACAACAGAGAAATTATAGAGAACATTTGTATGTGTCAATCCCAAAGTTCTTGCTCTACAGATTTTATGTAAAGCAAATGTGGGCAACAGCGAATTATATCTCCATTTAATTCAGATGCATTACCATTTTTATCAGATTCTGTAAACCAATGTTGTTTAATATACACATGTTTACTTTTACTTTTACTAAGTCCTAAAACACCATGTGTCCTGTAGACAGTGTCTAGGCGAAACTGGGTACTTGCTGAGCTCACGTCAATTAAATATGCCTTAATCGAATATACACCCGTGTCCCTCTCCCACCCATCCCCCCTTCCCAATTCACCATTTCAGTCCATTTTCTGATGCAGTCTTTCTGTTGTTGTTCTTTTACTATGCATCCCTCTCCATGAGAAATATTTATATCTGGGTTGTTGGTACTAGCATCCACATATGAGGGACACCATTTGTCGTTTGTTTTTCTGGGACTGTGTTACTTCACTTAACATAATGTCTTCCAGCTCCATCCATTTACCTGCAAATTTCATGATGTTGTACCTCTTTACTGCTGCATAGTATTCCATTGTATACATGTACCACATTTTCTCTATCCACTCGTCAGTTGAAGGGCACCTGGGCTGGTTCCACAAGATACATGCACAGCTATGTTTATTGCAGCTCTGTTCACAATTTTTCCTACCTTTTACAACCATAGTGACTGTTTATTGACTGATAATTATAACCACCACATTTACTTAGCTTTAGCTATTTAGCAGAAATACTGTGAGATATTTCATATTTATTCTGCAGTATTCTTTATATTAAGTCTAAAAAGGTTTTACAGAGAAAAGAACAAGAAACCTAAAGCAGCTCCTTGCATGAGGTAAAACAATTAGTAAGTATTGGCATAGCAATTTGTACCTAGATCTGCTTGTAACAGCATTGTACCATGCGTGAGATACAGGGTTATTTTTCTTGATATTAATTTTGGGGTAGATTATATAAAATAATTTGATTCTCATTTGCACTGCATACCTGGCATTTATTCAAAGAACTTGAATTTCATTGTTTCTTTGCACTCAACCCTGATATTGAGCTGCTACCATTTGGAGACACTTCACTGGTTACAGGCCCACAAAAGCAACTTGTCCTTTCATGACAGAAATGTATTGTCCCTATTTTTAGGGTCTCTTAGAGATTTTTAAATCTCTTAAAATGAAAAAAAGTTAGCCAATATGATTTTTCAGTTTGGAACTTTTTGTAGAAAATCCATTTTCTGCCTCTAAAGTCTGGATCAAGAATGAGAACAGCTTTTCTGCTTTACTACAGAGGATTCACTATCAAGCTCTAAAATATTTCCAGGTGCCTCCTATGGCTATTTTATTTATTTCTATTATTCTAACAATAACAAGTTCATAGAAACCACCCCATAGTTGTTGCCATTTGACATGATACAATGGACGGCCATGTCTTAAAATGGAAGAAAAGTGTGTTGTTCACCAAGCTACTCTATTCTTTCCTGAGGAGTGCTTATGACATTAAGACAGATCATAATCATATTTTACAGTTTCTCCAGATACCTGATTAGAGAAGGTCATCAAGGCATGGGCAATAGAATGTACAGTTGTTCAGAAGAGTCTAATCTGTCCTCCTGCCAGACCCAAATGACACCTGTGTAAGAAGCCGCAAAAATAGTATATTTTGAGCTGACTGCTCTACCATCAGCAAACTGGTCAGAGACCCCACTCCATGGAGTAGTTACCATGTTTTGTGTTGCTCACACATTTAATCTGAATTCTAACATTTTCTCCTATTTTCTATAAACTTTCCACTATGTGTTTTAAAGTGGCTGTATTTCTACTTCAGTTTCTTACTTTAGCAAAGCTTGAAATTAATTCAACCTTGTATGACATTATATTTTAACTAGTTGCTAAATGATTATTTTTATTAAATAGCATATGAAAAAGCTCACAGAATTATGCCAAAAAGCATGTAAAGGTCAAGTGACTGATTGAAGGTGAGGAAAAGCCTCAGAAACCAAATCAGAGGGATTCTAGCAACTAGGGAAGTATTTGGTAAACAAAAAGACCATGATTTTCAGAGGAGCCCAGGACAAAATATAAAGCGGACCTAAAAGCTGAAGGCAGAGAACAGTTTGAACAACAAAATCAAACAGAATATTAGATTACAACCAAAAATACAAAATAACCACAAAACATCTAGATATAAATGATTAAAGAAATAAGCAAATGATAAAAACAAGGCACATATAGATAAATGTCAAATAAATTTATGTAGATTGTTTTTTGCTTCTCTTGAAGAAATGGAGATTGACACCTGTGCCCTCCTCTCCTCACTCCTACAATGAACTGTTCTTACTTCCCAAGAGAATGGTATGAATTATCTTTAAAGAGATATGTAGCAGGGTATTTCACCTCTGTAGCCTTTTTCTAAAAAATAAATCTATAATCCCTTTTGAAAATGAGAAAAACTTTGCTGAACAAATGCAATTTGAAAATAGTCTGCAAGTCCAACAACGGTTGTTTAAAACTCTTTAAGTCATCAAAAACAGGGGAGGGTGGCAAATTGTGACACACTAGGGCAACTAGGAGGACTAAACTCAGGTGGTGTCACAAACCTGGTCCTGAAATCAGTAAAGAACATGAGAGAAAAATAAGTGCATGCCAAGGAAATTGCAGAGCTAGGCAAATATACTCAGCGCTGGTTCCTTAGATGAGACAAATGTACCATAAATAATACTGCAGGAAATTAAAGATAGGGAGACTTGGGGAAGGGCTATTTAATAGCTATCTGTATTGTCATCACAATGTTTTTAGAAAGATGAAACTACTAAAATATAAACTGTTATGAGAAAAAAATCAATTGTAATACTATAGTACTGGAGGTGTCTGTTCCAAAACAATTTTGATATCACACGGGCTTTCTCCTTCTTTGATGCTGTTGTTTTTGGTTCTTTAATGTATTGCTGAATATTGTTTGCAAGTTTTTATTGTTCAGTGCATTCAGGATTAGATATAGATGCTTATAATATAGAACAAGTAAAAGAACACTCAGCTCCTTGCCTTCTATAGAATAAACTCTCAAATATTTCTTGATTAAGTAGCATTGCAAATTATTTTTCAATGGATTAGGGTACTTACTACTTTCTTCTAGTTTCTTACATATTAAGTAAATAGATATAAGTAAGAAACTTAAAATGTGGAAATGTTTTAAACCCTGAGAACCATATCAGAAAGGGTCAAGAAATAATGTAGTAGATTACTCATCCAGTATAATAACTCATCCAGTGAAATGGTCTTTCAGTTTATCCTGGAGGATATTTGAGAAAGGTCCACCTAATCACAGTTATTGGGAACTATGCTCAGGAGAACGTAGCTTGAATGGAACTGATATGAAAGAAGAATGAGTGTGTCAATGATATTAACATTCCTAAAGATAACCTAGCCATAGCATATGAAGAGAGGAGAGTCAGAGAAGAATAATTTGTCGGCATTTCCCAGGCAGTCTCCATGGACGCCTTAGGCTATCATAGCTTGATGTCATTAACTATTAGGTTCATTCAACTAACGAACTCTCCTTGCTCTGATTAATTTCATTTCCCATGCAGATTTTTTTTTTTTTTTAGCGAGAATAGCTCACTCTCGGGTCACTTTGCTGGTTATAGTTCTCATGGTACAGCTATACATTTGCATTTTAGTTCACTCCCTGGTTTCTTGGGCATCTGGATAACCTAGATTTCTTATTTGCAAAATATTTGCAATTGTGTATTGCCTACTTACTTAGTAGCTTGATATGATATTAAACATGGTGGTAAAATTCACATGTGGTGTGAATTCAGTCTCCATGCCTGTTATTATTGTTAACCAGTTATTGCTGTTGTTACTATGAAATCATTTTGTAACTCTATCCTGAATTAAATCATTCTGAGGAAACTCTGGTGACTTCCTTCATCAGAAAAATCTGTACATCAGTGGAACCAACCTCCTCCTTTCGATAGAACATAGCCTTGCTTAACCTGCCTACTGACCTAGGAATTCTCCAGATACCTCTATCTCTGATTTTTCTTTTCATCCTTAGTACTTGAGGGTCAGGGATTCTCAACACTCATGAAAGCTAGTAATGGGTAGATTATAGGGAATTCTTAATTCATCATTGAAATACGACACCTGAAAGTGGAACATAAAAGTTATTTAGCCAGCAGGTAGGCAGCTGTGATAAATGATGTGTATGATTTAAATTTGAGTAGAATGAAGTTTAATTGAAAAATTGGATTTTTTTGAGATCTCTTGAGCCCAGCGGCAGGAAGAGGGGAAGACAGGTAGGAACTGGGTGCCTTGGCGAGCTGATTGCTGATCCTTTGGTCCTGCTGTCTTTGGTTTGATTGGCCTTTGTGGCTGTGAGGTTGGAGTTATCCTCCCAGCTGGGATTAAAGGTGTGGTCTTTGGCTTGATTAGATCTAGTGGCTGTGGGGGCGGAGTTATCCTCCCAGCCGGTATTAAAGGCACGCTTGTGTGACTCTTGAGATTTGAGATCTCTTGAGCCCAGCGCAGGTGCCGGCGGCGCGGGGCTCGAAGAGCCTCCCTCCCCCCCCTGCCAACTGACGATTACGAAGAAGGATCTGAGAGGAGGCAAGCCAAAGCACGCAACTTTCAACACAGTGAAGCGGCATTCAGGAGCTCACATTGTCAATACAGGTCCAAGGGGAAGCCCATTATGCCCAGGATCACGAAGAAGAAACTACACTGGAAAAGGTGCAGGAAACTCCCACGCCAAGCTTTACTAACCCTATGGATGACTCCTGCAGTGGGAATCCCCCCGGCGGATGCCCCAGGCACACAGACATCCAGAAACACAATTCGGGAACACTTAGCTTATAGAACGTACAAAATCATTAAGAACAATTTGAGAAAGAACTACAGAAAACGGAGAGATGAGGACAGAGAGAGAGAGAATGCAAATTCCGGAAGGAAGTAGAAACACTGAGAAACTATCCCATGCTGAAAAAAAAGAAAGAAGAATACCAACCAGCAAACAAAAGCAGCTACCAAAAAGAGATCGAGACAGCTTCAACAAAAAACATAGAAACACTAAAGAAAATGAGAGGAAATGTAAAAGGAAATCAAAGCACTCATCCATTCAAGAGGAAAGGAATGAAAGAAAGCCCTTCAGAAGCGAATGGTGAGGAAGCAGCAAAACATAAAGAACTATCAGACCATGGAGGACAATACAGCAGAACAAACTAAAGAACTCCGGAAGTATTTATGAAAAATTGTAAAATACACAAAATTGGAAACATCAGGAGCTGTGGACACTATGAAAAAGATCAAACCTCCGGATCATAGGAATAGGAGAAGGAGAAGATCCAAGAGAAAGGTATTGCCAGATCTTCAACAGAATAATAGATGAAAATTTCCCCAAACTAAATAAAGGACAACATCGATACAATACAAGAACACATAAGAATACTCCAACAGCACAAAGATCAGATAGAAGGAAATTTTCCACGCCACATCATAGTTAATATGTGGACACCCAAAACAACGAGGAAAATTCTAAAGCGCACCAGAGAAAACAACAAGTAACTATAAGGGGAAAACCTATCAGAAAATACAACGGACTTCTCACAGGCAACCGATGGAAGCAAGAGAAACGGAGCAAAGATTTCCCAGTGTTGAGGGACAATGGATGTCAACCCAGGTTACTATACCCAACAAAATATGGTGTCAATCATAGTGAAGGAGAGCAGGAAAATTCTTCCATGAACATTAAACAATAAAAGCAATACATGTCCCGAAACACCAACCTTCAGAGAATTACTTGAAGCATCCATAAAGAACAGAAGAAAGGAGCAACCACCCCAGCATACTAAGAAGAGAGAAATTAATAAAGCATAACTGCAGAGGTGAAAAACCTAAATCAAAAGCGCGCCAGATCGGATAATAACGGCAAAAGGACGCAACACACAAACTCTCTCAGTACAGTACCTTAAATATCTAATGGAACTAAATTCCCCAACAAAGACATAGATCTGCGAGACTGGATTAGGAAACAGAATCCATCCGTATACTGCTGGTCTGCCGAAGAAACACACTCTTACCTTAAGGACAGCACCACCTTAAGTGAACGGGAATGGAAAAAAATATTCCAAGCAAATTGGTACAAAAGAAAGCAAGCTGTTGCTATTTAATATCGCCGATAAAATAGACTTCAAAGTAACAAGAAATCGAAGAGAAAAAGAAGGCCCATTACATTTTCATCAAGGAAACCATCCACAAGAAGATTTCACAATTATGAATATATCTATGCCCCAAATTGGGTGGCTACCAAAACTTTATAAGACCAGATTTCCAGACCACACAGTCACAGACTAACCCCAGCACACTCAATAGTCGGGACTTCAACTACCCTCCATGAGCCTTCTTGGATAGTCAACAGGACACAAAAATAAACAGAGAGAATTCTGAACTGAATGATATGGATACACCCAAATGGACCTTCATATGAGCTCTACCGACACATTATTCCCCTAATACCAGAGAATACAATTTCTACTTCAGCACCCCACGGAACCTCTCAAAATCGAACCACATACATGACCACACATTTGAAAAACGGCACAAATAAAAAAAAAAGATTTAAATAATTTCATGATTTCAGACCAAATGCAAAAAGCTCAAACATTCAACACCAGGACACAGCGCCTCCTTGCCTAACAAGAACACATGTGCAGATCAACACACACACTCCCTTGAAATTTAATGAATGGGTCAAGGAAGGATAAAGAAAGAAATAAAAAACAATCAAAAAAAAAATGAATGAAGAAAAACAAAACAACACAACAAAACTTATGGGATACCTTAAAGAGGCAGTCCTAAGAGGGAAATTTATAGCCCCTGGGTGCCACCATTAGAAAAACAGGAAAGAGCACAAGCTGATTGATCTAACACTCCAGCTTAAACACACTTGAGAGGAAACACAGATGAACCCTAAACGCAACAGACAGGAAGAAATAACAAAAATCATGAGCAAGAAATCATGAAATAGAAAAAAAAGAAAACAATACAAAAAATCATCGAAGCCAAATATTGGTTCTTTGAAAGAATTAAACAAGATAGACAGACCTCTAGCCCAGTTAACAAAAAGAAAAGAAAGGAACAACTCCCAAATTCAATACCATATCTGTGAATGAAAAGGGAAATGATCACAGACGGACAAGGCAAAAGATCACGAGAAATTATATGGGAAATGATACAAGAACCTTATTCGTCACAAGTTTGAAAATCTACGAAGAAAGGAAGAGAATATCTGAAATTCTGGGACATCCCAATGCTTGGCCAAGAGAGACCACAGCCAGCCTTTAAAACAGACCCATAACATATGAAGAGAAATAGAGGATGTATAAGAAAAGCCTCCCAACTAAAAAAAGCCCGGTCCCAGTGACGTTTCACAGGGAATTCTATAAAAACATTTCAAAAAGATCCTACAAACCATTATTCTGAACCTGTTAGAAGATACAATAAGGAACTCTCCCAATTCCTTCTATTAAGCCAACATCATCTAATTACCAAAACCAGGAGAAAGTATACAACCAAAAAAGGAGAACTATGATAAGACTGTGTTCCATCTCCCTCATGAAACACAGATAGCAAAATTCTAAATTCGGAATACTGGCAAATCGCAATTACGACCCACACTCAAAGATTAACACCATCATATCAAGTTGTGATTTCATTACACGAGATGCAGGTGGATTGGTTCAACATCACGACAAATCAATAAAACATCATTCCAACCACATAAACGCGAATCAAAGACCAAAAACCACGACATCATCGTCAATTGATGCGAAAAAAGCCTTTTGACAAAATCCAACATCCTCCCTTCATGCTTAAAGTGCCTAGAAGGAATTGGATTGAGGATCCTTTCCTCATGTAATTGAAAGCCATATACAGGAAACCCAAGCCAATATCATCCTAAATGGGAAATGACGTGAAACTTCCTCGCTTAATGTAGGAACTCACAAGGCTGCCCCTATCCACCACTCCTCTTTCAATAGTGCTTTGATACACTTGCTAGAGCAATAAGCAAGAAGGAGTATTAGAAGGAGTTACTAATTGAAAATAGGAAGTCACAACTATCCCTTTTGCTGAGCGATATGATTGTCTTTACTTAAAGATGCAAATAAACTCCCCAGAAAACTCCTAGAAACGATTAACAGCTTCAGCAAAGTGGCAGATACAAAATTAACCTTAGAAAATCAATGCCTTTTCTTTACACCAACAAACAAGCAATGGGAAAGAATTCAAAGAAGACCTTCCCACTCACAATAGCCTCAAAAACAATAAATACCTAGGAACAACACCTAACCAAAGACACCAAGTACCTCTACAAACAAAAATTTTAAACCCTTAAAGAAAGAAATGAAAGCAAGACCTCAGAAGATGGAAAAAACCCCATGCTCATGGATTGGTGAAAATTAACATTGTAATAAATGTCATTTTACCAAAAACTCCCTGTTATAGATTTAATGCGGCAATCCCAATCAAAATCCCAAGAGTTTCTTTCACAGCTTGGAAACAAAAGTCTTAAATTCATTTGGAGAAACAAAAACCGCCGAATAGCCAAATCATCCTGAGTGAAAAGAGCTACACAGGAGAGGATCTCTATACCAGATTTATAAAAACTATACTACAGGGCTATAGTCATAAAAAACCCTGGTACTGGCACAAAAACGACCTTGACCAATGGAACAAAACCGAAGATCCAAAATCTGAGCATCATATAAATTTCAGCCATCTCACAATTGACAAGGGGCCAAGAAACACAATGGAGAAAAGACAGCATCATTCAGCAAGTGGTGTTGGCAAAACTGGATCACCACTTGAGAAAATGAAATTAAACCCCTACTCTCGCCCTGTACAAAAGTCAACTCCAGATGGATTAAAGACTCAACGTGAAACCCCAAACTCTGAAATGATAGAAGAAAAGTTGGCAGCAGACTACAAGACATAGGCCGTAGGAAAAGACTTCCTAAATCAGGACAGCAGCTGCACAAGAAATTAGGTCGACAAAATGACAAATGGTGACCTCATAAACTCAAAAGCTCTGTACATCAAAAGAAAACAATCAAGGAAGTGAAGAGAAATCCCACACAGAGTGGGAGGAAACCTTCACTGCAGATCCTGACAAAGCATTATTTCCAGAATATATAAAACTACTGCAAAAACAAAAGAAAAAGAAAACAAAAACGACCCCGCTCAATAGATGGAGCAAGAAGCTGAAACAGAGACTTCACAGGAATTAAGTGAAAGATGTCTGAGAAACACCTCAAGAAACTGTCAACATCACTAATCATTAAGGAAATGCAAATTCAAAACACTCTTAAGATATCATTCTTACTCCGTAGTAAGACTGCGGCTAGGGGATCAAAGAAAACAAATGATACCAAGTTGCTGGAGAGGTTGTGGGGAAGGGGGGAACACTCATCCACTGCTGGTGGGAATGTAACTCGTACAGCCACTATGGAAAGCAGTGTGGAGAACCCTTGGAAGACTTGGAATGAACTTTTCACCCGACCCAGCCATACCACTCTGGGCATGTACCCTCAAGACTTACGCCACCACAGAGATACATGCACGGCCATGTTATTTCAGCTCTCTTCACAGAGTAAGGAGATGGAACCAACCTAAAATGCCCTCAACTGACATGGATAGAGAAAAAGTCGGTACATCTACACAATGGAGTTCTATGCAGCAGTAAAGAAAGACGACATCACGAGTGCAGAAAATGGCTGGAGCTAGAGACATCATGCTGAGTAGAAGTAACACCAGTCCCAGAAAAAACAACGCACGAATGGCTGTATCCCTCATTCGTGGATGCTAGTGCCAATACAGTTGTAAGTATTTCTTGTGTAGGGCCCCTGAGCTTTGTACAAAGCAGTGGACATAATGCATTTTGGAAACACAACAACACAAACAGAAAATACTGCATCAAAGAACTGACTGAAACAGTGAACTTCTGCTCAAACAGTCAACGTCCCCATGGAAAATATTGAGAAAGACTAAGAGATGGAAAGCATTGTGAAAAAAAAAAAAAAAAAAAAAAAAGAAAAATTGGCCACTACATGGAAGTTTCTCTGAAAATATGAAAACGACATTGAAAGACTACCAAGGGTGAAAAAATGTGAAGGAAAGAGCCACTTAGGTAAATATTTCATGAGGCAGTCAGTGTTTAATAAAGCAGGTTCTAGAAAATATGTTCCAAGACTACTTTCATGAGAATCACCTGGGGATTTGTTAAATTGTAGATGCCTGGGCTTCAGAGTTCTATTGCTTCTCAAAATTCCCCTAGGAGAATTCAGGAGTTCACAGCTTTAGTGAGGCCCACGGGCAATTCTAATTCCTCCTGCAGTGCAGCTTTGCTTTATAAATCAAGAGAATTGTTGTTACCGAGATGCTCCCATACTGTATTCATATTGGTTATGTCTTTCCAAGAAGTCTAGAATTGAAAATGTGTTGGTGGGGAAAAAAGAAGGCAATAGGAGTTGACGCACTAATGTTACACATTGTTAATAAACTTTTATAATCTTTTAATAGTGCATTTTGTAAACTGAACGTTGTACTCTACCTTTTAAAATAACTCGTGTCTTAATTATAAAAGATTTTGGTGAGAAAGGTTACTCAATTTACATACAAATATTCATGTCACAAATATATGACATACAGGTATCCATTGGTCTCATTCAACCAAGTCCAGTTTCTGTTTGAGGTTATTTTTCTTTTAAAAAAGATTATATTTGGGGCTGGAGAGATGGCCTAGCGGTTAAGAGTGCCAATTGCTCTTGCAGAGGACCCGGGTTCGATCCCCAGCACCCGTATGGCGGCTGAGAGCTGTCTTTAACTTCAGTTCCAGGGGAATCTGACTCCCTCTTCTGACCTCTGTGGCATTGCATGACACCAGTGCACAGACCTACATGCAGACAGTACATTCATACACATAAAGAAAAGATTATATTCAATACATATCAGAATCCAACTCTAACCAGCTTCATCTCATTAATAGTTAACTTGATTTGATTAATTTCCCAGGTCTGCACATGACAAAGGATTTACTTTGTTCATTATTCAACATTTGTTGTTTTTTACTTTTTTGAGTTTGGCTAATGTTTTTTTATGATACATGGCACTATCCATTTCCAAACTTTGCTGCGTGGAAACCAGTGCATCAGTGGGTTAGCAACAAATATTTTTTTTTCCTAACTTGCAGGGAAAAATGTTAAATAATCCTGTTTATGCCTACAGAATGGTAAGTATTGTTTATACATAGCCAATTATTGAAATATATTTTCTGAGGTCCACCCTTTGACATCTTCAGCTTCGGATGTTTGAGCTTTTGGCCCGGATGCCTTTCAGTGAGCTTTTATTCATGAAGATGTAAGCATGGATCTGGTTATTTCTTCAGGAAATCAGTGACCCTGAGATCCTGCAACTGGTCCACAGTGCCCTTGGCAGGATGACCGTGGTTCAGCAAATCTTCCCATCATTCAGCATTTGAAATTAATCCCACTTTCTTCACCCAGCCAGGTATAAGAAGTGAAGTTGGAAGTTCGTATGAGAGCTGGCGCGTGATTACATTTCCTGTCTCCTCCTTCATTCATGACAAATAAAAATTATTTTTACTTTTTATCTTATTGAACACATTATTTCTTAACATTTTTATTTTCTCCCAAAGAGAATAAAACACCATTTATTAGAATAAAATAAACAACTAGAGATTTTTAAGCCATAATTTAAAAGAAAAATATATGAATCACCAAAGTTTTTCTCTGCAAATGTTTATTGTCCCATGCAGAACTTTGGAGAGACTGAGAGAAGGATGCAAGATATGTATGGTAGAGTGCATGAACTGGGGTGGGAAGAAGGGAAAGAGGATTATGTCTAAACTGAACTGAAAAATATGTCTAAATTGAACTGAAAAATACACAAAACACCAATAAAAGTATTATAAAAATATATGAATCATTACATGTTCTTTATTTAGGGAGACATAGATAGATTTAAACCTTTTCCTGATTTCATAATGTTTCTAAGTCCTCTACTAAATGTGTTAAACACTAATGTCTTAGGTTTTGGAAAATAAGGTTAAAATAAAAATAAGTGAATAAATAAAAATTTAAAACAGAAAATGTGTCAACCCATAAGTTAGAGAAAATGAGACTAGTATAAGGAATTGGATTTATGTCTCCAGGAAAGAAAGAAAAATATGTTGGGAAAAGTCTATGTAAAGTTATAATCTCAGCACTATAGAAATATTTTGTTTACATATTTTTGTATTCTACTTTGTTTGTATTCTATTTCCATTTTCTTTCAAATTTATTTGTTTAGTTTATATGTTTGCTTGTTTGGGGTGCCTGTTTTTTGTTTTTGTTTTTTGTTTTTTTTTTTTTTTTGTGTGTGTGTGTGTGTGTGTGTGTACAAAAGTGCCCAAATTTAATTTCCTGGAATAAGTTCCTAAGATTTTTACATTAAGGAAAAGCCTACAGCTGTTGCTACATGTTGTTAAAAATATTCTCCATGTTGCATAGGAAGATGTTGCCAGAGTTCTTAGCAATATAGTGTCTGCAAATGCTAGTCTGAGGACACACTCATTAATATTTAACACACTACTTAAAAAGTTATTGCAAATTATATTAGTAAAACAGCATCTTTAGTTTTTGCTCTGTTTATGTGATTACTAACAAGCTATCAGTACAATTAATAATTTTCAGTTTTACAAATTATTTATGAATAATAACCACTTTAATATTTGAGAATTAGCATTTATACATCTGTATGAATTCTCTATTTTAAAAGTGAGATTTTTATGAGTTAAAATTGTTGCATGTTTTTCCTCACATTTGTCATTTAAAGTTCTTTTAAAATAATTTTGAACATAAAAACATAGTTTGTATATTGCAATTTATCCTAGGCAAATATGTGAACTAAGAGAATTCAAGATCTATTAGGCACGAGCTTGACTTTCTTGTATGGTGCTGTAGCACCTGGCATGTGCCCAACACCTAGAATATGTCCAGTTAGTATTTTTAAGGGTGTGTATATTAAAGTCATAAAAGATTTGGTCATAAATAACTATGTCCAAAAGAATTTTAGAGAAAATAATACACAATTGCTTTAATTCCCAACTCTAACTTCACTCTTAGAAGATAGTAAATATAATATTTTGAAATAAAGTGTTTTAGCTAATACAGTGTCTTTTCATAGATATCTTTAGATCTGATAACAATTCTCCAAATTATCTTTATCAAAATGATTACTGACTCTACTGTGATACAGAAGTCTCTCTAACATATCAGTCAGTCATTTCAGTCAGATGATACTTGAAAACTTAGACAGAAAGGATATTTGTTAGATGTATATACACAGAATAAGCAGACTTGGTGCTGCAGGACAATTTCTGAATGACCATAAGTGTTAATACAGATTTAGTGACATTTTGGTCAGGTCAGGGTGACATTACAGTATTTGATGAATGGCATTGTTGACATTGCAAAACAAATGGTATTTCTCCTGTAGTTTCCGTGCCTAGAAAAGATCTAGCAATGATATTACATACATGGGATTAGATAATTAGTGCCCCATGTTTTACTCTGAATTTTGGAAAATTTGCCTAAGGTCCTTGCAGGTTCATGGGACCTGTACCAGACTGCACAGTGATGATTAGATGACTTAGACAGGGGCTCCTGAAGTTAGACACAAAATATCTTACAAAGACACATTCAAAAAATCATTTTGTTTCCTGTAATTTGCAGAAGAAGAACAACTACTATATTACAAAAATAACATTAAAAGTATGACAAGCAGAATTGAAGAAATTCAGAATGAATACGTATACATTATATAACATATAATATGTGGGAGCTTGGAGGGGAGGAGTTTATATTGTTTTTTTAAAAAATTGCAATCGGTAGTGGCACAGTGTGATGGTTTTAATTCTCTATTTGACATAACCTATAATCGCCTGGGACTAGAGTTTAAGTGAGGGATGTCTAGCTATAGTTGGCATGTAGGTGGGGGATTGTCTTGATTGCCCTAGTTGATGTGGGAAGACCAGTCTCAAAGTGGGCTGCATCATTTCCTGGTGGTGCTGGCCCTTGAGAATAGGAACATTCAATAGTTCACGCATGCATTCATCTCTCCTCTTGACAATGGACATGACCTGACCAGCTGTCTCAAGTTCCTGGCACTGTGCTTTGCCACAGTGGTGGACTGTAATGTGGATTTGTGAGCTAAAAGCAAACCCTCTCTCCCCTAAGTTGCTTTCTCAAGGTGTTTTCTTCACAGCAACAGACATGAGACATGAACACCCAATTTATCTAGCCCATTTAGCCACCAACATATAGGAATTTCTTAGCTAACTTATCTACGAAGTCTAAGATTATGTTTAGCCTCATATATGACTAGTCCCAAATAGTTCCAAGTAGCATGTTATGTCTTTCACTGTCTCTACATCTAGATCCCAATTTCTGCAAAGCTGGATTTGTTTAATATATAAAATTCAACAAGAGGCCATTTTTTTCACACACCTGTTGAGAAAACTGTCTTCATAAGTCTGCTCAAAATAGCAAAGAATTCAGTGATGAAATCTGACATGGAAGATAGAGACAAAAGAACACAGAAGCATCTTCACAGGTTCCTAGGGGTTGTCATTTTAAAGGCCAGATCAAATTATCTGCAAAGAAGAAGCATCGAAAGCTGATTAGCCTCAATTTTCAAAAGGTTTATTAACCTTAAATCTTTCAGGTTGAAACTTACAGAATATGTAAATGAGAATCCCTGGAAACTTCCTTCCCTCAAAACAATGGCAAACTCTTCCATCAACTTTGAGAAATTTGAGGAATTCATGAAAAAGTTGTGGGTACATTTTTCAAGATAAGTAGTTGGCTGCTTTAAGCTCTGCAATGGTCTGGGTATTCTGGTCTGCAACTTCTCATTTTGCTCTCAGGTTCCTGGTGCTCCAGCTCTTCCGAAACACAGCATATTAGCAAGGCAGCTATGCTGCAGACTGTGGAGAGAGTAGGTGCTTGGGAACAGTGCATGGGGAAAATTAAGCTTGGAAAAAAAAAGAATTTTAAATTTGTTGACAGAATCCAAGAAAGGATAGCAGTGCAGCTATTTCTAGATTATGATACTGGTTAAGGTTCTGAAACAGGTCATCGTACCAGGTAGATATTAAACAAGGGCTTACATAGAGAGAATTGATATTCTCCCATGTAGCCTGCTCATCAGAAAGGCTGAATATACTCAGGAAAGATCACAGAAGATCAACTACCTATTTATCTGTGTATTGATGTGCATGTGTGTTTGTGAGTGTGCATGCTCATGCACTGCAGGCAAAATCCAGAAAGTATAACCCACTAAACCCATAAATATCAATACATGTTCTTTCTGGGGGAGACCTAGATGTTAGTGTAAGGAGTAAATTATTCTAAGTAACCATTAAAAATACATTAAATATACTGAAAGAAAACATATTTAATTTAATTCACATGGCTTAAATGAAAAATTCACTATAGGAATCAAAATCAGACTGGAACCAGTGAAAGAAATATTTATCAAGCAGAAGACAGATCAATTGTGATAATTAAATATAAATAATAAGAGGAAAATTATATATTAAAAGAATTCAGAGATATTTAGATATCACTAAGTGTATCAATATGCAGGTCATTACAGAAGGAAAATATAAAATGTAAATTACAAAAAATAGTTCAAGAAATATTGACAGGAAGATTCCAAGTTTGATTTAAAATAAATCTAATCCATACATCAAAAGGTTCAATTAATTCTATGTGAGCAAACCAACATAGATTAAAATTTAAATGCCCCATGGTCAATTATAGAAAGACAAAGTAGAAATATCAAAATAAATAATGAAAAATGACTTATTAGATATAAAGAATATCCAATAATGTAACTGAAACTTATCAGAAACCATAGAAATGTATATCTAAAGGGCTTAAAGATTCTGAAAAAATAAAACAATTACCAAGCAAGAGTTCTATATCCAGCAAAATTATTTTTCAAAAAATGACGAAAAAATGAAGATAATTCTAGAAAAATAAAGCTGGGAAAATTGTTCATTCCAGGGAGACTTTAGAAAAGTACCAAAAGAAGTCCTCCATGTGGGAAGGAAAATCACTGCAGTAACTAAGATTCATGAAAAGAAATATAAAGGTTTTTTAAAGGTTTGATGCAGATAGTACAAAAGACAAAATAACTATTATTCTTTCTTTTTAAAAATCAATTAAACTTCAGGGATAGAGAGATTGCTCGGTGTTTAAGAGAACTAGTTGCTCTTGTAGAGGACCTGGGTTCAATTCCTGAACCCACATGACAGCTAATAACCGTCTATAACTCCACTTACTGAGAATCCAATGCCCTCTTATGAATTTATGACAGAGTACACTTACATGCAGACAACAGACTTATACACATAAAATAATACATAAGATATTTTAATAAAGTCATTTAAACTTAAGATAAAAATACAATAGATTTATTAGTATTTTTTTATTTTATTTTTTTTTTGTCTTTTCGAGACAGGGTCTCTCTGTAGCCCCAGCTGTCCTGGAACTCACTCTGTAGACCAGGCTGGCCTTGAACTCACAAAGATCCGCATGCCTCTGCCTCCTGAGTGCTAGGATTAAAGGCGTGCGCCACCACACCCGGCAAGTTTTAAACCTATATTATGGTATATATAGCACATTAGGCAGCATTAATATAGTTACAACCAAAAGAAAGATAAACCTATATGGAAGAAAATGTTTTATATTTTTCTAGAGCAATGTTTATAATTCAAATCTTTATTTGGGTGGGAATTTCTTTTTTAATTAATTAATTTTTAATTTATTTTTTTAGAAAGGGTCTCCCTATAGCCCCAACTGGCCTGGAATTCACTCTGTAGACCAGGCTGGCCTTGAACTCACAGAGATCTGCCTGCCTCTGCCTCCTGAGTTCTAGGATTTAAAGGCGTGTGCCACCACACCTGGCTTAAAGATGGTTCTTAGCTGCCTTGTGAGTGCTCGGAATTGAACCCAGGTCCTCTGCTAGAGCAGTGGGTGCTCTTAACTGCTGAGCCATCTCTCCAGCCCCCTAATGGGTGGGTGGAAATTTCTTGCAGGAGAACTGTATTTGCATTATTTTCAGCTTTTTCTCGTCTCCCTCCATCTAGCACGTATTTTATTAGAATGTATTTCATGTGATTTTAATAGTGAAGTGCAACAGAGGAAGTATGACATAAGACATAGAAATCAAGGGACAAAATGAGAGATACAGCTGCTAATTTTAACAGATACATTCAACATATCTGATTACGTATTCCAGTTATAATGCAAAGACTGTTAAATACAAGCAGAAGAAGATGATTCACATTGTATGGATGTGGGATGCTCCCCTAAAAGATTAAGTGTTGACAGTTTATTGCCTCAATTGTCATGCTTTTTAGAGGTGATTGGATCATGAGAGCACTTAACTTATCAACAGAGTAAAGCAGTAGTTAGTGCTCTCATGATCCAATCACCTGTCAGTAGAGCCCACATCTGGAGATAAACTTCAACATACATGCCTTACAAGGGAATTAATGTATTGATTAGTTTATCGCAAATGATTTATTAGAAGGTTAGTTCTATTTAAAAGGGTTAATTCTAATTTAAAAGAAGTGGATTACTGGAGGTGAAAACTTTATTTATTTATTTATTTATTTATTTATTTATTTATTTATTTATTTTGTAAAGCCATGTACTACAAACTCACAGCCAACATCATCCTAGATGGAGAAAAGTTAGAAGCATTCCCCTTAAAGGTAGAAACACAACAAGGCTGTCACCTATCACCTCTTCTCTTCAATATAGTGCTTGAAATGCTTGCTAGGGCAATAAGGCAAGAAAGGGAAATTAAAGGAGTGTTAATTGGAAAAGAGGAAGTCAAACTATCCCTCTTTGCAGATTATATGGTAGTTTACCTAAGAGATGCTAAAAACTCTACCAAACAACTCCTAGAAATGATTGAGTTTCATTAAAGTGGCAGGATACAAAATTAATCTAGAAAAATCAGTAGCTGTTCTTTACACCAACACAAGCAACTGGAGAAGGAATACAACACAAGCAACTGGAGAAGGAACACAAGAAGACCTTCCCACTCAAGTAGCCACGAAAACAATGAAATACCTAGGAACAAACTTAACTAAGGACACCAAAGATCTCTACAACAAAAATTTTAAAACCCTGAAGAAGGAGATTGAAGAAGACATCAGAAGATGGAAAGACCCCCCCCACCCATGCTCATGTATTGGAACAATTAATATAGCAAAAATGTTCACTCTACCCAAATTAATATACAGATTCGATGGACTCCCAATTAAAATCCCCAAGAGTTTCTTCACAGACTTGGAAAAAAAATCCTTAAATTCATATGGAAAAACAAAAGTCCCTGAATAGCCAAAGTGACCCTGAGCAAAAAGTGCAATACAGGGGGATCACTTTACCAGACTTCGAACTATATTACAGGAAATTTAATATGTATATTTTGTCCCTGCATCCACTCTCTGTTTCTCTTTTCTCCTGGTCACCATGAGATGAGCATTTTTGCCCCATCCTACCTTCCCACTTTCATATTGTAACTCTGAAGAAGCCCAAGATCAATAGAGCATAGTGACCATGGATGAAACAGCAAAACATATAAGCTAAAATAGATCTTTCTGTCTTTAAGGTTTTTTTTTTCATCAAGTATTATTTTACACCGCTGCAAAAACAGATAATACAGAAAATTGCTACTGAGATGTGTGGTCATTGCTATCACTGTTCTTGACAATCTCTTTCAGAAGCCTTTGGGAAAATTTTGCAAGAGCTATTTCAAAAAATTTTCAACCAGACTAGGAACGATTTAGAATGGTGCAAGTAGCTAGTAATGGCCAATTCTGATGTAAGTTCAGATAAACAGAAAGAGTGCCAGTAATAAAAAAAAAAAAAAAAAAAAAAAAAAAAATATATATTCTATATATATATATTATATATATATATATAATCTCCAGGGCCTGCAACTTCTGAAACCATGAGCCAAATTATTTCTTCCTCCTTTGAGTTATTTTTACCAAGTACTTTGGTGAATTGACAAAAAGTGACTAACAAAAAGATCAAAGCCTATGTGATGCATAAGACACATGATTTTACTTCATAGACAAAAATATGATGAAAAATAAATGATTGCACTTCATTAGCCTTTAAAATAGTAACCATATGAGGCAATATAGTTATAGAATAGCATACAACATAGACATTAAGGAAACCATTATGAGAAATAAAAGGGTTATAACATGTAACAACTCTGAGAACAGACATATTAAAATGAGTTCTTAACATGCACACACCACACACACCACATGAACAGCCGCAAAGTTAAACACTATGTGACTAAACAATTACATTTGCATTTATTCAAGAAAAAGAAGTGCAATTACACATAAAGAATTGAGTTAAAATGATCAAAGCTTCATTTATAATTATTAAAAATGTAGGCAATATCCTTAAAATGTTGAATGGATTAAAATGTGTTATATATATGTAACTGAATAAAGTCTTATTTTCCTGTTGATGTGATGAAAAATTGTGAGAAAACCAAACTAAGAGACCAGGAAGATAGTTAGTGGTTTAATAGCATGTTCTCTGCAAGCATGGGGACCTGAGTTCCAATCCCTAGAACCCAAGTAGATGGTGCTACTCACAGTGTGAAGTCTTTCTATCTTAATAAAACTTATCACGATAATCTCCCAGAGGCATGTACAGAGGCTCATCGCCTAGGTGATCTAGATCTCATCCACTGAGTTTCATCATAGTAGTAGTCAGCTATAAAAACAGCTGTCTACAGAAAGTACATGTCATTATATGAATGGATTACAAATATGCCACTTGAGATAAGAATCAAAATCTGACTTGTATGAAGTCATTTAAATGAACTTTCTCCAAAGTCTAGAAATAGAAAAGAAGATGGTCTAATTTGGAGATTGGAAGGAAAATTAACTTGAAATTGGTAAGTAATCTTATTGGGTATCAATCTGGGTATTATACTCTGATATTGCATTGGTTGTACAACTTGAAAGTTATAAAAACAACTGTATATTACACTTAAGTGGATGAGCTACATTGTATGAAAGTACGTGTTAAGAGCACAGTCCAAATATCGTATTCTCCATCAGATTGTAGTGTGAAGTCTTTTATGCAATTCTATCAAGTGATTTACAAAAGAAAGATCAGCAATGAGTTGGCAACTGAATAAACATTCTCTAATGCTTCTTCTCTTCTTAAACACACAGAAAACCCTTTTCTCCTATTTTCCTACTTTGATATGATCTCATTTGGCTACTGGAATCTACATAATAACCGTATACACTATTTGTTGACTAAGCCATTTACTCTTACTCCCAAACACATTACTGACAGTAAAAGCAAACTATTTTGAGATGTTTGAGACACACAATTAGAAGAGCACATATCTGAAAGTGCCCATTTGTCAAAGATGTGTGCATAAATGAGAAATTCATTTTGGCATGCTTAATTGTTGATATTTAGGGATGTTTTCAACAGGGCTTCATTTGTCTAGGATGTTACATTATTTTATTCTTCAGAATATCTCTATGGAAAGATCCATCAGTGAAAACCAAATAATCTAGGCTTTAGGTTCACTAAAGGTATCTAGACATAAAAATTACATACTCAGGGCTGGAATGATGGCTCAGTAGTTCAGAATGGCAAAGAGACCTGACTTCTCCTGCAGAGAAACTAGGTTTGATTCCCAATACCCACATGTTGGTTAACAACCATCTGTAACTTCAGTTCCAGAGAATTTGATACTCTCTCCTGATCTTTGTGGACATTGCATGAATGGGTGGAGTTGCAAACATGCAGGACAAACACTCATACAGATAAAAATAAATGCAAATTTAAAAACAATTAAAAAGTAAAAAAAAAATCACAAAGTTAGTCTTTTGGAACATAAATATGCCTCATTTTGAACTAGGGATGCCAACACTATACTACTCACCTTGGTGTGGGTTATGTGGCCAGATTCATTTGGTTAAAACTGGAACCATGTCACAAACACATGTGAGTATATATTTTTTATTATTATTTTTTATGTGTATGAGTGTACTGTCTGCATGAAAGTTGGTGCACCCATGTCATGCAGTGCTGCAGAGGTCAGAAGAGGGTGTCATATTCCCCTGGAACTGTGGTTAAAGATGGTTCTTAGCCACCATGTGGGTGCTGGGAATCAAAGCCCAGTCCTCTGCGAGAGCAGTCAGCACTCTTAACCCCTGAGCCATCTCTCCAGCCCATTTTAATGCAAGTGTTATACACTTTGATAAAAAAGTTTCAAAACCTACAAGAGACCTAGGGTTTAAATCTGGCTCTATCCAGTTCTGCTTTGTGATTACTCAATTATTTCTTCCTTAGAATACTCCCAAACACATGCCGACATTAAATTTCATGAAACAATGAAAAAAATATGGAATAAATAGTTGTAGGATCACTCTTACATGCAAAAAATTATTGTCAGTATATTTTTTTCTTAAAACTTAACGACATATGTGCATTGAATTTATTTCAACTAATATATCAAAACCTGAAATTTCTACATGTATGTTGGGAAATATGTGATATTTCAATACATGTACACATAGATGTAATGTTTGAATGAGGCTAAGTATCTTTCTACTCACATACCTAGCATTTCTTTAGAAAGAAAACTTTCAAAATTCTTTCTTCTAGCTTTTTACACTCTATACTACCTAATTGATGTAATAACTTGTTATAAAAATTTATATAATTAAAAAGTCTCTGAGATAACAAAATGAACATTGTTATCTTTTATCTTTGAAATTTATGAACTGTAGTATTATGGTGGTTTGAATGAAAGTGTCCCCCATGTCATGGTGAAAACTGCCTGGGTAAATCCATTTCATTTTAGTGACTTCTTTTAATGATTGAACCCTTATCCAGAAAAACAAGTCCAGGAAGAGCCATCTGGTTATTATCTTGAAATTTGGAATCTCTTATCCACTGATACCTGTTAACTAACTACCTTATGTTTTGTAAAGGATTTACAATTGCCTGCAGCCTATCCACTGCTTATCCTAGCTTTTATAATCCTTAGCAGGCAGGAAATGAGGTTTTAGTTTCTTATTGTCTGACTGGAATTTCTCAAGGAATTCTACCAGGATATGGTGTCTGCCTTTTGAATCTTATTTATTTATTTATTTATTTATTTATTTATTTATTTATTTATTTATTTTCGTATGTGTATGAATGTACTGTCTGCATGCAGGTTTGTGCACCCGTGTTGGGCAATGTCACAGAGGTCAGAAGAGGGTGTCGGATTCCCCTGGAACTGGAGTTAATGGGGATCGAACCTGGGTCCTCTGCAAGAGCAGTCAGCGCTCTTAACTGCTAGGCCATCTCTCCAGCCCGGTGTCTGCTTTTTGAAGCTTAACATGCCCCTTAGTTGTGACTGTACCCCAATAATCCTAACCTGGGGTATAGTACTGGCCAGCCCTAATTAAAACTAACTTTGCTAATTGGAATCTGAAGTTTGTGTACTCTTTTCTCCCAGTGTTCTCAATACCACAACACCCAATAGGCCACCCAGTTGGTGGTGCTGTTTAGAGAGGTCTAAGAAGGTGTGGCCTTGCTGGAGGAAGCACATCACTGGAGGTGGCCTTTGAGGGGTTTTTTTTAGCCCTTAAGGATCCCCAGTTGTTTGTTCTGCTTCCTATGCCTGCTTGAATAGATGATCATCCTCTTTCTGCCCTGCTCCTAACACATCACCATGCTTTCCTGCTATGACAGACTCTAATCCCTCTGGAACCTTAAGCTGAAGTATGTAGGTCAAGGTGGGTAATTTGTTACTAAAAATAATACCGCATTGACTGATAATGCTACAGATATAGCTCGAGTTTATGTCTCTATCTTTCTCAGTCCTGAGACTTATGAGATAGAATAAAGCTCTTTTTTAAAAGTACATCAAAACATACATCAACATGCTATGTAACATAGGAATGTAAATTTTAATCTCTTTTTACCTGCATGCAAGTTTACTGTTAAACTGTGAATCCCTAAGTGTGTTTTGTAATTAATCTATAGTTTATTTTCAGACTTTGTAAACCTGGTATATGTTTAAAGTATATAGATATATATTTTTGAACAATGTAAAATTAAATGGAACAAAAACAACAAAAGACTTATTCAAAAACCAGATCAAAACTGTAAACTTCCGCATTGAAAGAGTTAAAAAAAAAAGGTTGAGTAAAAGATACAAGACAGGACTTAACATGTACAGAAGAATGCATGAATTCTGATGGAAGGGTGGAGGAGTAGGCATGGGGGAAGGGGATTAAGTTCAATGAAGAAAATTACAAAAGTTTCCTGTGCCTACTTGAAGATGAGAGGCATGCTCTTTCTGCTCCTGATCGGGCACCTCACCATGTTTCCTCACCATGACAGAATCTAATCTCTCTGGAACCTGGAACTGTAAATTCACTCTTCCTTTTATAAGTTCCTTCAGACACAGTGTTTTATCACAGCAACAGAAAAGTACTAATACAAGTACTGTGTTATTATAATACATTTTTCTCTTAATACTTTGTTGTTTCCTGGGCTCCCGTGAGAAGATGATCTTCAACCAGGTCTGCTGAGATCAAAACCAGGCTTCATTTCCACAGTGCTCCCTGATCCTTGAGAAAAGTCATGTATACAGATGCCTTTAGAGTTTGAGACCACAGCCATCCACCAGCACTTGTCTTCTATATTTTTGTCAGTTATACATCTCTATATTTACTGCCATCCATTACAAAAAGAAGCTTCTGTGATCAGGGCTGAGCAAGGCAATAATCTTTGGGTATAAGGAGAGCCAGTCCTGTTCTAAAGCAGGGTAGAAATCCTATAATAATTGACTATATCTCGACACAGTCCTCAAAAGGAAAGTTTACTTCTTACTTGACATTAGAAGACTGTCTTATCAGAATACTAAAAGGGAAATTTTCTAGTTATGAATCTTTAATAATTCTATGTATCTAGAACATTGTAATTATTCTAGAACATTAGGCATTTGGATGGAACCGGGAAACAACAGGGTAGAGGTTTAAGTCTTTCAATAGTTTTCTAATCATGAGTAATAATTTTAATGACCAGCAAAGGGAAAGCACAATTGCTGTCCTTGAGTGGCATGAAAAAAATTAAAGGATGTTTAGAAATCAGGAACACAGATGCCTCATATAAAGAAAACTTAGAATGTGATGTGCATTGTAAGTTTTTGAAATTTTTTGGGACAAAAGACAGTGCTCTCTGCTTGATAAGATTTAGGAACTACAGCTTTGTGTTATAAACCGAGCAATGTGATGGCAACATAAAACTTGAGCTTGCTATAATGGATCCTCCTTGAACAGGTCTCCCTCTCATCTTCAAGGAAATATCACCTCAGAAAAAGAAACAAAGTAATTAATATCCATGAGATATTATAAAGTTTATTGAAAGTAAAAAACATTTTATTTTATTTTTAGTAGGATAAACAAATGCAGTCATACATGCTTAATAAACACCTGTTGGGGTCATGTGGAGAGTGCAAAGCAGGGAAAAGTGGGCAGTAGAATGAAGAAGACTCTTGGTTATGAGAGAAAATCTCCTGATAGGAAAACAAGAATTTAGAACCATTTGTTGACAAAACAAAGGGGATGTAGTTCTTTTTACAGTTTCCTAAATGACCCTAAGTTGTGACTTATATATGGATTTTACCATACCACATGGCTTATTTCTTCTTAAAAGCTATGATAAAATATTTATGACTTTTAATATTTGTATATTAGCCAAATGGTTGAAAAATGAGGCCAAAGGTCACTTGCAAAAAATTGATAACTTTCCATTATTAGAATCCTTAGTTCTAATCAATGCATGTGTCTATTATCTCAATATGCATTTGTGGTTTCTTATGGTATTAATATTCTTATAAAAGGTGTTTCAACATAGTTCTACCTTCGTTTTTTATCTTTGATCTTCAAAAATGATACAATTCATAGTATATCTTTTCTCAGTTTCAAAATGTAAAATATTTTCTTTCAGAAGCTTAACCATAAGGTTAATAGATCATATGGTGCTAAAGTTTAGTTTGTGAGTGAAATAAAACCAACAGTTTTGCTTACTTTTGACATAAGATTCCATATGTATTGGTTTTCCTTGTAAGTTTAATAATTCTGGGAAATGGAGTGGAATGCTATATTTTAATCTTGAGAATAGAGTTTGTGTTGGTCATATTCAATGAAGACTTAATGGGATACCTAGGTGTTTAATGAACAGCTAACAATCTTCTCAAAAGAACTTTGATTCAGGCACAATGTCAATTGAACTTTGATTTTCCTTTCATACCTCTTTGAGAGTCTCTGGGCACTCTACTTTGCTCAGGCTCAAGGAAACAGTTTTAGAATGACTTGTTTTCATTGGATTTCTACAAAAGTTGGCCCATTTACAACTATGAGCACTTTCCTGGGCTAGAAAAGTCATTCTGTCATAGGAGGCATCAAAGTAAAGTCAGGGAAAAACAGTAAACAGGCCTCACTACATATGTCTACAGAGGATGAGTAAGGACAGACAGACTTGAATCTTCTCTTAGACAAAGTGGTTGATGCAGTTAGGATTGATAATTCAGGGGAAACACTGTATCCTGGGAACAACACAAAGTTTTCTGTGAAGAATGTGGCCGTGGATTGTTGTACTGTTCTAGAAAGCAATGTTACATTTCACAAACATTTCTCTATTTAAAATAGTTAACTAGGGGTAAGAATGTGTTACTTAAATTTTTAAGAACTAGATAAGAAGTATAGGTATACAACTCTAAGAAAAAAAGGGGCTGAATCAGTCTGAATTAAAAGTAAACCAAGGCAGGCTTTCATTCCAGGAACTGTGCTCTCTCTAGGGCGAATCCATGGCCTTCCAGAAGCATAAGAAAGTGTGCATCTGGAAGGTAGGGAGAGCCTTTGATAGGGGGGAGGGGAGATGGTGACATGTTGGAATCTGGCCAATTAAGCCAGGTCAGGGGCTCAGATCTGGAGGTGAGTCTCAGGTCCAGAAGTCTCATGGGAATCTGGCCTAACTGGAAAAGAAAGGAGGGTCTTTTGGTGTATGCTGTCTTGACTTTTCACCCTGGCCTGACCCAACACTAGATTTCAAATGAAATGGGCCGAGATAGACAGTAGACTGTGTCAACTTGTTTTATTCTCTCTGTATCTCTCTCTCTCTCTCTCTCTCTCTCTCTCTCTCTCTCTCTCTCTCTCTCTCTCTGTGTGCATGTGTGTGTGTGTTTGGTGTGTTTGTGTGTGTATATCTAGTATAGAGAAAAATCATAAGTTGGTAATGGTTCTTTTATAGCTGACAAGTCATAAAAATGAATAAGAATATAAAGAATTAGCCATTTATAGCTTACCTAAATTGCTAGATGGCTGATGGCTGTTTTCTTCTTATAACAAAAAAAAAAAAA